>CM065052.1:58357753-58920253 GCA_032883995.1 Coronaproctus castanopsis
TCAATCTCGATTATATTTTGACTATCAGGTGTCAGGATTAAACGCGCTTTATCGTTGTTCTGTTCATGCGAAGCCAGTTGTTGAAGGATAATTTATTTCTTACGTTTACTAATTGATCGGATTATCGTGAATTATTTTTGTACAACGTCTAATTGTTTTAGAACGCAATAAGGCATTGCTGTTTTGAAAATACGTATGACCGAGCGCAGTTTTGTTAAAAAATTTTCTCAAATGTCAGTCCTTTCGATGTTCAGGTTTTCGAGTCATACACAAGCACGTGCAGCTTCGTTGATAACAAAATTTAATTATTCGCTAAAAATCATTTATAGTTTATTCATGTTTTCGTCGACGATATCGTTAATCTTTGTTGAAAATCTGGTATATCGTTGTATCTTATCATTTTATCATCCTAATAAAAATATAGATAATACGCAGGAAAAGAAAGATATAAAAGAAAACTCACTAGATGATATAAGACCAAAAATATCCATTGAATTTGAAAAAGCTCTGAAAGAACTTAAGAAAAGCACCTGGACATGACAACATCAACGGCGAACTAATAAAAGCCTTAGTTGAAAACACAAAGAGAAAGATATATGAGAAATCACTGAAATATATATGAAAAAGGACAAGCTCCAAATGATTTCAATCTCAGTAAAATAATAATGATTCCAAAAAGAAAAGGAACAAGGAAATGCGAAGAACATTATCTAATTAGTCTAATAGCGCACAGAATTAAGAATGAAATTGAACATAAGTGAAGACCAATATGGATTTAGAATGTTAGGGGAACTACAGAAGCGATACTCTGGTTAAGACTAATAATAGAAAAGAAACTAAATCAACCACTTTATATCGCTCTTATAATCTAGAAAAATCGTTTGATAAATGTGACTGGAATCTGCTTAATGAAATACTGGATACGATTTATATAGATGATAGAGACAGAATGATGATCAAAGTTTTATACAAGAATCAAAAAACAATAAGGAAAATAGGAGAAATAGAAACTGAAGCAACAATAAAGAGATAAGTCAGACAAGGATGTAGCTTATCACCTATGCTGTTCAATATATATATATATATATATATATATATATATAGAACAAGCGGTTAAAGAATGGAAACAAAAATATGATAATTGAATCTCAGTAGGTGGAATCAAAATAACCGTGGTTATGTTTGCAGATAAATTAAAATCTTTTCTAAATCAGATGGACAGAGTATTTCAAAAGTATAATATGAAAATAAATAAAAAGAAAACAACTGTAATGGTATGTAGCAGAAAAAAATATAGAAAAGAAATAAACAAAAAAATACATGGAGAACAAGTAAAACAAGTAAAAAAACAAAGATATTTGGGTAGTACTATTACAGAAGATGGAAGCAGTAAACAAGGTATAAAAGAAAAAATTGCAATGGCAAAATTAGCGTTTAATAAAAAACGAAGATTATTGACATAAAAAAATATTCAAATGGAAACGAAGGAAAAATTTATGAAAATATTCATACGGAATATACTGATGTATGGGTCAGAAACTTGGAATTTGAATAAAATAATGAACAAACAACTCGGATCGTTCGAAATCGGGTGCTGGAGAAGAATGGAAAGGGTATCTCGGACGGAAATGATAAGAAATGAAAAATATTAGAAAGAGTCAATAAAAAAAGAAGTCGAGTAAGAACACTTAAAACAAGGAAACTTACATGGATTTCACATATATACAGAAACAAGGAACACACAGTACAATTAATAAAAGGAACCATGGAACGGAAAGACCAAGAGGAAACCGAGGCAGAAATACATAAAACAAATATAGGATATGTAAAAAGAAAGAGAATTATGGAAGTATGAAGAAAATGGCTTTATCCAGAAACTTTTAATCACGGTTATTAATCGATTCATGAATTAAGAAGAAGATTCGTTATAGTGTTTTTCATTCGAATATTTTCCCCTTTGATCGGTTATGTTTGTGTTAATACTGCTGATTGTTTTTTTAAAGTAGATATTCGCAACGCTTTAAGTGTATAACAGAGAATTTGGCGAGTTTAATTTCTTGCGAATAAGTTATATATATATATATATATGTGTGTGTATAAAGTAATGGAAACCAAAAAAGCGATAATTTGTGCATTAATATGTAAACCAGTACGCTGGTAGTGGCTCTGTTTATGTAAACGTTAAAGTCTTATTCATCTTTTTCGTTGTCTGTTTTCAGACGTCGTGACCAGTCATGTAGTTTCTCCAGTTAAATTCCGTCAATTTTCTCTATCTTGTGCGGTTTCCATTAGTTGCCGCATTGACAGTCCCGTAATGCCTTGATTTATTTCACAAAACGGTTCGGCCTTCGATCCCTGCTTTTTTTCGCTGCTATTACTTGTATTATTATCTTTCATAATCTATCGCGCCGTACCACAATCTTCTTTTTATTGCTGGATATCTTTGTTCTATTCCGAGTTGTTTAATGATAGCTGAATTAGTCTTACGTTTTATACGTGAGATCCTGAGCATACGCCTATAGCGGCACATTTCAAAGGCTTTTAATTTTCGTCATAATGTTTTGTTTAGTATAATATCCGTTGGACCTGCTTATATAAATTTCGTAAACAAGTTGAAAAAACTTTTAATGAATTTTACTCGTGTTTCGAACAACTTATATTAATTACTTTTTTTTTTTTTTTAATAATTGGGCTTTCATAATTCTTTTTACTTAAATTTTCGCTCGTTGATACTTATGGGCTTTCGAATATCAATATTTCTTATTGAAGCATTTGCATCGTTTATTATATAATAAACTAAGAACGATAGAAACATATTCTCAGTTAATTTGTTATAACGTACGCACGCAATTGTAACTTTGTTTGATAATATAGTTGATAAAACTGATGAATAATGTATATTTTCCGTTTAAATTGTTTAATTTTTGTAGCATTTGAAAAAGTTAAAATTGTAAAAAATGTAATGAACTAAGTTAATTTCTTTCGAAATTTTTAGTTAATTCCATAGGTTTCTTTTGTACTTTTTGCTTATCGTTGACATCGCATTATTGCGTATTTAAGTTAATCTGTCATGACATTAAATAATTGAATTATCATCATCCTGTGTTATTATTTTTACAATGACAATTTGAAATAGTATATTTCTTTTTATTTAAGAAGTTTTTTTTCCTCGGAAGTCCGCCTTATACTTTGTTATTCGTTGGTTATATAGAATTTTGTAATAGGGCAATGTTGTTTTGGTAACGTACGTTTCCTGTTTATTATTCTATTACAAATTCCAAATCATCATGTCAAGTTTGTCTGCGTTACATGTCACACTGGACGTCACGATGAATATTTTACATAAATGATTTGAGGGTAGAGTTATCTTAGCCAGTGTAACGTAAATTGATCACCAAGATTGCGCGATTTCACCCCGCTGCACTTTTTCTTGTGTAGTTTCCTAAAGTCGCTGATCTATGTCAATAAGCTGTAATTGACCAATACCCTCAAAGTCAAGCTATCACTCAAATTTTCTTTGAGAATTGGACGCCTCGAATTCGTGCCGCGGTGGAGTTTGCACACGTTGAACTTTCGAATATAAAAAGATTTTCAGTGATACCTCGTACATAGCTTGTTTTATTCCATTTCAACATCGACCCGACCAGCGCCCTTATTGGAAAGTCCTAGGGTATTACTTTTCGAAATCGATTATTCTGCATTATTTTTTTTTTTTAATATCCGCGTCCAAAACGAATCATATTGCCGTAAATTCGTATGTGTGTATTCATAATTTTGTTTGCTTATCATTTTTACCATCATTAGTTGTCATAACATCAAAATATTTACATTTATGAACTTCTTTGAGTTATGTTCCAGAGCCTTTTGTATGTAAATGAACAGTACGATGACGACGATGATGATATATATAGACACCTAATTCCTGTTTAAGTGGAGTTTATCTTATATATTTCGCGGTTATCGACGCTAACTTGTTATTCTTTATAGGCATAATTAATATCTTGGCGTTCAAGTAGATACATAAACTGTTTATATCGGTTTAGGGATATATTTCGATAATATATTTATGTGAGTTTAAAAGTGAAAACTGTAATTATTTTCGAAATGTTACGTAATAAAAATATCGACATTGTTTACACGAAAAAAATCGTAAACGTATGCATATCAACCATGAAAATTTAATAGTGTATTTAACGAATCTCGCTATATTTTTAAATGATTCAGTTTTTTTTTTTTTTTTTTTTTCAGAACTAATTTCTACACTTCATATTTTATAAACGTGACTGAGATGTCCGTGAAATTTGATCCCGTAAATACCGCTGTCTATATATTTACGTTTACAGTCTATAGATAAAAATCGATATTTTCCGTTTATTTTCGATAACGATTTTCCTAAATTATCCCTTAAAATTCGATATCATTTAAAATAAAGCACACTCCGTTGCATTAGTATTATTAAGTCTTCATTTAATAAAATTGTATTTTTCGAAATTTTTTATTTACAATAACAATTTTTACTTTTTATCTTAATCATTTCGCTGAAGATATTTCTTTGATGATACAGTCGATTTAAATGCGATAAATTTAAGTTCCCTATTACATTTTCGAGGTTAATGCATTTAATGCGTTGGTGCTTTTTAAAACTACAGAAAAATGCTTCGAAGTTTATATTTATAAATCGCGATATTAACAAAATTAAGGGTTTCAATTATCGTTTTCAATATATTTTCCTCTTACTGACAGACGTCGCTTTTTCTCATTATTGCTTTAATAATCCCATAACTCCTGGCGCGCATTAATTTTCATATAATTGCTTAGTTTTAAATAATTTTGACGTGTGGTTTTAATTTTGAGCGTTAATTAAGTACGCGCTATGAATGACTGTTAGTAACAACAAAAAGTTCGGAAATAATCTGCTTACATTTTAATGTTACATTTTTTCGCGTGCATATATATAAATATCAGCTTCGTAGAATCGAAAATATGCTATGCTTCATCGATTAAAGATACCTGTTTTATATATATATATATATATATATGCATGAACGTTCATTATTATTTAAACATTTTTGTGAATATTATGCTCGTCTAATTTTTAATTGTTTTTTGATAATATTCATGAATGCAAGCCATATTTATATTTTTCAATAAGATGGTTGTTATTTTTTTATTCAGAAGTACACTAATCTTGTATCGTGTAATCTGACGTAACGAGATAAATTAATTGATATCCATTCACTGTTAAACAATAATTCTTGCAAAAGATTTTGCGAAATATGCGAAATTTAATAGGAGTGTATTTTACAATATTACTTTTTGTATGCTTGATTTTTCGTTTAGAAATTAGTTTTACCAATTCTAAGAGTATTTTAATTTCTTTCCCACTTTTTATTTGTATTGATTTTTGTTTAAAATTTTTCCACATTTCAACTTCTGAATGATTAAGTACTCTTCGCATAATTTTTTTACTATTTATTGAATTCTGGATGTTGTTCATTAAAGATTTTAAACTTTTCTAGCCGTTATAATATCTAATGTAAAAAATTTTAAAAATGTTTACGCTATATATTATTATGATTAGGATAGTGCCGTCTCTGTCTCGAAGGTAGGTTAACTGCCTACCTATACAAAGTTTGTTTTGCAGGATAAGTAGCGTGTACAAGGCAATTTTTTTATTCGTATGTTTCCGGATACAAATAAAAACCATTTGCTAATTACTTCTATAGATTAATATCTAGTTTCTCGATCTATTATTTTTCTTGATCAGTTAGCTCCGCGATCTCTCTCCAACCGTTATTTAATGCTCGCATTTGGCATTCCATTAGTATATGATTGACTGTTTGGTCTTGTTGCGTCGTTCTTCATCCACCCTCTGTGCAACATTTTTTCACATCTTCCGTGTTCCGTCCTAATTTAGTCTAGTCCACAAATTTCTTGGTAGATCGAAATCCTGATGGTGTTTGAAGCTTGGGTTTTTGATGAGTTTACGTTTGGATTGTCATCAGACCGACTGTTTGTCCAAGTCTGAATTTAGTCGAATTTTTCAGAAATTATTGCGCCTGTGTTTCCTTGATTTGAGTCGCTCTGCTACGTTTGCGTCTAGATGTATCGTAAAGGCTTCGTTGTTATTATATTTCATCCATTCTTTTACTGCAGCCTTCTTTCTTCGGATATCCGGCGGCAATATATTACTCAGAACGGGTATCCATGCGACCGGAGTTGACTTTACGGTACCAGTTATAATTCTCATCACTGAGTTGAGCTCGACGTCAATTTTCTTAACGCGGGCGCTGTTGAGCCATGCTGGAACTGCGTATTCCGCGACTGAGTATACTACGGATAAAGCTGACGTCCTTAGAGTTGGTGTGGATGCTCTCAATGATGTTCCAGCGAGTTTATGTATGATATTTGCTCTTGTTCGTATTTTTGTTGCGACCGTGTTTTCAATATGTTTTCGGTAGGTGAGTTGCCTGTCCAAACCCACTATTTTGGAGTTTCTTCATAGCGCAGTTTATAGCCATCAGCTGTTACGTTAATCTTCTTTTTTCCAAGATTGGTGGCTAAATGGAAGCACGACACCGCTGATAATATGGCGTTAGCGTAGATAAGGAGAACTGATTGTAATTGCTTTGTTGTCACAACACAATACTGCTCCGCGTGTATTTGTAGTGTACTATATTATTATTAGCGCGCATGTATTGTTGTTCGTGGTAGTTTGCCATTGCCTTCCACGCGATAAAATTAGAATTATTTATATTTTTATTTTCTGATGATAACTTTTGCGTCGTCGATCGTATTACTCGTTACCTTCCGTATAGAATTCCGTGCTCTAGCCACTAGGCTGTCCCGACGACTATTATGCATGATATCTTTATGTATTTACTAATTTTTTCCTCAATGAATGAAATTTTCGTAATATTTATCGCGTTATTGTGATCTAATGATTCTCCGTTTTTAAAGAATTTAAGCGGCGAACATTTCTTGGAAATGCCGTAAAATACTAACATAAAAATATATTGAATGTTTTAATATTCTGCGTATCATTTAATCGTATTCAAAACAAAGAAATCTTATACAAATTATTACTTATTCTTGACGAGTGTTTTAAATGTCATATTGTAGTATGCAAATTAGCGAACAATTATTTTTTTACGGCATTTCTATAAATAAAAAAATTAACGAAAGATGATTTATGTAAAATAATGTTTGAAATAGATTAAATGTCCTAAAATTACATAAATGCCGATAATTAAAAATGTATTCCTAGTAATTTAATATTGTTCTCACGAAATATAGTAGAAAAATATATTTAGCCTTACCTTGAAGTATCGAGTAGTTTTTATATTTATTCGATTGTAATTACTGCTACAATTAATCTATAGATATCTTAATCAAAAATGCGAATATGTAATATGTTTGTTCAAATTCGAGATAATTGTGAATTTTTGTTATGTATTTTTTTTTTTTTACTTCATAAATTCGTACTAAAGTCAGTATTGATGCTAGGTTTTGTTACATGTATCAAGTAAAATGCCTTTGCACGTGCTAAATATTTTAACAATGTTTTCATTATTTGTTTCTTCCTGGTGTTAGTACATTTTTGAATAATTTAAGAATAAGAATATGAAAATTACATAAGTTAATAAACTATCAAATATTTTAAGTCGATGCGAAATCAATTGATTATTCTGAAATTAGTATATGGATTCAAGATTCGTTGAATTATAACCGAGTTTGTTCGCTGATAGTAAAACGATAACATCAATATCTCTGCTTCTTCGAATTTCTTCTTTGCACAGTTTTCAAATTATTTTTTCCGTTTTTAAAATTTCTCCGTATTTTTTAATTTGTTTTATATTTCCTAATGAACTTTGATATCAATTCATTTGACGATAGTATAAAAACACATATAAAATTATATTAGGTAATATCGATAATAGGACGAGAGAAAGTATTCGCATAAAGAACATGTTTCCGATACATTTTAGAACATTCGTTAATAATTTTCATTTCTTTCTAGTAACCTCAGAATTTGTTCATCGTCTAATATTGGGTTTTTTATTTTGACAAAATTAGCTGAAGATCTACCAGGGACACGAGTATTAATTCGGAATATATTTTTAGCAGCTTGATAAATATAACGAGTCGTCGATAATGTTGAATAGTTGAAGATATATTCAACCATCAGAATGTACGACGCCATCTTTCGTAGTATGATCATCCATAAATCATGTGTGATAGTTTCAACGTTCATTCTAAATGTACAAAAGGAATTACAAATTTAATTCTCTGTAGTGTGTTACACATATTGATATTTTCGCTTTTTTACATCAGAAAAAAGATACTTAATTTTGACGAAATTTGTTCACTTTTTCTGAGACTTCCTATCAAAGATTTATTATGTTTTAAATGATTAATTATCATGTCGGAGCTTTTTCGTATTGTAAAAACCTAGACACCAAATTTATTGAAAGTTGTGAAACATTGCTAATAATTAAATGTGAAAATAATTTATGTTTTCTTTGCATGAAGTTTCAGTTATTATGATTAGTTATTTTCGTACCATTTAGAAACGAAAGATCTATTTATACTTTATATCTTGTTAGTTTTACATTGAGTATTTTATTATTATTCTTTAAGATTTCGTCGTATAACATCGTTTACAATATTTTCAAATAAACTTTCTTCATTATTTATATTTCTGATATCGATTTCGGTCTAAAATTTTTTTCCTAAAAATATTTGTTGTGAACTTTTTCATACTGAAGCGAAATAGTAATTGCACTGCTAACGTATTCGCCACTTCAATTTTTCTTTTTTCTTTTTTTTGGTGAGTTCGCTTTCGTTTTATTCATTCTTGCAATTAGAAAAATTAATTGAACTAATTTTCTCGATAATATTTTTTTTTTTTTAAATTAAGCGATTCATTAAGAGGAATGCGATAAAAAAATAGGTTGTAAGAAATTTAATTTAGGCTCGTAAATGAGTGGTTCGAGAGAAAATAAAAGTATGTCGGAAAAAATGTTGTGGTATCCATTTCTACTATTTGGAATGCAGAGTCACTTGTGTACTATTTAGATTGTACGTACGTACGCAGATCACTATAAGGTGTTTACGTATTTATTATTACAGTTACAATAGGTACTCCTGTTTATTTGTTACATTCAAATGGTATAGATGTCGTCAGAGACATAACTGAATAATATTCTTAGATATATTTATATTCGTTTTTTTTTTTTTTTTAATTACGATATTTTTCTACGATTATTTTTATCAGTTACGCGCTTCGTAAAAGTAGTGTATCGTCCGAAGAATTTTATTACTTATTTGAACAATTGAAAGTGGAAGGAAAACAAATTTCACCATTTATTAACTATATTGTACGTGTATTTTAAAATATAAAAGTATCGTTTTTATTTGGTTTTTTAAGAAAGGAAAAAGAAAAGTAATCCTAATTTTGGTGCATATAAATTATTTATATTGTAATTTGTTCACTTTACGCATGTTATATATTATTTGTCCTTTCGTTTAACTTTTATTTTAAACATCTTCTACATAGTTCCGAATAATTTCTGTATTACAGATGATGATAATGAACCTATACTCGGTCACTGGCTGGAAGAAACCATACTTGCTGTCAACGAAGAAGCGAATGTTGCGGATACTTCGGATAGTTCCGAAGCGTTAGAATGTAAGGATGGCAACGTGAAATCGGGACGTGGTTCAACTCTCATACCTGAAAGTGGAAATATCGCAGGAGTAATTTATTATATTTTAAAACTCCTTTCTAATGATCTTATTCGTTTAATTCATCATCCTATTTTATGTATATGTTTGGCTTCTGTACGTGATTTTATCGAGTATCATATTTTTTCCAAGATATAATGTTAAAATGCTGTTCGACATTTTGAAAAAAATTGGCTGACGAATCTTAAAAAAAAAAAAGAGAAAAAAAATTCCAATGCTAAATGAGATAAATAATTTTGTTTCCATTTAAATTTTTATTCGAAACGATGTTTAAGTAGCCATTTTAAATTTAAAATTTATACGTGAAATATTTGTTATAAAGTGAAAATTACGTTATAATTTTGTTTATTCTGATCTCTATGAATCCTTTTCTATAAAAAATTAAATATACATACATACATATATAATAGATGTTGATTTTTTTTTTGTATGCTTAGTACATGGCAGCAGCGGGAAGAGTGTTTGCCTTTTTGAACGATCACGTAGTACTGTCTGAGTTCGCCTTCATTCAACAAATGTTGAAGGACAGTTTTATTGATACTTACGTCGTCGCATTGGCAGCCGTAATTCGTGATGTCGATAGAGAAGCAGGTAATTAGAAAAAATTATACGTTACCTCGCTGGTATTTTACATGATTTAACGTATATTTTTAAATGCAATTTGTAATAGGGAAAATATCATTGCGAAGTTAGTGCGAAAGACAAAATTATAAGTTGGACTTGTTTTTATGTTGACTTTTCGTAATTGTTATGTTGACTTGATCGATTTTATTTATTTAGGTTATACATAAAGAATTAAAAAAAAAATTAATTTCGTATTTTTGTCTTATGAGTTATGTAAAATTTAGAATTATGTTATTTGGTACTTTCAAACTCAGGTTTCTAAGTATAGTCAACATATTTTGACGGGTACTACCGTTTTTGAAGATGTTGTGTTCGATATCGGTTTTCGAATGACTCTAGATAATGTTTAATGCGATTATAATATTTTTAAAATTGAGACATAACCGTATGTTCGTATTGCGACAATTTTATTAGCATTAAGAAAGTTCCTGAAAGTAAATTACTTTCATTTTTATATCGATTTGATATTTATTTTTAAAGGTCGAGAAAAAATTATACGAAAAAATTAATTCCTAAATGAAAAATAAAGTAATATCAGTAGCAGCGATAACGACGATACATGTAAATCAATAAATTCATCAGTTTTGTATAGTATGAATTATTTATTTATCAGGATTATATCATATTTAAAACGATGTTAATATCGTTTATCTGATTTGTTTTCCGTTTACGCTTCCAGTTAAATGTTTTATTTTGTTAAAAAATATGAATAATTTTTTACGCATTTTAAATTAAACGGAAGGATGGAAGAAGAACTAAAATTTTCGAAAATAAATTTCGTTAAAATCGTTCCGGTTATTTATTTTATTTATTTAATTAATTTAATTCATTAATTTAATTTGTGTGTTTTTACGTAGAAAATAAATTGCTTCGTTAATTATTATTTTTTTTTTTAAATAATAACCGAGATAATACCGCCCTTTACGTCTCGCACGATATTTTTATATCCGATTAATTTTTATAAATTTAAATTTCGTTCGTTTTATTATTTTTACGATGTATCGTGTAATTTCGTAGGTTATTGTTTAAAATTACGGTTCTTTTAATTAATTATTTATTGTTCGATTGTTACGCAGCCACGGTAGTCCGATTTTACAGCGTCGATATTTTAAAATTGTACAAGTCGTTTTCATCGAATTTAATGGCGTTCGTTCATAACATGCTAATTCGTAACGTATTAAACGAAACGATGCAGGATTTCTTTTTAACTTGTTTGGGCATCAGCCCTTTTTCTGAATTATCCGCGCCGTGGCAAATGACGATTCATACGCGCGCATTATCGGTGTTGATTCAGGTAGTTAATTTTCAATTTCGTTTATTCGTAATTATTTCGATAGTTTTACGTTTATCTCGGACGAAAATATTCGTATCGGATAAATAACGAACTTAAAATTGGTTGAAAACGAAAAGAAATTAATGGTTTTTTGTGGTACCTCAAAAATTCGTTTAGTCTTACGCGATTGATAATGGCGAGACTTCGACGAGGACGATACATGCACTCGTCACTTTTAAATGTACTTATTCAAAGCAGTTGAAATTTTAGCTTTATTACGCGAAGTGAGAAAGATGTTCGCATTAGTTCGTAGGTAGCTTGTTTGGGTTATTGATTTTATAACTTTAAATCATCGTTATATTTTTCCATACGTGGTATACACAAATACGTTTAATGTACACATGTATTTCTGTTCATGCGTAAGATTATGTAATTAGTATTTTTTTCCCTGCTTATATGTGTACTTTCCAGTGTGTATTGTGACTGTATTTATGTATACGTGTATATACAGTTTTGCACAAGTGTTTTTTTATATTACTTTAATAGTTTAATTTATTTTTTTTTTGTGATTTAATTCTTATATATACTCGTATTTAATTATTTACTTCTCGAAGTGCGTATTTTAATTGGCACCATCTGTTATGCGATATATAAATGAATAAATGTATTACTATAAAATACGAAGCTTCATCATCCTATTATGCCTTCAAGTTATATGATCCAATTCTTTATTTTATTTTTTGCCCCCTTTTTCTCTATTAAGAATTTAACTAGTCATTTTATAGTATTCTATATATTTAAATCTCATTCGTTGCAATATAGTAATTATTCGTTCATTTAAATATACAGGTATTGCTTAAGCGCGACGACAAAGAAGTCGCGTACGTGAATATTTGGAATCGCTGTTTAAATAGTCTTCGAATGCCTCTCAGTAAAAAAGGCTCATTCGATGATGTAGTTTTTGACGGTAAATCATATATTATATATTTTTAATAAATTATTAACGTGTATGTTGAATGATTAATTATTCCCAGCGCGAATTCAAAACTCTAATCTAATTGGTTCGTTGCTTTGTCATTACGTTGAATCTTATGGTTATTAATAAATGAAGCGTGATTTACTGAAAATAAATTTTTAAAGAGTATATCTATACACACGTTATATATATATATAAATAATAAGGTGGGAAAACTATTTAAAAAATGCTTTGTTTCGTGAACCAAAACTTTTCTTTTATATTTCATTATTTTTGTACATGTGTTCCGTAATATTTTATTAAATGAGACGGTACGTTATGTAAAAAATATCTATTCATTTTTCCTATTTTTAATCTAAAAAATTAAAATCGTCGGTCTCGAAGAAAGACAAAGATAATGTTCGTTAAAATTTAAGAATGACGTTCTTGAGCAATATTAAACGATATTTAAATTGAATATATATCAAGTTTATGATAAACTACTGTATAACAAACAAATCTAATTTACGTAGATTATGTAATTGTTCAATATATATATATATATATATATATATATATATATATATATATATATATATATATATATATATAATAATATATGTATGTATGTATGTATATAAATAAATAAAAAGGAATTAAAATCACTAAACTTTTTAATGAAAAATCACAAAGCTTTTCGTCTATTAAGCCATTATGGAGTGAACATAAAAAATAAAAAAATATATACAATTTATAAAATAATGTAAAAAGAAAAGAAACTAATTTAGATATACAATTTCCAAAAATTAGAAAACTGAAAAAACAGTATATATAAAATAATCTGATAGTGAATATCTTTCAATTTACGTACCCCTGATTTTTTTAACAAACTTCTATCTACTATTTTGCTGTTAATAATTGATTTCAATATTGTGTTATTTTTTCTTATTGCTGAATCTCGGTCATATTTGTCAAATATTTTAATCGTTTTATATGCATGGATTCCTACATAATTTATCTGAAAAAAATAATATTTTTTATCTGTATTTTCATTGTTGTAAGATTTTTTCCACATCTTATCAACTATCATCATTAAGTGCCGTCTCCGTATCGGATGTAGGCGACTACTTACTATACATATTTTGTTGTACAGTATAAGTAGCGTGTACAAGGCAATTATAATGTGGCACTGGCGTAGATAGACACACACACACACACACACACACATCCGGGAGAACTGATTATAATCGTTTTGTTGTCACGATACAATGCAGCCCAGCGTGTTATTGTTGTGTACTATATCAGCGCGCATATAGTGGTTTGCCATTGCCTTGCACGCGATAATATTAGGATTATTTATTTTCTGATGATAATTTTTGCGTCGTCGATCGTATTCGAACTCGGTACCTTTCGTATAGAAGTCCGTGTTCTTAGTCACTCGGCTATTCCGACGACATAACACCATCTGACCAGAACCGGTGTATTCAACGTGGTATAATTGTTTATCAACTTTATGTTTTTTTCATTATTTTCACTATCAGATTATTTCATAAAGTAAATACTGTTTTTTTCACTTTGCTAATTTTTGTAAATTGTACATCCGAATTAGTATTTCTTACGTTTTATATTTTTTTATAAATTGTATATATTTTTATGTTTTTTTATGTTCACTTGCTGATGGTTTAACAGAATAAAAATTTGTGATTTTTCACTAAAAATTAGTTCAGTAATTTTTACACATTTTTCTTGTTTAATTTTTTAAAAATCACTACATTATACACTGCGAATTACTGACTTCATCACTGACGGTTTTAATCAAAATAAGCACACAGGTTTGCTACTTCTTGATATAGAAAAAGCATTTGATACTACATGGCATCTTGGTTTAATTTACAAAATGATTCAAATTAAATTTCCCGCGTATCTAATCCACCTTATTAGAAATTATTTGAGTGACAGACTTTCTGTTGTAAAAGTGAATAATGTAAATTCCGATGTAAGGTCTGTTCTAGCTGGAGTACCTCAGGGAAGTATACTAGGACCCTTCTTGTTTCTCCTTTTTATCAATGACATTCCTAAAATCACGAATTTAGAGATGGCTCTATATGCAGATGATACAGCAATTTATTGCTCTTCGTTTCGAACTGATACAATACAAAAACGGTTAAGTGATGGTTTCGCTAAGCTAAATAAATATTTTAGTAAATGGAAAATTAACATAAATGCTGATAAAACTCAAGCGATTCTGTTTACCAAAAGACGGCCGCCTTCACAGGATCCTGTAATTGTAAATAACACCAGATTAGATTGGAAAACGCATGTTAAATATTTAGGAGTAATTCTAGATAAAGGTCTCACATTCACCAAGCATGTTGAGTACATATCTAACAAAACACATAAAGCTCTTTTTAGTCTATACCCAATCTTTAATAGACGATGCCAAATTAGTCCTGTTAATAAACTAATTATCTATAAAACTATATTAAGGCCAATTATGCTATATGCATGCCCAATATGGTCGTATACAAGCCGTTCAAATGTGTCCAGATTACAACGTCTTCAGAATAATTGTTGCAGGATAATTCTTAAACTTCCTATCTATGCAAGAACAGATCGCATGCATCGTATATTAGACTTGCCGGTTGTAGGTGATATCATTAGGCAGCACACAAAAAAATTTTTTGATGATTGTAGACGCAGCCAATACTCAATAATAAACAATATAGGAGACTATACGCGTACTAGTCTTCAGTTAAAATATAAAAGATATAAACATAAAAGAATAAAACACATGCTATTATAATGTATCACCTGCTTTTTAATCGTATGTAATTTATATATTTAATTTTATGAACTTTATTAATGTAATATATATATAAATAGCTGAGCAGTCATATTATTTTGTTTATATTTATTATTACTGCCTTAAAATTCTTCATAGAGTTGTCCTCAAATTGTATACAGGTTTTGGTGGTGGTTTTCCTGTAATCTAGTTCCGCGCTATTATTACCGTATTTATTATTTCTTTTTGTTTTCATTTTGTATACGTAGTAAGAATTTGTTCGGTATACGTAATAATATTGTTTTGACATTGATTTTTGTAATTTATATTGTGTGCTAAATACACTTTTTATTTATATATATATATATGTGTATATATATATATATATATAAATTTATAATAATTTATATTGGTAGTATTCAAGTTATTAACTCGCAGTACCCTTTTATTTTAGATATAAATCTCGAACACGCTCAACTATTGATATTTTTTTTCGATTCGTTGAGTTTTATGTTGAAGAAAAAATTACTGTTGTCGATTATGGAGATTTTAGTTACGGTTGCTGGGAATGGAGGAAATATACGTGAAACGGGCCAATTTCTTTGTTTATCTCGGCTGTTATTATTTTTCGATTATATGGTAAAGTTTCTATATGAACCGTCTACCTTCATTGCAGAACAGGTAAATTCATATATATATATATGTGTGTGTATAAGAGTATCAAATAGCTTAATAAAAGTTACGAAATCGTTAAACTTATTATTATTATTTTTTTTTTGACGTTTTAGCTAAAGTAAAATTATAAAATTTATTTTCGTATTCCTTTATAATACTGTCAATGACTTGGGTTTCCGTTTATTTTATCTGTATCCTTTAAATACGATGTTAATTTTAAAATATTACAATTTTCCTTCACATATATCTATTAATATTACGAGTACTCTTGCGTTGGTTGTATTCATCTAATCAATATGCGACCCACGCGAAGAGAGTGTTCTCATTTATTAATTAACGTAATTATGTCTATGGATTTTTTTCGGTAGTATGAGTTCGAAAATTTAAACTGCGAGTTTTTTCGAAATCTTACGAGAAAAAAATTCGGATATGGTTTACATAGGAAAAATTGTTAACTTATTTCGGTACTTGTAATAAACTTTTATAATCTATTTTAATTACCAACTAAATTTTAGATTTTCTACTCCTCGTAATGATATGATTGGAAACGAACTGAAAAAAAAAACAAATTAGTCTCACTTTTTGTATAAATAAATATTTCAGATCTTTTAAGACGGATAACTGCAAAATTCTCTTCTTTTTCGATAATTTTTTGTCGCTATTTTTAATTTTATCCGTTGATCTATTTATATTTTCTCGTAATCGATTTTTCGATTAATTTTTTAGTCTTTGATTATGTGTTATGTCATCTTTAGGAGTTCTTTCCTATATATTAGTTTGTATTTGCTCATTTTTTTACTGTTTTCAAAGAATCCTTACACCAATATCGACATGCAGTTAAATCAAATATCTGCTCCTATAATCGTCTGCTCCTTGCGGCATGCACTATGTACTTAACGGTTTTTGGCTTAATTTCTGATGTTAATCATTTCCAGTTTTCCTCACCTTCCCTTCGATTTTACCCTGTATCATGAATAATTCTACATATCTGATTTTGTGTGCCACGTATTTTATTTTCCTCTTCATAAATATCATCTACACGATCATGTTTTCCACTACGTTTTTTGGAGTACTTCTTTATTGGTTCTCTTCTCTTTTCATTAGATTATGCGCGTGAGCGTCCACGTTTCTAATGCTTTTAATCCTTTTGTATATTCCGCGTTTAAAGTTAATGTCCCTGAGGCATATTTCGGTACCGACAGTACATAGCATTGATTAATTCTCATTTTTGTATCCATTTTTCAATGACGATCTTTTAGTAAATGCCTATTTTGCCGTTCCAATGCGCGACTAATTTCTTTAATATCACGTCCGTCATTGATGAAAAAATTTTCCAGTATCTCAAATCTTTGACTGTCTCCACCGTTTACTCTTCAATGTTTATTTATCTTGGTATGCGCATTAGTTTAGTTTTTCCAAAGTTGATTTTCAATTTATTCTATTCTCGATTTAATTTATTCAACATATTTTGCAACTCTCCAGTTGAGTGCGCAAGCAATATTTTATCGTCTGCACGACTTGTGCATCTTATCGTGTATCCGTTAATCCTAACGTCAGTAGTTTCTATCATCGCATTTTCCGTGATTTCTTTTTTTTTTTATTTTTATTTATTTATTTATTTATTTAATGAAGCCACACAACAGCTAACAGCCAATTATAGTGTAGGCTTATAAATAAAATAATGCAATGAATATATATGTTGAATAATCTCGCCAGAGCGTATCGTTATATTTGCGCGTAAACGTATGTAAATCTGTAGTTATTGCTAACGTACTTCCTCGTTCGTTAGGGCAGTCATGTTTGCCATCAAACATGTGGACTTCTTTCCAGATCTAAAAAAACCGCCATAATTTCAAAATTCAATCTAAATTCTCACAGTGAAGTCGGAACTCAATATATCTTTGCTCTGAAAGATATAAAACGACACTACTTAGAAATTTGGCAAAAAAGATAGGAAGAAGATAATACTGGGCGACACACCCACACAGCTTAATCACCAATATATTATATAGACGCAAAATCAAAATGACTCCTGATTTCCACACTGCCCAATTATTAACGAGGCATTGAAAATTTGAGTCTTATCCTATTTCTTTTTCCTTTAAGTAAGGATGACAAGTGTGAATGTGGCGCAGTTTTGTATGTCCTATCACGGACCATATAACGAATATGCTGTCCGACATTTTCAATTTTTTAATTTACTACACAAAAAATTTCAGGGTTACTAAAGTTTTTTACTAGTACTTTGCAAAACACTTTTCAGTAATACGTATAATGAGTATATTTCTTTATGTATGCGCGTTTGTGTGAACTTTCTGTGCAGTAATGCTTAAGTTGCGTTGCGTACATGTATATGTGTGTATCGCATGTGGATAATTTCCATATTTATGTATCTAGTATATATAAATTATAGTTTAAATACTACCTTATATAAGAAGTTTATATGCATGTATGACGACTGGGAGTGAAATTGGCGTATAGCCCGCGTAAATGTGCGTGTAAAAATTGTTACCATATTATTATATACTATAGAGTATTGTAAATGGGAGTAGTACACTGATTAAACCTATCCTGGCGGTGCAGCGTATTGCTCCTCTGTAAATGAAACAAACTGTAAAACACTAATTTGAATAATAATGTATTAATAAAAAAAAAAAAAAAAAAAGTAAGTAAAATTGTACCGAATTATACGTACGAATATATTTTTATTTTATATGTATTATATAATTTCCGAATGTGTTCAGTTAATTATGTTACCTAAACCTTCGTGACTAAATACATTTTCAGATTCGATATAATACTATCGGGCCGGGTTTACACGGTTTAGAAAGAGCGGTTAGTTCGGAAAATGGTATGCAAAAAGTTTACGAAAATTTTAAAGATTTAGGATCTAATTATTTGACACATCTTCCGATGAAAGATGAAAGTAACAAACACCCGTTTTACGATTTAACCGGCTACGAGTACAACAATCAACAAACTCCGAAACTGGATGGTTTTGTAAGTTGTTTGTCTTTTCATTCTCGTCTGTTTTCCGACTGTTCATTTTTCTGCATCACGAGATAGTTTACTGCGTGAGTTTTTCAG
The DNA here is from genome assembly GCA_032883995.1 of Coronaproctus castanopsis. Lineage (NCBI taxonomy): Eukaryota > Metazoa > Arthropoda > Insecta > Hemiptera > Monophlebidae > Coronaproctus > Coronaproctus castanopsis. The sequence goes on from CM065052.1 coordinate 58,376,897, forward strand.
TAATTATTTTGGGCCATACACATATTTTAGTATTATGGTTGTCAAATGTGACTTTTCTTAATTATTAATTTTGCCATATGGACACGTAATTAGAACATTCGCCGTTTAAAATGTATATACTATTAAAGTTGTAATTTATTATTTTATCTCACGGTCAATAATTAAAATGGCTTAATTTCGCGATAATGTGTTATCTTTTCAATTAAAAAAAAAAAATAATAATTTAAAATTTAATAAAAGTCTTCGATAGCGTGAAGAACAGATATTTCGTTTCTTCTTTATAAGAATAAATTATCACCGGATAACTTGTTCTCGTTTTGCGTTAATGTAAGTTAAAAATTATTTTCGAACATTATATATATATATATATATATATATATATATATATATATATATATATATATATATATATATATATATTAAAATAATCCGTGTTCTTTAATTTTGATCTTCGGCAATGAATAATCGAAAGTATATACCATCGATATATTATGATGAGAGATTTTAGTGTTATAGTCAAATTAAAGAATTTTTTTCAAGCGACGACAGTTTCTACAATTCATTTCTATGCACTTTCGTACGCTATGTAGTGCGTAGGCTATTCCAAATCATTACTCTCTTAAAAAGTCCATCGATATCATTTCCATTCCTCGATGTTTTTCATACATGAATTTTGTCTTTTACCAACTGGCCTTTTATCATGAATTTTTCCTTGCAGTATTATGCGCAAAAATCATTTCTCTTAGAATATAACTTAGATTGCCAGTTTTATTTTTTCTTAGAATTTTTTATTCGCAGTTTTTTTTTTTGTTTTGCACGCCAGCTCTTTTCGATATATTATTATATTAAACTTTTTCGATCCATGAAATTCTTAGTTGCCTTCTTAGAAGCCGCATTAATGTGACCTCCGAACGTCTAACAGTGTTGATATTCAAGATCCACGTTTCCACTCGATACAAAAGTACTGGCATATAGCTGTCTATTAATATTTAGTCTTGACTGAAGTGACAAACGAGCAAAACATTTTTTATTTTTCGGAAAGTTTCTTTTGCTATTTTACACCTTGTTTTTATTTCTTCGTCATTGTCATAATTTATTATTATTGATTGGAGATATTTGTATGTGATAATTATCTCGATTAAATTATTGTTTACCGTTAGATGACGTCATAACGTCACGAATTCATTGATTTAGCATACATTGTAACTCCTCAAGACTTCCCGCTGCATTTGCTGCTTCGTTTGCGTATCAAAAAAAAAATCTATTAACACCGTGTAAAATATTATTGTCGTTTTACGGTAATTTTCGATTTCTCCGTTAAACATAAATTTCTTTTCCGGTCTGTTTATTAATATATATTGTGAATTAATTGACATTCCCCCCCCCCGTTATTGAATTATTCTCTTTATATATAATGTTTATATTTTATTTCTTTATATCTGGTTTTGCCCATTATATTATGATAATTCTGTTAAGTTTCGTAAATAAACATTTTGCGCCTATTACATTTGGTGTGAAAATTGCTGGGTTAATAATATCGGCGAAGTACTTTTTTCATTTAGTTATCTTTACGAGTGATACTTTCGGAATATATCGAAGTAATTCTATAGTGATGCGAACATATTTTATTTAGAAAAATTAACTTTTTTTTTTTTTTTTTTTTTGATACATTAATTTTATGATAACATTTTTATGTTTCGTAATATTATATTTTTATGCGCGCATTGTTTTATTATTTTAAATGTCTTATGCTTTAACGACATAATTGTTTAAGCATAATTATGTTCGGTTTTATTTTTTACGAATTGTTAGTTCGTATCGTAATTTTGCAATTCGGTTTTTATCTACAATTTGTTATATTAGCGTTTATTATTCGTTTTACCCGAAGTTTTTATTTGTTTCGTTTTAATTTAGTTTGTATTCGATTTTTAGTTTCAGTAATTATTACTAGTTTAATTAATTTTACGATTTTAAATTTACTCGGTATCATTTTTATTATCTTCCGTTCTTTTATTTATTTATTTATTTATTTTTTTTTTGCACAACAGGCGCTAAATTTCATACTTAATAGTGGGGCCGAAGATGGTAACTGTACGTACAACAAGTTGATTTCGTCTTTCCTGTGTGTATTTCGAATGATGGATATATGCGGGGCGTCGTTCACTGTTGAAATTAAGCACGTTAAAATGTGCGCAGCCCAGTACTGCGTAACTATCGCGTGGCGGTAAGTGTTATTCTTCGCTTCTTCCGGAATCGAATTCAGATCGCTATTAAACGTATATACGTTTATAAACTTTCACGATATATGTCCGTACGTTCATGATGCTTAAAGAAAGTAAGGTATGCTACACGATTATAAATGGTTTTGATAAGAAAGAATGCGTTGGTAAATCCATTAAAAACGAATAGACGATGTAGTGTTAATATAAAAGTCACTACGCACAGAATAGACAGAAGTTTACCGGGGAAAAGACGTAGTTAAAGCAGTATTTAAAAAAAAAAAAAATTAAAACTATTTTTACAAAGCGTGTCGAAGATCAACTTTTCAAAGGTCGTGTTGCGAATGTATATAAAATAGCCCGCTCGTGCGGGCTCCTCTACATCGGGCAACTTGGTAGAATTATCGATTGAAGATAAAAAGAACACAAAACAGACTTTAAGCATAGGAGAAAAGATACGTCTGTCTGCAGCGGCTTCGCATCGATGGTCTTGGAATTGCGAGAATGTAATAATTTCGAAATTTTATCCACAACGGATAAATATAGCTCTCGAATTGTTCGAGAAGCGATTGAAATTTTCAAGCGTTTGAATTTGAACAAAGTGAATATTTTTCCCCTGAGAGGAAAAAACAAATTAAAAACAACCCCTAGTTTAAAAAACAATTTCGGTCTCCCGCAGAATAATGATAATCAAAATATTGATAAACGGGTCAGGCTACTAGTTTATCGCAAAATCTGGACAACATTAAGTTTAGATTGTGTTGTTCTAAACGTAAAATTGTGTAGATGCCTTCACGACCGCTTTCAGTTTAAAAATGCAAAACTGTAATTAAAAAAAAAAAAAAAGACGTGTGATTTATACCTGAAAATCATAAACCTATAAATTATCTTGAATCGAATAAAATTATTATTATTTTTTTAAATAAACGTAAAGTAAAATAACGCGCTGATTTTTTTTCCTGCGTATTAGTAGATAACTTTTAGAATTCTCGCTATTAAAGTTGCGAAGCAATATCATCGAAATGCAACCTCGCGTTTATCCGTCGAAGAAAATAAATTTTATATCTTCGAATCGCGTTCTATCTGAAGAATGTTCTTTCGTTCTAAAAATAACAAATACTAAAATTCGTATAAGTATTTTATACTTTAATAATCAAACTCGATATTTGTAAAATATTCTTTAAAACTATATTGAACGAATAGAAGAATTATACACCGATTTCGTTTCAGATTGTTGTCGCAGCTACCACCGAATGCTGAATTACTAGACAAAATAATGTTAACGCGTAGTGACGCTATGGAAATATCTCCGTTTATGTTATACTCGGCTACGTGGGGTCCTCGTTGTGGCCAGAAATTATATGTTAATTGGTTAAAGGTATGACCGTTAAATTTTTGTTATTTATTTTTAAATAAATAACTGTCTTTTAGGAAGGCAGTTACACTACTACAATCTTAACCTATAGGTTAAATAATTAGTAACTTTGATAATTTAACATGTGTACGTTGATTCAGTGATTTCCAGTAATATTAACTAAATATTAATTATGAATGTGGGGTTCGATAGAAATATAACTATAAACTAGGTCCAATGGGTTCGCTTAAGCCGTCTCACATCATTTGCAGTGTCCAGTAACCGTGTAACTTCTTTATTAGTGTGACCATGCAGTCTCTGTTCGTGTTTGACTGCAAAGTTGTGAATGACATCATCAAGTTGTTGAATATTCAGATCATAATGTATATTACTGTTCCGCTGGAATCATCGTACGTTAGTCAGCGTCCGAAGAATTTTATAGCTCTGTTGCAAGCAGAAGCTTGAACTCCATATGTCCAGATGGGACGTAGGATTGCTCGATATAATAACCTTTTGCTGTATAAGTTTAGAGGCGACTTTAATACTAGTACATCTGATTCATTTTGCGCTGTAACTGATGTTTCTTTTGCCTGACGTGCGTTTTCTATGTTAATCGTGTATCAAGATGAATGCCTAATAACCCTGCTGAATTCGCATGAGGTACTTTATTTATGTATATATTGTGATTCACATAAACAGGTCGAAGCGTGAATGTAACCATGGATAGATTTTTGTTCATTTAACTTCCAATCTTGCATCCGTCTAACTATTTTATCAAGGTGTTTCTGAAGTGCATCTATTGCCTCTATTTGGGTGTCTCTGGTTACCATGATGACAGTATCATCTGCATAAGTAGCAGTAAAAATCCCATCTGAGGTTGGAATGTCAGCTGTATACAGTGTGTACAACATAGGACCCACTTCCTTCTGGTACACCAGCACGTATATGTTGAAAATTTAAAAATAAATTATATTTATATTTGTACATGGATATGCGAGCATGTAGTCGACGATTGGCAATAGTCTGTGTTAAATATACTTTAAATTTGTCTAGCCTAAAAAAAAAAGTAAATAAAAATTTTAGATCGCGACTGTTATATAATTTCTCGAATTTCGGAAAACCGCACATAGAGAAAATGATCAAATTCGGTTTTATATTTGTGAATAATTTATTTATTTTTTTTTTTCGTCCAAGATACGTTTTTCACTGTGCTCATAAATAGGTGATTAATTTGCGATATTTTAACACTATTTTCATCCGTTTGCAGGATATGTTATCTAAACAAGGTCATCCTTCGGATGTACGTGAAACTTTATTACGTTCCGTAAGCGAGATTACAAGTACACCGAAATATAGCAGCAATTTAATTTTACGAATAATAATTAGTATCATGACGGACACGGTTGGTCCAGGTAATTTTTATATGTCGTATTTTTTTATACACGATGCATGATCGCGATAGCATATTTGGAATTTTTCAATGAAGATGATTCTACCGAATAAGTGCATATATATGTGTATATATATATACTAACGAAATAGATGGATATTTTTTAAAATTTGAAAATGATTTAAGAATATGATTAAATTTATCGTTTTCGTTGAGGACTTGATTTTATTTTTTTTGTTCGAATTTGGCCATCTCGAGACCACGTAAAATCGATTCAAAGTCCAATATTTCTTCATTCTCTATTGATGTTCTTTATTTCCCATCTATCCGTAAGTTTTCTTCATTTGTTTTTCTTTAAAACTTCCGTAATTGTTTATTTTTTTCCGAAATATTCGTCTAATTTCTTCTTCTTTTATCCTTATTTCGGTGAAGTCTTAACTTCTACAAACCAAGGTATTCGTGCATTCTGATTTTTATCAAAGACATAGAATTCCACCCTTCGTTTACGTGTGGTATCATCCGATATCTTCTCGACTAAATACACCTTTTTATTTCTTAATTTCAACATATCGTTTTCATATTTTAGTCCCTCGAGGATTTTTCTGAATCCCTTTTCGATCTCGTTAACATTGTTCGACGTATTCATTGCGAGACATTCTGACGAGTAAATACATTACAGTTTAATCATCGTGTTGTAGTGTCGTGTATTTTTATATTTCTAGACACCGATTTTTTTACGTATAAATTTTTCTTTAACTAAAATGTAGTTTCCCTTTCACTCTTTCTATATTCGTTTCCTTGTCCGACGTATTTGACTAAATATACTATTTCAATTTTTCAATAATTTTCTTTTGAAATATCGTGTAGAAATTGTTCTTTTTCGGTCGTTAATGCTGATGCCGGAATCGGCGATTTATTATAATAATTATCATCGTTGTTTAAGTTTTAATGTGTTTAATCAGATGTTTTGATCGAAAAACAAGATATGCCAAATGTATTTTGTATCGTACTGTGTGACGTGTTGCTATGTAAATTTCACGCGTCCATAGAAGAGGCGGCGAGAAATTCCGATACTAGCTTATCTTCGTAAGTTAACTAATTATTTTACGTTGTTAAATTTATTTAATATATATATATATATTTTAATTTGTTTTTTACTATTTTGTTTATTGTATTAAAATTTTATGCTGAATCCGTTTATTATTATTACTATTCGTATTATCGTATATAATAATAATGTTAATAACTCGGATAAATAGAGAAGACAATTTTAAAACCAAAAAATAAAACGTTTGTAAATTTATCGGGAAATTTAGTTTTCCAAAGCTGAATTTGAAATTGGAATTAGTTCGTCGCACTATATCGTACTTAATAATAATGTTACGTTTATAGACGGATAAACAGAGTATGTTTACTATAAATTTTAATAAAACCGAAAAATAAAACATTTATATAAATTTACTGGCGAAATTTTGTTTTTTAAAAAGTTGAATTTCGAATTGGAATTAGTTCGTCTCGTTTAGTGGTTAAAATACTATAATTTCTATTCTATGTGCCATACTCAAAAGAGCGTAGGCGGTCACCAATGTGCCAGCTAGACTTTACGTTGTCTCGCATCTGCCATTAATTGTATTGAAGATGCGCCGGTCCAGTTTTTGATATTTTTCAGCCAATCTGTCCTCCTTCTTTCTGGACTTCTTATTCCTTCTATCTGTCCTTGTATAATAATCTGTAAAATTTCATACTTTGCACCTCTAATAATATGACCAAAGTATGACACATTTTCTCTTTATAATAATATTCCGTAAATTTCATTATTAATGGTTATTACAGCGCTATTAATTTGTTGTTTACTAATCAACATTCACTTAGTTTTCCTTGTATTTATATTTAGACCATAGGTTTTTCCAACGTCATCAAATTTTTGTAGCAGTCGCTGTAGGCCTTGATGGCTATCATCCGCGTATCGGATATTATTAATAATTTTTCCGTTAATCTTAATTCCATACGTTTGCTTTATTATAGCTTGCCGGACAATCTGATCGGCATATAAGTTAAATAACAACGGGGATAATACACAACCCTGTCGTACGCCTCGTTTAATTTCAAATTTAACTTTTGACTCATTTTTGCCACGTATTAACTCATCTTCTTGGTTCCAATATAGATATCTTATAATCTTCAAATCTCTGCTACCAACGCCCATATTTCGTAGCATTATCATAAGTCTATCGTGTTTTACATTGTCGAACGCCTTTTCGTAATCGATGAAACACATAAAGACGTCTTTATTCATCTCTCTGGACTTTTGTAGAGTTATTCTTAATGCCGCCAATGCTTCTCTGGTTCCATAACCAGGGCGGAAGCCAAACTGTTTTGCCGATAAATCTTGCAGGCATTTTCTTTTAATCCTATGGTAAATAATTCTCAGAAAAATTTTCAGTATATGATTCGTCAAGCTGATTGTTCTGTAGTCAATTCTCTGGGATATTGCTTTTTAGGAATCAGAACTGAAGATTTCAACCATTCTGAGGGGATGTTGCCAGAGATATAGACACTGTTGAAAAGAATTGTCAAATCTTTTATATACTCTTCTTCTAATAAGCGGAATAAATCCCCTGGTATATGGTCCGGCCCTTTTCCTGGGATGCATTAGTTTAATTGCATACATTACTTCTGATTCCATAATTATAGGTCCATATCGCCGCCAAGTGGTGTTACTTCGATCATCGTGGAACAGTTTATAAAGGTATCGTTTCCAAATATCTTTTTTGGCGTCTTATCAACAACAGGGACACCACGATCATCTGTCAATCTTATAACTCAGTGTTTAAAAATTTTACTTGTTACCGCCTTAATGTTCTTATGCATTTGGAAAGAATCGTGTTTCTCCTCTAAAGCCCTTATTTCTCTACATTTTTCCTCCATCCATGCGTTTTTTGCGCATCTGATTTCCTTCTTAATTTGCTTATTTACATATTTATTCTTATATTTCCTTCGTTCGTTCATCAGTTCCAGTATTTCATTTGTCATCCATATCTGTTTTCTAGTTATGTCACATGTTAAGTATTTATGACAAATTGTTTGCATAGTTTGGTTGAAATGTGGCAATGTTAAATGCGCAATTGAGTCCTTTTTCTTAATTAATTGGGCATTTATCTCTTGCGATATCTTTTCTTTTACTTTTGGTAGTCTTAATTTATTTATGTCCAGAGTTCTACATCTATTCGGTGTTCTAATTGCTTTAAATCTTAATCTAAGTTTCGACTAACAAAGAATGATCCGAATTAATATCCGCCCCTGGGTAAGTTGAGGCTTTTATAACCGCGTTCTTAAAATGCTGGTTAATTAGAACATAATCAATTTGATTTCTCATTAGATTCGCTTCGTTGTCTCCATGCGATCTCCATGTATACAGGCGACGTTTTTTAGTAACTTAAACCATGTATTTGCTATGACTAGATTATTTTGTTCACAAAAATCGAACAGTTTATCTCCTCTGTCGTTGCTGTCGCCTAGTCCAAAAGATCCAATTGAGTGGCCTCGTTTACCACATCCTACTTTAGCATTAAGATCACCATAATTATTAGCATATCTTGTTTGTGAAGCTTATCTACAGTATTCTGAACGGAGTTGTATAATTCGTCCAGAAGTTTATCATATTTGGACTCGGATGTTGGCATATAAATTTGCAGGAGATTTATCTTGCATTTTGCGCTTTGAATTTGTAGCATCAGCATACGTTCCGAGATAGGTGTAAAGCTTATGACATGTTGCTTGATACTTATGAGACGATTATTCCAACACCATTCCTTGGCCGGACGTTTTGGTTCTCATATCCCGAATAGTAAAATGTTCCGTCATTTTGTTGACAGATTCCTGTCCCGGCCATCTGTGTTCACCAATACCTAAAATGTCTAATTTCAACCGTTTCATTGCCAGAATCGCATTATTAACTTTTCCAGCTCCATATAACGTTATCACATTCCACGTACCAACATTGTAAGTCTGGTGTTGCACATTGGTGACTTTACTAAAGATATTTCCAGAATGTACGACACGAGTGTTCCCTCCTGCAGCAGAGTTCCATGCCACTGAGGGCATGGGGGAACTCGAGTCTAACTGCATTACTGCAGAAGACCGCCTGTCGCCTGACATTCTTTTTAGGGAATGTACCACAGGTATAGCAACTTTATTTTTATCTTGTCGCTTCATATTTACCGGAAGAATAATATACGGTGGTGGTTTCCTGTTGCCTTCCACCGGATTTTCTGTTAGAGTTTACTCCCTTAGCCTTTGGATCAATATACTAACCGCAAGGCAGCGGGCTGTTACTGAGGAGGTAATGATTTTAGGTTTTTACGGCGACCTAAACCCACCGAGGGAGAGACAGTCACAGGATTTTTGCAGACTTTTAATGAACAGGTCCTCAAGCTGTCCATCTGCATCCTCGTGTCTCCTACCCTGTCACTACTGGAATCGTCTGCTAGAGACTTTCCACCAGTAGCCGCTGTTGGTCCGCGACTGTTTATTCGACTGATGTCGTATTCACAGCTAACCTACATATCTGTAGGCCATTCCACTAACCGCCACCTGTGGACGCGCCCCGTTCCGGTTACAGCTCCGGGCCCCAGAAGGTACAAAGTACCCCAGGGGGAGGATAATTTTTATTACAGCCCGATTTAGTTTGAAATAATTGCGTTTTACTAATTTAATTGCAAAGAAAAATTCGTTAAAATATACTCGTCCTAATAATTAAAATCGTAACAAAAATTGTTATTATTTTCCGTAGTATACTTACTTTGATGGAAGAGAATACCGAATCGGGATGCGGTGCTATATTACCAACCAAAACGATTAACGATAATATAGTTCAACAATTGACGATACCGTTAGCGTCCTTCATCAAGTATCTGCACGTTTGCATTCGGTTAGTTATGTAAAAATTACGAATTATTTTTAATAATTTTGTAACGAAGCTTTTTGACAGTTACACCATTTATAAAAATAACTAAATAACCGTAATAATTAAAAATCAATAACGTAAAATAATATAATTCTAGCGGAAGTTTATTTGAGATTAATGGTACATCATTTAGTTATATTATTAATATTTTATTATCGTTCATTAGTTATTTATAATCCGGAAAATGACGTATTAGTGATTTTTATACTATTTATTTTTGTTTTAAACTAATCGCTATTATATATAATTATTTATAGGCGGTAATCGGTTGAATTTCGTATTAAAATTGGCGTTAACTAGATGAATAACGTTTTCGCATTCAGTAGTTTTATGATGAAACTAATTTTTATTATTATTTTTAAATTTAACATTTTTTGCTATTCTTTCTTCTTTATTCCTCAATCTTTCGATTGGTTGTCAATATGTAGAGCACTCTACTTTCAGGTTTCTGGTTTTCGCCTTTTATTTCAATTCTTGGTTATGTACTTTTCCGTCTTCAATTATTTGAGTGACGTATTTTTGCCTCGGTCTTCCTCTTGATCTTCTTCCATTTACTTGGCCCTCCTCGATTATTGCTATTTCTTATAGTGTGTTCTATCCGTCTGCATCTTCTTTCTCTTATATATTTCATTAAGCATCGCTTTCCGTTAATGGTCTTAAGCACGTCTATATTCTTTGCTTTATATGTCGATTTAAGTTTTTTGAATTTTTCGCCAACGCCACATTTCCAAAGTTTCTAATTGCTTTTGTCTACATTTGTTTATAAACCATGTTTCAGGACCATATAAAAGCACGCTCCAAACGTACACCTTTATTAACCTTTTCCGTATTTCTGCATTTAAATTTTTTGATGTTAACAATGATTTCCATAAATGCGGCTTTTGCCTGTGATATTCTTGACCTTATTTCTTGATCACTTCTCCCATCTTCTGTTATTATAAGGTATTTGTATCTTTTTACCTGTTGTACTTCTTCTTTTTTCTAAATTTATGTTTATTTTTTTATTATTTTCCATTTTACCGCATCTCATTACCACAGTTTTCTTCTTATTAATTGCCAATAGCGTTTAAGAATCAAGTTTAGCTTTATAAATGCATCCGACAGGTTTTTTCGCTTGCTGCGATTATCATTTGCTATGGCGTTCGTTAAATCTAAGTAACATGTACGTTAGTTACGTGTTATTATTAGACTACGCAGGCTTATATCGTATTTTTGTGTCGCTTAACGTTTTGTAGTTTCATATATATATATATATATATATATATATAATATATATAATAATTTGAACTAAATTTGTTGTTTTATTTTCTTTACAACTTTACAATTTTCATTTTCAGATCCAGCACTATGTATAAAATTAAAAGTACTAGCGAAACCGAATTCGCCGCGTGTGATTACGTTCTATTCGGTAGTGTCATGTCAATTGCTGGTTTTCAAAATTCCAATGAAAAATGTGTGTCAATCAACCCGCTTCCTGCATCAGTGAAGCGTGTTATCGATAAATGGAATTTAATCACGTATCCTGATTTTGACACGGTTAGTATACGACCGAATTATTCTGCGATCAGTCTGTGTGATAGTGACGAATATTTTATGTATAGGTAATATTTCGAAGAAATTATTCTCAGTAATTCTCTACCTATTCTTTACAATCTTCCTCTCATTCAAGATTAAGTATAAAACTTAAAAAAAAAAAAGAAAAAAAGAAAGAATAATATGTTTTCATGTTTTGTGTTAACACTGCAATACGCGTGCGAAACATGGACTATAAGTGCAAATAGTAAATAAAAAAATAAAAAATTCTTTTGAAATACGGCGTTGCCGTAGATTGTTATAAAATTCCGTGGACAGACTTTTGGTCACCAATAATAAAATGGTTCTAACCCGAATAGACAAAGAGCAGTGGCGGCTCGTGAATTTTTTCACATGTACTCGCTTAAATTCTGCAACCCCCTCACGAACATAAAAGAAATAAAAGTATTTACTCTAAACATTTTTTTCAATACAAAAATTTACACATAAATAAATTTGGACATTACAAAATTAATTACAAATAAATAATTTAAAAAATAATAAGTATGCTAACAATTAAGTAGGCAGGTTTTAATCTAAAAAATTATCGATAAATGAAATCCACTCTTCTACCATTTTTAACAAATTCGTTTATAACACGATCGTGAAATGTAACGTCGCGACGCAACTTGCTCAGGACATCCTTTTCAATGGAAAGGACAGTTAATTCGGAAAGTCTTTCTTCTCTCTGAGTACATCGTGTATACGTATTTATTCTTTTTAAAGCTGAAAAAGAGCGCTCAGTCGTTGCAGTTGTAACTGGTATAGTGATAATCAGAGCACATAATCTTTTAACTTCTGGCAAAGCAACAGAAAGACCAGAAATTTCTAAATGTTTATACAGTTCGTGAACTGAATAATGGCGGAACTCCGGAGTGCTGTATACCACAATCAGTTCGGATTTTAACTTGGTCATGTCAAAATTCTTGCCATGAGGATGTCTCATTAATGCTTTGAATAAATTATCAGGAAACTTTCTTTCATATTGAATGAACATGTCTTTATCTAATAACGCTAAATATTCCAGTTTTTTAATCTCTGAAAATCTTTCCACAATTTGCATTGTAATATTGTCCATGATTTCATAAAAAAGTCGTCGGTATCCTACAGCCGGATCTTCGTCATTTGAAAAATTTCCAGTTCGTCGTCTTTTTACACCAATAGTGGAGATGCATTCATTCGAAGTTTGATCATAAATTATCTGAAATTCATCTCGTAGTTTGTTCAAAAAAGTTTTCAGTATCTGTACTTCTTTAGAAGCTAACTGAATATCGAATATTTTTTTCTGTAGGATATCAAAAAGTTTTGTGGCATGTGGAAATATCTTTTCAAAAATTTTTAGTACAAAATTGAATTCAAAATCTTGAAGATTATGGTGAAATCCTCGAGCGCATGCTCTAGTTTCGCTATCCCACACATCAGGCTCATCCATCATATTTTCGAACAATTTTACTAAGTCTTGTTTTACTGCGGAAACTACTTCAACCAACTTGCTATTAGAGTTCCATCTAACAGCAGATGTAGAAGGTAATCTTCGTTTTATTTGTTCATTTAAAAAATGACAACGTTTCGATGAATTTGAAAAAAACGCTGAGAATCCATTTAAAGTTTCAAAAAAAACTCTACATTCACGAATAGAATTGACGCTCTGTTTTAACACCAAATTTAGTTGATGTGCATAGCAATGTACAAATTGAGCTTGTTCATATTTACCCGTCATCAGTTTCTGCAATCCATTATGTTGTCCAGCCATCACAGCAGCTCCATCGTAAGTCTGCGCAATTAATTTCCATCCACATTCGTATTCACTTATAAACTTGGTGATATGATTATACAATGCAACAGCAGTACGAGCGTTGCTAACGTCTGAAAAATCTATAAATCTTTCAACAGCTTGATGTTCATCCGAAATATACCTTACCGTTGTAGATAGCTGAGATTTTTTAGAAATATCAACAGTTTCATCCAGCATAATAGATACGAAGGTAGACTTGTTAATTTCGGTTTTTATTTCATTTTTAACAACTGTACTAATGCACTGGATCAATTCGTTTTGAATAGTTTTTGACGTGCCGCTAAAAACAGTAGAGAATTTTAAATGATGCGCCAATTTTTCATCTCGTAATGCTAAAAGATTCAATAATTCGACGTAATTTCCTTTATTATTCGAATCCACTTTTTCATTGTGGCCCCTAAATGCTATTTCCTGTTGTGCCAAATAACACGTTACATCTATTAAACACTTGAGAATATACCGATTCTGCGTAACTTTTTCATTAAATTTAGTAATTTCTTCTTGATGAGTTTTATTAAAGCAAGATTCTATTGTATTCTTACCGAACGTAACTAGAGAAATCATAGCATTAACATGGGAAACCAACTTTTCATGTCTGATTCTTAAATTATTAAAGTTACTCATATCGACAACACCTTGATTCAGATTTCCAAATGCATCTTCTTCTTTTGTATTAAATAATAAACAAGGCCAACAATATAACTTCTCAGGGTTTAAACATCCGCATAACCAACTGTAATCTTTGTACCACTGCACTCGAAAATTCCGAAAATATTTCTTTTTACCATCATTTACTTCGGTTTTTAAACTTAAATGTGGTTCAGGCTTACCAGTTTTTATTATTGCAAGTTTCTCATGAAATGGTCGAGAACTAAATGGTTTTTCAAATAAAGGTTCCATAATTATGTCTTTTTTATATAGTTAATAATTTTAAAAAATCACAATCGTATTCGAATACCGCGAAATTTTTACAAACGGCACTACAAGACGACGAAAAATCAAACAAACCATGTACAGGCGCGCGTCTCTAAATCCAAACAATGTACGTCTATAGTGTATACTCGCTAAAGGAGAGCGATTATAACTCCTACAAAATAACTGAAATATGCTCCAAGTAGTTAGAAAGAGGGAGAACTATTACTGCCGATGTACATTCCGCTTCCTCTGGCTGGTGTATTGACAAGGTCATGCGTTATTATACGGTACTCGCGTTTCAAAACGAGTACAGGTTAATACATCGTATGATTTGATCGATCCTATAATCTACAGCACAAATTGAAGGCGTTTCAACCTAGCGAACTGCGTTCTGTTATAATCGCCAGCCAGTACGAGTACAGTGCATCATTTAAAATGTAAGGTAAACGTGTATACTGTATATGCGCCATTACTCTTAAAGATTATTATGTATCCGCACTGGTAAACTTTTTGCATTCGCAAATGTAATTTAGTTTCATTTTGAAGAAAAAGAAAACTATAATAAAATTTCATAAGCTGTATTCTTCCATTTCTCTACTGTACTCGGCGAGTACAGCGATTACACATACGAGCCGCCACTGACAAAGAGAAAACAATATTAATCGATAGCATTCAGAAAAAGGAAACTTAAGTATATAGCTCACGAGATGCGAACAAACGGTATTTTCGTGTTGACTGCACAGGCGAAAATACAAGGAAAACTGTACGCATGAAGAAGACGACTGGAAATGGTAACGTCGAATTTATCCAATAAAGTTTTCAAAGAAACAGTAACCGATGCCAGAAATCGGATAATATGAGTTGCTCGCTATCTCTTGCCTAATAGTTGCGACTGCGACGACGATATGTATATTTTTTTTTTAGGCCCAGTTTTTACCCTTTGGCAAGTTAGACGGTTCAGATTATAAACTTATTATATTGGCTTGATAAAAATTTACCTCCACTCATTCATAGTTGTAACAAACTGCACGAGATAAGTTTAGTACAGACGTCTTTAGATGCCTTCTATAAGACTTCCTTCCAGATACTACAGTTTAGATTACAGGTAGATATTAACTTTTTCAATACATCGAAAACTCTCCCAAACGGCGTTAACAATTCCATTGTCGAGTCAGTGTTGGCGAAGGAGTACAACGCTTATGAAATTATTTACACCGATGACGATATTGAACAATTCTAAAAATATTTATACAACCGGTTTTTTTTTTATCACAGTAGAAACATCTCTAAGTTCACCATGTAAGCTCATCATTTTTTATGGAAATGTATGCCATATACGAGGCTGTTTCTTTTATTAAATTATATAAGGGAAAAAAAACCTAATACTGAGTTCACGAGTGTTCTTTTACAACTATCTAACCGGAATTTTCAATGAGTATATTAGAGCTATCAATATAACAGCGGGTCTGGCAACTTCACAAGCGTGGAACTAAGGTGAAGCTTAAGTGGGTCCCTGCCCATCGTGGCGTCTGTGGAAATGAGGATGCGATTACTCGATCGGATCTAATTTCGGCTTTGAGAAGCACGTTAAACTACAATGGGGACAGTTAATACCGAAGCTTGAGGAAATGTACCGTTCTTTTCAATCATTTTTTCGAATTTCAAAGCTTGTTAAAAGGTAAAAAATATCCCATTATTCAAAAATCAATTCTAAAACAGCCCTGGTTCAAACATGGGGATCTACTTTATAACGATGTCGTCTCTGTGCTTGTTAGATTAAGGAGTTGTCATAACTGTTCACATAGTCATGTTGCCAAATTGGGGATCATCAGAATGGGAATGTATGAGATATGTAATATCGAAGATAGCATCGAACATAAAATCTGGTCCTGCCCAAAATACGAAAATAGAGAGAGCTTTATATCTGAACTTTTATCGATAAGGAATACACTGCCAATACAACTTGAAGAGCTTATTTTAGATTCTTACTCCTTAGATGCGCGTAGATTATATAACTTTATTAAGGCAAATAATATTTAAAAAAATGTATATAATGAAATTGCTCTTCGCCATTGTATTAATGACAATAATTACGAGCGTGTGGGGAAAGTTGATTATTTTAAAAAAAAAACACACTGAAAAATGTGTTATTTGTTTCACGCGCAGAACATTTTTACATTTACGTCAAGTTCCGAAACGTACGCGTTGCGTATGTTGAGCTTTCATCTGTCGCATATGTCGGATGAAGAAACTTATAATTTGAATGCTTCGTTGAAGCATCTACTGTTTACCGTGTTCAAGTTTATTTGCAATCACATAAGGTAAGTTACAATTGCAACATGAATTTATCATATTACACATACTAGTTACTTTATGCTAATTTACTGTACTAAGTGCGTTAAAAAGTATATTTATATTAGGAAAATTAAATCCGTTGTCGGGCATTGACCTTCTCTTCCAATCTATAGACGTCCACATATTTTTCTATTACAGATGATTCTGTATTTTACGCATCAAAATCTTTCCTGCGTGTAAGTCAATATCGTACTTCCGCCTCGTTCTTTTCCTCGACCTTTTCCTTTCTATTGGTAACTGTTCAGTGCATTTTTTGGTCCATCTGTTGTTATTCGAATAAATAACACCAATTCTACTTTATTTCGCATGTTTTTGGGGGGACATCTTCCGTTTTCGATTTTACTTCGTCCAACCTTATTATCCCATTCATATTATTCTTTACATTGCTGTTTGAGAACTATCTAAATTTTTTTATAGAGTAAGTATCTGCTTCTTAAATCGATTACGACGACGAACTATCGATACTAGAGGAAATTGTGTTCGTCTCCTGTAGAAGTTGGCGGTAACATGAACGTCCGCTCGTTCTCGCAGAAGAAGTTTCTTAAATATTTCGTAGCACTTCGGTGGCCGTGAACTCGGTTCACTCTCTAATATTTTCCATCCAATCTATCCTACTTCTGGGTTTCTTTTTACTTTCTATTTTTCCTTGGGGAATTATTAGTTGTGGCCAGAGCACTATGCATTTATTCGTCCTAAATATATTCGATTTTATTACATTTCGATATTTTTCATATTTAAGCTCGATTTATCGAACTTTTCTCGTATTCGTAATAATATCGATTATCGTTATAATTAATTAATAATAAGGAAAATACGAGTTTTTTGGATTCGTTACTTCATTCGCATGGACTGTAGTAGGACAGTGGGCGTTCACATTACAATTTACTCGTTTTTATTTTTATAGATTCGTCGTATTATAAAGGTGTTTGTGTCACGCCGCATTTTAATTACCTATTAATATATATCATCGGTGAGTCGTGTCACCCCATGCAGTCTGTCACACGGCTGACCAGGCTGTGCAAACAAATACGATCGCTTGCGATATTTACACAATTGTGAAAATACGGCTAGTCGTCCTGCAAATCGCGAATGACCATCGAAGAGGTACACGACCGCTCTCTTTTCTATCAGCTACTACACCTTGAACGAACAGCGCTTTCATATTTTCGGCTCTAACTACGTGACTTAAAAATGCGGAGAACGATCGATTTTTAATCTTTTCGGTTTACTAATATCGTCCGAAATGTAAGCATTGGTTCTCCTAGCTGTCCATGAAACACGCAGCATTCGTCTCAACACCACATTTCTAGTGCGTCTATATGCTGTCGGCACTGCTTACTGACGCGGTCTCCGAGCCATATAGGAACACCGAGAAAACAAGGAATTTCAATGTTCGAATTTTAACACACACACACACACACACACATATATATATATATAATGACCGCGCAAAATTGATCATTCTTCCCATTTACTTCAATATTTCTCTATTGCTTCGCTATGGCTTTTCATCCTTTCGTCTGTCCATTTGGCACCTGTTTCCTTCACTTTTTCTTCAAAACCACCGAATATATTCCACTTATAAACCGCTTTCTATTCGTAATTCCGGGCGGTTTTCGTTAACTTCTCGAAACCACGATTAGTATGTTCAGTATGGTCATATATTTCCTAATTGCTTCTTTTTTTTTTTTTTTTTTCATATTTTACAATCAAATCTCGTTCCCAGAATTTTACGTACTTTATACACCTTTCCTTGATTTTGATTTCTTCCATTTCTTGTCTTACATTCATTGTTCTGTTTAATCACTACACTATAATGTCTCATTTTAGATTTTATTGACAATGATTTTTTTATTATACATATTTTTAATCAATTGAAACACTGACTCTATTTTTCTTATTCTTTCTTGGTTATTATCAACGCGTTTGCTTGTATAAATTCCCCTAGGTATTTGAATATGCTGAATTTTCAAATGATATCTCAGTTCCGCTCTTTCTGCTACCTCTTTAAGGAGAGCCATCTATGTTTTCCGATATATAATCGCCAAGTCATCTGCATCACAACTTCTCTGTTATCCTTTCCATCGTTTTGTATTTTTTGATATCTTGTTCGTTTAGAAGGATTTGTATTTTTTGATATCTCGTTCGTTTAGCTTTTTCCGCCATTCATATTATTATTATTAATAATAATAATAATAATGTTTTCGGAACTGTATTATGTCCTTAATAAATCATTTCACGATGTATTTGTCTTCTAAAAAAAGTTTTGTTTAGCGTTTTTTTTTTGTGTGTTTTTTTTTTTTAATTTCATATCGAGTTATATTATTTAACTCACAATCTTTTGAAATACGACAATTTTAGTTTATTTTAGGCTTGTTTCTTAACTTCCCATTTAAGGGATTCGTTCATACATTTCGAGAAATAATAATACTTATTTATTTATTTTTTTTATTACAGTAATTTAAAAGATGATAATGGATTATATGACAATTTAGTCGACGTTCTCATTCCTATGTTGCTGGATGTATCGACGGTTTATTTAAGCGCTTTTATACGTATTATTCTACGACATGTTGCCGAAGAAGAAACTACTGCATCATTTCAAGTGAAATTAAGAAAATCTATTTTCAAACACGTGTTTACGATAATAATGAATTACACCAATGGTTCTTTTCTTACAAATTGGTAAATAAATAATTATTTCCATTATTTTTATTGTTGTTGTTTAATGTAATAAAAGAAATGGAACTGTTAAAAATACCGATCTTTTGGGTGTAAGCGTGACATTTTTAAGGCGCAGAAATTTATAAATTAGAAGAACGAGATAAAACCTCGCAAATTAAAATATCTTGTTGGTACGTATTACGGCATCCCATGCGAAATGATCACAGATGCGAGACTCGACCGATTGGTTTTGATGTCAATTATATCGATAAATTGCTGATATTTATAAATTCGATAGTGAACATGACGCTACGATGTGATTAATTATATTATATAGCGTTTTAAAATATCTTCGTTTGCTGAAAGTAGTTAGTTCGAAATAAAAGTTAATTAATGTATAAATGCGTTGTAAATGATCATAGTTGCCCCGTTCATTAATTATTTTTTTATTATTTATTATTTAAATTATATAATTCATTTATAAACGTTTCAGCGGAGCTGAACATCCGAGAATATTAAATAACTGTATAACGTGGTTTGAACGGCAACTCGGTGATCACAATGGAAGAACGGCCATTGAAAATTTGTTTAGGGAACACAATAAACCTATGTACGGTTTGCACTCGATACTGTTGTCCATTACCAGTCCGCATACCGCTATCGATAAAATGTACAAATTGCACATTTTAGACGCGTTCAATTCTTTATTCGCCGTCGGTATGTAAAATCTTGTTTTTTACGTTGGAATCAGTTTTTCTTACTTTTTTCCCGTATGCTTTTTAATTATTAATTAATAAACGGCTTGTTCAGAAATTATAAAGAATAATAATAAAATCTATAAGTCAGGTCGTTAGATTATATTACGCTTGTCCTAATCGATTCGAGTATCATCCATGTTTGTTTCAAGGATTAACACGAATTCTAATTTTTAACTTCTCGACCGTCTTCTTCTTCTTTGTACCTTACTCTTCGTGAGTGTAGACGATTTGCAATCTAACTTTCTGCTGCATACTGCACGAACTCTTGGACTTGACATTGGTCCACTCATTTATATTCTTCATCAAGTCTGTCCTTATTTTTCCCTCAATATTCCCATAGATTGTAACTTGTATTTCGCTGTCCTCTAATAATGTGTCCGAAATATTTCGTATTGACTACCCGATATATTTGTAAATTAAAATAATTTATTGTTTTTTTTTCTCTCGTAACGAATATTAAAAAAAAAAAAAATTTGTTACCAAATAATAAAATATATATATATATTCCGACAGCTGAAAAAAATTCAGAAGATCGAGTAATACGCGGATTGATGAAATTTATTCCTCAGTTGGGACTTTTGAGTAAAGAGGAATTCGATAATTTCTTCTTTCATATTTTATACGCTCATCACCTTCCGGCGGGAAAAGTTTACGACGATTTCTTAGCTGAAATAAATGCTAGACGAACTGGTACCAAACTTGAACCGTCCGATGAATCCGTTGTACGAGTAAAAGAGTTCATTTCCGAAGTCGAAAAAATCACCATCGAAGCGGCGACTAATTTATTTCTCGAAAACATTACCAATTACGTTAGTAAGGATGGGTGAGTATATTTATTTATTTTTAGAATATGTCACGCGAATTCTTTTTAATCAATCTAATTTAATACATTGAAAATATAATGCGAAGTTTATGCGTTAAAATAATCTTCTGGTCAAATCGCATATGTCCTTCTGTGAAGTGTCGTATATTTCGATCGGTAATCAGATTCTTTACTTAGTTTGTACATTTTTTTTTTTTTTTTTTAATAGTGTGGAATGATGTTAGTGATTTTTTAAAAATAAACAAAAAAGTTATACTTTCACGATTGATATACGTTCACGATTTTTTCCAGTGTAAATCGTGTCAATTATTTTATCAGGTAACATTTCGAAAACACAATTTGAAGAGTGTGGAATGTAGTGCTTTTTTCAATTAAACAACAAAATCCAAGTTAATTTTTTTCTCTTTATAAAAAATCATAAAGCTTTCGGACTGTTAGGCTATTATCAAGTGAATATTAAAAATATAATAAGATTAGTAATTTTAACTTCGTTTTTGTTGTTTGGTTTCGAAAACAATTACAATTTTCATTTTCAAACTGAGAGCGCTTGTGAATGCGTATATTTATACAATTTTTACGCTCGCTTAGAACACCGCAATCTAGACTTAATGTTGTTCAAATTTGGCGATAAACAATCTTATCATTATTCCGCGGGAGACTGAAGTTGTTTACGCTGCAATAGCAATTGTTGTTTTTATTTTAACCAGTCCTTTTCTTCTCCAGACAATGACCGGTTATGAAGTTGAATTTAGCTGGTATCCACATCCTCTTTGTTGAAATTTTGGGCGCTTAAGGAGCTAGATTTACCCATTTTGAACAAGATTTCAAAATCGCTAAATATATTTCGTGCGATAGATACTGAAGCCACTGCAGACGTATCTTTTCCTTATGTTTACAGTGTGCTTTGCGTTCTTTTAATCTCTAATTGATTCTTTGCCGAATGCATCTGAGTCCGCACTAGCGAGGAATTTTATATACGTTAAGGATCAATTCCCCAAAGGTTATATGTTGCGGGTGTATATAAAATTTCTTTATCTCGTCATTTAAAAACCAGTATACGTTTAATATTACTTTATATTTTCACCCGTTCGAATCGTTTTCGTTTAATTTTATTTCCGAAATCAAAAAATATATATATATAAATTTGCGCAATAAATTGATAGTGCGTGATTTGAAATATTTTGTTTGTTTTTTCGCGAGTAATTCGTAAAATTAATCTAGAATTTTTTGAATGCGATACTGTTAATTTGCCGTGTTCTAGTAATTTTAACTCGTAAAGCAATGCGATTTAGGTTCTCCTATATAAGTCTTTCAAATTTCGATATTTAATAAACGTTCGTGTATTGTATATTTTCGTCCGAACAGTATAGAGGATAAAAGCGGTATCGCCTATATGATGCTGGAATCATTATTGACCATATGCGGCGCGTATTTATTATGTTTGGATGGAAAAGGTTTTAACAATTTATTCAAGGCTATGATAAAATTAGCCGGTATTTCTGGCGCACGCGGTCAATATATATTATTTAACGAAACCATCACCTGGACACAAGAGCAGTAAGTGCACTTATCGAGTATATTCGATTGTTATAATAATAATATTTGTTGTTCATATATATCAATCGAAATTTATAGATAATTGTAACATTTTAATTTATAGATTTCGTTCGTTAGTTTCAAATTGCAATCACTGTATTCTCTAAAGTTATTGATTGTGGAATGTAGTGATTTTTATTTATACTTGATTACTAAAAATAGTAAAAATCACTAAATTTATTTTTAATTATGCGAAGCTTTTCGGCAATTACGCCATTGTCAAGCTATATACAGTTAAAATTAATTAATATAAAATCATAACATATTAATTTAAAACTAAGTTTACAATTTTACACAAAAATGAATTACCTATTCATTTTTGTGTAAAATTGTAAACTTAGTTTTAAATTAATATGTTATGATTTTATATTAATTAATTTTAACTGTATATAGCTTGACAATGGCGTAATTGCCGAAAAGCTTCGCATAATTAAAAATAAATTTAGTGATTTTTACAATTTTTAGTAATCAAGTATACTGTATTCTCTGATTTCTTTTTATTTAAATTGTTTATATTTATAAAATTTTACAGCAAAGTCTTTTTCCATTCGGATTGTCTTTTTGAGGATATTTGCGATCCTCCGAAAAAACAGATAACACTCGCCGAAGATCTGGGGTACGTATTAAATTACATAAGTGACGTATTGCAAGCTGTTTGTATTGCTTCGTCAACTCAAATCCCGTCATCCGTAAATTGGGATGCTGACGTGATACCATCCGGCTTCGATGTAGGTTCGGATTGGCCGGAGGAATTGTTTTCTAGAGATGACGACGACGGAGAAAGCACTGGAGATGATTCGGTAAATAATTATAACTATTTAACGTATTATTAAATAAATGCTAATGACGCGCCCTCGTTCGATAATTTTTATTAACGCAAGAGTTACATTTTCTATGTTTCTCGGTACTTTTGGTCTTTTATCGACTTTGGTAGCTTTGTGAACGAATATTGTCTCGTAAGGAAATCTATTTAGGATATTCCCATATGGAAATGTTAGTTTAAAATTTATCATTTCAGTACGATTTAATATTAATTTGATTTTAAATTTGTAATCTTTGGAGAGTTATTCGATATGTTTTATATCATATCGGAGACTTTGAAGGTTAGAATCTTAATAAGCTCCAATAAGGGGAAGATTTTTGTTTTTAATACATTTCAGCGACTACACAAATGAACATTAATAAAACATTAATAAAAAAAAAATGCTGAAAATATTATGAGAAGGGAGATTTACTAAGCTTCGAGCACAGTTTTTGAACGTAAAATTGAATTACAGTCGGACGTAATGTATATTTAGACTTTAATGAGGGGTGTTAAACAATGTTGTGTCTTTCGAGTATCACCAGTAACACTTGTATATAGTAAACTATACAATTCGATGTATATAAAAATCAATTTGTCAAATGATGTTTCCTGTTTTTTTTTTTTTTTGTTTTTTTATAAGAATGGCTGCGTCAATCTGTGCTACAAATATTATCTTTTTAATTAGCATTGATCACAAGTGGATTTCTTTTTTTCTGTTTATACTTAGTAGTTGTAAAAAAATATTTTCGTTATTACTTAGCGTCGTCTACAAGTTCCATTTTGATGTTTTATCAGTTTTCATATTTGGCTTACGACGACTATGTAATATTATACTTCTCTCTAAATGGACCACGATAAATGTAATCATTTTTAAAGCTGTTTTTCTAGGTTTAAAATTCCTTACATTATTGATTATTGGTTGATTCTCCGATGTACTTGGAATGCTAAATGAGATGAATTTTGAAGTATACACGATTAAAACGTTAGGCGAAGAATATTAATGTACTTTACAAATTCGTTTATATTGGAAATAAAGTTAGCGATTTATTTATTTACGAATAAAATTTCTTTTTTAAAAAAGATTAAACGCATTACAGCTATATGTGTGTACCGTGTAGAACGGCAATGAGATTAAACTACTATTAACATTACACGCTTTTATGATACAAAAGTTGATCATGTGTATGCGCGTATTAAAAAGAAACAATTAGGAATGATATTATTTAGCCTAAGTTGAACTTGTTTCTGTTTCTAAAAAATTTTGAATGAATCCGGTCTAATAGATAAAATATGATATAGAACGCTAAGAAATTAATACGGCTAGATGTTTCCACGAAAAGAAACAATGGGATGCATGTAAAATGTTAAAAAAAAAAATACATCAAACATTGGAAATTGATGAGTAACTCGGCTTAATGGTTTCGCAAAAAAGAAACAATGCGACACGCTTATTGACACGTATTGTGTGCCTGCTTTGTGGATAATATGTCAAAAATGTGATTTGTGTTTTTTAAATTTTATTGTTGACATGTTAGTTATTTCTCTATCTTTATATATATATAATAATGTATAAATGTATGTATTTTTATATGTATGTATATGTGATTATACTGCAAAAATGCTGTAGTATATGTTCATTATGGGTTTCATTTCGATTAAATTAAAGCACTTTTTTTTTAAAAAATAGGATGAAGATAGTTTATCTAGCAAATTGTGTTCGTTTACAATAACGCAAAAAGAATACATGAATCAACACTGGTATCATTGTCACACTTGTAAAATGGTGGACAAGGTCGGTGTATGCTCTATATGCGCTCGTGTGTGCCATAAAGGTCACGATGTCACATACGCTAAGTATGGTAATTTTTTCTGCGATTGCGGAGCTAAGAGTAGCTCATTTTGTAAAGTGAGTTTCTAATCATAATAGTAGAGCATTTTTACAATTGAGATCGTATGTAATAGATGTAATTTTAAATTAAACCGTTAATAACTACGTCACATTTTTATAGTCGTATGTATTCCATTGTACGATTATTTATCACGACGAAAATATAATTTAAATTTCGCATACAAACTTTTGAAAAGTATAAAGGTGTTTTACTTGAATCACGCTAAAATATCTATATTTTTATTGCTGAATTAATTATAAGATTGTTCGGTGATTGTCCATGGATAAAGTAGAAAGTCAGAAGAGAAATATATCAGTGATGCTGTGGATATATTGTAATTAGTGTTAATATAGTTTTGAGGAGACTATGGTTTTTAAATTTCCAACGAGGAGTGCGTCGAAATAAATGATGGGCAGAAATCGATTCACTGGAAAATCTAGTGTTTTATTAGATGACTAGTGATGAAATACGTTCCGTGGTTCGTGACTCGGATTGCCATAATCTGCTTTTTTTTTTTTAAATAGATAAACAAGGTAATTGATAATATTGAACATAGAGATTTATGTCGTTTATAAATATTGTGACGATCAGCTAGGACTATTTTTACAGAAATTTAAGGCAAAGGTGACTTATAATAAGCAGACTTGTAGTAATAATCGTTATCGTCGCCGCGTATATTCCAGCAATAATAAAATTATTGCAGTATTATAATTTAATGCTGTTTAACGGATCGCAATATAGAAAGTTTCCAACTTTCATAACGTAAATAAAAAGAATTAATAATTTTAATATGTTTGAATCAATCAAATTTATACGAAACTTTGAATATTTTATAACTTAATTCTCAGTAAATTAATTTTATTGATCTGTTTGAAAATTATGTTTCAAAAATGTTTATCTAATGTGATCCTTATTCAATTTTAATCGGATACACACTAAATTCGAATGTATATATTATTATGTATATTTTTTTTTTTAACCATTACAAGGCGTTAGCGAAACGTAATGCTCCATCTGGGTCGAATGATCAAAAATCCGACGGAGCCGCTTCTTCTAATGGTAAAAATATCGGATCTTCCGACTCTAATTGTTTATATCGTAAACAACGCACCAATAGTCACAATGAGATGGAAAAATTACTGAATACGACGTTATTGGTCAGATGGTTGCCGATAGATAAATACAAAATATTACAGTTAGCGAAAGATATCGGTAAGTACACGAGCTTTTTATTTAAATAATAAATTAAGCCATGTGGTATAGATAATGTACGCGTAAATAGGGGTTGGCAATGACTAATGAAACTCTATTTATAAAAAAAATAAACTAAGTGGATTAAATGAAAATAAATAAATAAAAAAAAAAAAGAATATAATTGTTGACAAACTGAAATTAAGCTACGTAATAAATGGTTTAACGTTGTTTTGTGTAGCTTCGTTTTATTGATGTCATACCGACAGTTTCAATCGATTTTTATTATTATTTTATAGTGTACCATCAAATTACGCATACACTATTTTATTTAATTTTTTTTTTTAACGTACAATTTACTTAAGGTGATACCAGGGTCGAACTCTTTCTGTATTATTGCGCGTATTCCATGTTACTGGGAATACTTTAGCTATTACGAAGTGATTGATTGGCAACCTTCATAATGAGTTTGTCCAGAAGTAAATGTCTAATCTTATTACGTGTTCATTGTAAACTAATTGTAGGTATGTTTCTTCATTTTTGGTGATATTTTTTTTCTCCGTCCTTTTCTGCTTCAACTTCTTTTCAAATTTGGCCATCTACGGACCACGTAAAAACAACAGCCTTTTTCTTTTTCATCAAAGTATTCATATATGCTTTTTCGTCCATATTTACCCGGTTCTTTTACTTTTGATCCCTTCAAAAATCCATCGAATTTTTAAATTAATTTGTAAATTATATTCTGTTATGAATCGTTGTATTTATCTATTTGCATTTCATTGAGATTTTTTTCCGTGTTCGAGAACTACTTTGGGCTAGTTTTCAAACTATCAAAATACTGAAAGATTTGTTTTGTTAGTCTATTATTATTTATCCTCCGAATATGCGCATAAAATTATAATCTCTTGTAACGTCAGATACCTTTTCTATTTTCTCATATAGTTCTTTCTTGGTCCTGTTTTCTTATAATTTTTCTTTCCTTTTTTCCAATATTTCAGTTTTTCTAGTATCATTTATTTCTAAGTGTTCGGCTGCATATAACCATTCTTGTTTAATACTGTATTAATTAACCGATGATTCCTCGGACAATGGATGAATTATTAGTAGAAGATATGAAAGAGTTTAATAAATGGAAAATAACACGGGAAAGGAATTTAGAACATACGACAAATTCAAATTTAGTTGTCGACCCGAGGAATGAAATTAAGCGAACGGATTTATCTAAGAAACTATGGAAGACACTCAATAGAATTAGGACAGGACAGAGAAGATGCGGATATGTAATGCAGAAATATAACGATAACCGCTGCGTGCCAGTGCGGAAATCCGAGACAAATAATGCGGCATATATTAGAAGACTGTAGTGAATTTGTACCTGTAGATTTAACATTATATTCATAACCTTAACGACGGAACTATAGACTGGCTAACAAATTTAAAGTTAGACTTATGATGGGAATTTCGTGTAATTATATATAATCGATGATTATACGATAAGAAGAATGTTATATGTAACCCCCCTGCGGGGATATATATATATATATATTATGGGTGGATAGTATAGAACCGCGGACTATTGAATGATTAGTAAAATGTTGTCTTCGTAGATTTTAGTTCTTCAGATGAATATTATCTCTGAATGGTTTCCTGTAAGTTGCTTTATGTTGAGTGATTATTTTTTAAGCGTGGGTAATTTAATTTTCACACAGTTAATACTCTAATTTATAGTTTTTACCGCGATCATTGATATATTTTTAATTTGTTAATTTGTATTTGCTTTCCTATCGGTCAAAAATCTGTGGTTGATAACATTTTAACTGAACCGATGTTCGATGTGAAATCTTTAGAAATTTAAAATATATTTGTTGTACCTTAGCATAATGTTTATAGGGAATGTTTTTGATTTTTTTTTTTTTTTTTTGTAATGTTTTCGCTAAGCAGAAGTAATATTTGATTCACAGATGAACTGTATAAAAACAAAAGTGAAAATAGACAATAATTAGCAAATTTGAAAAGTTATAAATATTTTGGAGCTTTTATTACGTTGAATGGGAGCGATATAAAAGAAATAATTTCCGCAATAAGAATAGGCATTTGTAAATTTAGAAAAATACTGACGACAACGTAATAAAATTCACGAAATTTAGCAGACACAAATAAACGAAAGAAGAATTAATAACATCGTCTAAATGCGGAAATATAGACGCGTGTAAGAATTTCGTACAGATAAGGTAACAAATAGATAGGTGCTAAATAGAATTCTACAGGTTGCAATTAATGGATAATATAAAGAGAAAAAACCTTAACTATTATTGCTCAATAGAATTCGAGAAGAAAGACTTTTCGACGTAACGGCTCAGGGTAAAATCCGAGGAAAAGCATTTAGATGAAGGACCGGACAGGGAAGATGCGGATATCTAATGCAGGAATGAGGTATAACGACAACTGGTGCGTGCCAGTGCGGAAATCCAAGATAAACAGTGCAGCATATATTGGAAGCCTGTAGTGAATTTGCACCTGTAGGTTTAACATTAGACGATGTTTACAATCTTAATGACGGGGCCATAGACTGGCTAACAAATTTTAAGTTAGACTTATTATGAGAATTTTGTATAATTATATATAACCGATGATTTTACGATATGAAGAAGAATACTGTATTATAATATCTGATCTTAGAATTTATTGATATTTACTTTATTCTTCATTGCGAGTTAATTGGAATGCTGTTTCCAATTTTCTTGTCTCATTTTCAACGCCTCTCTATTCAATTCGTTTTGCCGAATAATCTCACCCAAGTATCGGAAATCTGTTACGGTTTCGACTTTCCCATTCTTTTTATCAATGCGAGATTTCAATATGTTTGTTATGTATTCTGGTTTTGCAAACGAAATCTTTTTTTTTTTTTTTTTTTAATTGGGCTTAAGTCTAATAACCAAAATTACCCATTGCGTGCACTGTTAAAAATTCAACAATAAAAAAAATTGTCAAAAAAAAAAGGAAAAACGACTTAAAGACTAATTTTAGAAATAAAGACGTAAGTGGCCAGAGCCGTGAGGATATCGTTGTTATTCAGGGCCAATAAGTAGGCAACCGAGTAGGAGGGGTAAATATTTAATTGTAAAATTTTCTTGATAAAGGTATACCTCTGGTATACAAATCACAAGCAAAAATCACATGATTAACGTCGGCTATATTTCCCGCATGCACAGGGCAGTATACAGATGGAGTGAGATTGATAGAGTACAAATGGCTAGAAAGGCAATTGTGGTTAGAACGAAGTCTGACCAGGATTGAAAAGTCGAGCGGAGAGATTTTTAGGAGGCGTAAGAGCGAGAATGGATGTTGAAGGGAGGTTAGGTTGGACGGATCTATAAAAGTTAAACCGTCTTTTACAAAACACATAGACTTCCATCGCTGAAGAAGGTCTGCTCGAGCGTATGCTACTAAACAGGAGGAGGGAACCCTCGAAATGAGAATGCCCTCCAATGCCCCAATTTTTGCAGCCCTACTACATACTTAATTATCCTGAATACCCTCATGGGCGGAAACCCAAACGAAAGATACCAGGACATGGTTATTGTATAAGTAAACTAAATTTTCTATTACAGATAACAGAATGTAGTCCCTATGGTAGGGTAACCTAGGTTTCTTCAGGGCTTTAAGAATACTAAGTGAGTCACTTGCTATTAATATTTTCCCTCTGATCCCATTACATCTGATATACTGAATGGCTTTGAGAATGGCAAAAGCCTCTGATGTAAATGCACTACAAAATTTAGGGAATCTAAACAGTTTGGTGTAATTTAAATGAGGAATATAAAATGTTGCATCAGTGAGTTGAGATACCGTATTTTTTGAACCATCTGTAAAAACCAACATGTGATCTGGCCATAAGCTAGCGGTGATTGATAAAAATAAACTATTCATTTTGCAATGGTTTTTAATTTTGGGTAGTGAATAAAAACATGTAGTGTCAATATCGATCTTTAAAAAAACACACTTGTAGGGAATATAGTTGAATATTTGAGATGAAAATTAGGTATAATTAGGTCAGCATAAGGAAGCCAAGTCTGAGTTCTGTCAGCTAAGCGGAGGATTTTATGTGGGACAAATCTCCAATGTCGGTTAACGTGGCTGAAAAGACTAAAGATAGAAACTCTAGAACTATCCACTCGTTTTAGAAGGAATCTATCTGCCAGCAAGGTAAACCTTAATTCCAAGGGAGAAAGAAGAGTTTCAGTCTCTGGAACAAAAGTAGGAGTTGATACAAAAGCTCCTGTTATTGTTCTCAAACAAGAATTTTGAACAACTGTTAACCTCTTGAGATGGGATTTACAGAAAACAGCCATATTCTAGACGAGAGCGAATGGCAGATACTCGGATCAGCCCCCCACCAAACAGAAGTTAGAGACTTCAAAATGTTGGAGGCTCGGAGAGATTTCCCTGCTAAGTCCTTGATATGTGGACCCCATGTTAATTTTTGATCGAGTATAATCCCCAAGAAACGTTTCTACGAGGCAAAGGTGAGTGGTTCGCAGTTTAGTGTTACCGAGAGGTGAGCTAGATTTAGCTGTTTGAGGGAAAAACCATACAGGTTGACTTAGTTGTTGATAATGATAAGTGGGAGTTATGCATGAAAGAATTCGTGAAATCTAAGGTCTGTTGTAAAACATACAAGCATTCTTGTAAATCTTTTCCTTTATTATATACAACAATATCATCCGCATATATACCTTATGTTGTATTTGATCAAAGAGAGGAGAAATGTACAAGTTAAAAAGTAAAGGGCTTAGTACAGACCCTTGGGGGAGACCAGTGTAGGCTATTCTGAGTAATGAAATCTGTACCCCAGTTTTTTCTGCTATTTCTTTTATGAGATTAATCTGTTTTTTTTTTTTTATAAACTTACAGCGAGGTATAAATAAACTAAATAACGTAGGGCGGAAATTTGAAGTTAAAATTAATATGCCCAAAACGAAATTTACGGTAGTTACCCGCTCACAAACTGCGGACGAGGCACTGCACTATATATTAAAAACGGAAGAAGAATTTTCTGCAAAGTTCCCTTTAACTGTATTAATTGCTATATATGGCCAGTACTACTATATGGTGTGGGGACATGGTCGATAAAGAAGATATCTGAAAAGAGTAGCTAATGGCAATGAAAATGTGGTTCCTGTGACATCTACTTCTTCCTTAGACAGAAAAAGCAACAAATGCAGAAGTCTTGAAAAGAGCATCAATTAGTAGAGAACTATGAAATATCATACAGAAAAGATAAATTACATATTTTGGTCACATAATTCGTAGAGAAGAATACCGCATATTATAAGATTGAATTTAAGGAAAACGGCCAAGAAGTGGGAAGTTCGAATGGATAATGGGCATAAAGGATTTGACGGAAATAAATGAAATTGGAGAGTTGATGGACTCAGAAAAAAGTATAAAATCAGCCAACGCGTTAAGGACGTAAGGCACCAGAAGCCGAAGAAGAATGATTTACGTTAAATTTTCCGAGAAAATTGTCAAGCAATCTGCAAATGCTAAATAATTAATAGCGATTTTTTTTCTTCTTGTATCTTAAACGTATGTGTTTATTTGTATTTTCTGATTCCAGTATTGTTTCCTACTCTGTTATATAATCTTTTAAAGACACAATTGAACAATATTGGACATAATCTTGCCTTACACGTTTTTAAAAGTCGAAAGTTTTTCGCAGATTCGACTCATAAATTTTTAGTTTCTAATAATGTTTGTTACATTAACCTTGTTGATTTATCATCTGTAACAAATTTTTGCAATATTTTTATTCAACTTTCTCGATCAACTGAATCGTACGTTTTTTTAACGTCTACAAATATTATAACGTATTTTTTTTTTTTTAATAAGCGGCCTCTTATTAATTGTAGATTAAGAATTTGTTCCGAGCAAGATGGATTTTACCTGAAACCTGCTTGACATTCTCGTTTCTGTTTTACTTTCTATTCGATTTGATAACATCTGTGAAAAGATTTTAAACGCTACCTGCAGTAGAGATATTCTCTACAATTATTGACATCTTATTAATCACGTTTTTTATGAAGTGGATGTATTAGCTCGCATTTCAGTCTCAGTGGTATTTTTTCAATTCTCCAGATTTCCATTAAAAGTTTTGTTAACTTTATCTCCACATCTGTATTTCTTTATAACGAAACTATCGAGTCTCTCTTGGGGACTCATTATTTTTAAGCTTTGATATTATTATTTCTTCTCTACTCGTAGGATTTTAGTCTTTTTTTTTTTCGATGTATGCACTTCTAGGCATTCTTCGGGTTTCATACAGTTTAGTAGTCTTTCGAAGTATTCTGCTAATATATTGCAATTTTCTATCCGGATTTTTAAACATAAACTTGATTCTTCGTATCCTCTTAATCTAGATTTTAATACCGTGTAGAAATTCTGGTTTTATTCTTTTGGAAATCATTTCCTATTTCCTCTAGTTGTTGTTTTTCAAAGTTTCTATTAGCATTTATAATAATTTTTGCCGTTAGTTTTCCTTGATTTCTGAATTTCTTATATACAGTTCCTAACTTGGACGAATTCCATCTTTTCCAATATTCTAGTCTTTGCTTGAGGGTAGGTTCTCATTGTTTCTTCGGTCACGTTTTTTTTTTCAATATAAAGTGGAATTAATTGTTTTGCCGCTTCATGTATTCATTCACAAATGTCATGCTATGCTTCTGATTTTATTCTATTCATTTTCTCACGATATTGGTGTACTTTACCTTTATTTGCATATTTAGTTATTCGTCGTTTATGAAAATCTTTTTCTTTTGTGGTATGAATCTCATTTTTACAGTTGTAAGAAAATGATCTGTATAAATGTTCCTTCCTTGACTTTAACGATCATTATTTCATGTTGATTCTTATTCGAAATAGCGACATGGTCAATTTGAAATTTTCTCAAGTTTTAATTAGAAAACTTCCATGTTTTCTGTTTTCTCAGAAGCTTTTTAAAGTTTGTAGACATTAGTTTGACGTAAAAAATTCGGCATATGCCAATTAACCGTTTCCCGTTTGTATTAGTAGATGGTCTGGCTAATCCCCTACTATTTGCTTAAACATTTTTTCTTTCTTATTTTACTATTAATATCGCCCATCAATTTTTTAATGTTTCTCTCGTATTCTTATGCAGTCCTTCTTATCCTCATTTATTAATTATAATTTTTTGCATTGTTGCGGTTTATTTTTTAAATATTCTCTCTCATGTTCTGTAATATAATACTTTTAATACGTTTTTGATCAGTGTGCGTATGTTATGTTTACAAATTATATCTTTATTTTTTTTAACCGACAATTTTTAAACACATTACACGGTTCTAACAATGAGACGATATTGCTTTAGCTGGTACAAGTTTTTTTAATGTTTAATTTATAATTTATTCGAATAAAAATTTTATTTAACATTGTAAGTCGAGGATGCACGTCATTATTTTTATATAATTCGTTTAACCCTACATTTATTTATTCGCATATACGTTTAAAAATCGGATTCCCAAAATAAAAATTGTTTTTTAAAATTTAAACAAAACGTTCAGTTATCATACAATTGCTCAACGCGCAAATAATGTGTAGTACGTATTCCATTAATTTCACGTAATTGTAAATTAATCTTAATTTATAACGTGACGACATTCGAAAACAAATCATATTGAAGGGATACTATTTGCCCAGCCTGGAATTAATTGCTTATTTGGATAAGAATAAAATAAAATAAAATTATGAGAATTTACAAAAATATATTTCTATTATTGTAAAATCGGATATTGTAATTTCATTATTAATAGTTTTCAATATGTTGTAAAATAATGTTGTAAATATGTTTTACGACCGACTAGATGAATAAGACTGTTAAATTCTTTGTTACAACACACACATATATATATATATATATATATATATATATATATATATATATACTGTTTTATTTGTTTTGTTTATTTAACATTACATTTTATTAAGATTTTATTCCGTATTATTATCACAATAAATATTTTTGACTTTTCGCGTGAATAAATTTGTAACTTCATTAAAGTAGCCTTACATTGTTTAAATTTGGATTCACGTATCCTCTTAAATAAAGTTCTAATATTCGAATTAAAAAAAAAATACCCTTTTATCTTACATATTACGAAATATTAATTAATTAAAGGACTTTAATTGATGATGTTGAGATGTGTTTTATTTGTTTTTAACTAATTTTTTTCTTAATTTATTATATACGTGAATGTTTTAGACTCTAAAAAAGAAGACATATGTTCGCTTTTATGGAGTAATCCAGGTGTGGTGGAATCACTTTTACAATTATCACTGTCTTTATTACCATACGTCGAAATAATATGTTCGAAAATGTCTCCGATTGGTTGCCATAAACGTGCAGCAGATGCGATAGAAAAACTACACACGGCAGAAAAAACTTTCGACATTACTGATAAGTTAATGGTAATTATTTAATTTTTGTATTATTGTTATTTTATTAGTGAATGTTGCAACAATTATATGTCGAAGTGAAAATTATTTATTATTCTCTATGTAATTTACTCACACACACACACATACATACATACATAAACGTATATAAAAATATTGCATCGATTGACTAATATTAAAAAGGACGACTGAATGCCTCAAAGATCGAGGGATGATCAAAACAATCCAGAGCTTAAATAATTAACTTTGGCGAAAGAAACTCGCTATATAATTGTTAGTGTATAAAAAAAAAAGTTTTTCAGCAGTTAGCTGTTATCTGGTTTAGAATTAAAGTTTTGTCGACCTCGCTCGCTTGAAAAAAAAATTTCATTATAAATTCTGGATATGTTATAATTTAATTCGCTGTTCAAGTGATTAACCCGAATAAAAAAAAAAAAAACGGTTATTTTTTAATAATATGAATAATTTTAGCGAATTCTATAATTTTTATAAAAACAAATCTCTTCGTTACATATTATAAAATGGACAACGTTATAATAATAGAAGAAGTGACGCATTAATTAATTTTGGATGTTATACTTTGAAAACTGTGAGCGTGGTTGAGTACAAAAGTACAAACGGTTTATCCTGCATTCACATTTTTTTTTTTAATAAGACCGATAAGTTTTTTTCAGCCATCTTTTTAAAAGCGATAAATTGTTTTATTCAATCCTAAATTATAAAATAAATTCTAAGAATTATATACATATCCATACGTAAAGCTGTCGTTAATATTGTATGTCTTCTTTATTTTTCGGTTAAATATTCATGATCTTATAACGAAAGTACGAAATATTCGTTTTAAAGGTTCCAACATTAGGTTCTCAAGAAGGTGCATTCGAAAATGTTCGCATGAACTTTTCAGGCGATCAAGGTCAGACTATCAGGCAGTTAATTTCAGCGCATTTGATACATCGTGTTACTATGTGTTGTTTGTCATCTCCACAAGGGAAACGTCAGCATCTGGGTAGGATGATTTTTAATTATATCAAATCGAATCAGTTTATTATTAATTAAATAATTTTACAAATAGAGTAAACAGAATAGTATATGTCGCGCGAATACCAGCAGGAAACGTAAGGACTAATATACGCGTGGCGGTACAAAATGTTTATTATTGTTAATTATTACTTTAAAGAATTAGAACAATTATTGTTACCTAAAAACACTGAATTGAGGGTAATCTTTCCCCACGATATTTCGGTAATAAGCCTACTTATTTCGGATTGTTCTTTCACAATTAACAGTCTTTACGAAATTGCAAAACACAGCTAATAATTTCATATTCATCCAATCTATTTCCCGTATTTTCATCAATTAAAAAAAAAAAAAAATTGATAAGCTTCTCGTAATTGCTAAATTATGATAACTAATTTGCGTTGTTATATGCTATATAATAACGATAAAAGGACCTTTATTAATAGCGTCGTTGTTATGTGGTATATAATAATAATAATAATAATAATAAATTAAATCAAATCAAATAATTTTTATTTCTTCTCAAATAATAGTTACATATAAGATTATTAAGCTTTTTAACATTGGCTGTGCGCATAATTGCGGAAATGCCAATTTACTAAATACAATAAAAATAACAATGAACAACGTAATTAAATGGGGAAAAAAAGAAAAGATTTTTCAAATAAAAAAAATTCTCAATATGGAAAAATATTAATTTCGACATTAAAAAAAATTAACATATTAATTTAATTGATAAAAATATTATTTTATATACTACACGACGCACACGCACACACATATATTTAAACATTTGTATCAAGCACATCCAAGTAATACAACGCTAGTTGATATACGCTACCGAACGTGAAATTTACGACAAGTTATGTAACGTTAATATCTTATATATTTTGACTACGTATGTTCTAGTTTCTAAATAGCTTTTAAACCAATTGCAAACATTACCCCTGAACCCACAATTAAAAAGCTTCTTTATCAGTATACTATGGTCTAATATATCAAGAACCTTAAATAAATCTACCTTCTTCGAGATAATTCGTGATATGCGATACACGCTCAAATAGGGCATCAAATCTTCCTTTATTAACCAAAAAAAAAAAACATACTGATTAATACTAAAAAATTTTATTTGTTCAAATAATATCATATTTTTCATACATTTTTCGAAAATTTTTGAAATAATATGGCAGTATAAATTGGACGATAGTTACTTACGTTTGTTTTGTCACTATTTTTGTATATAGGATTAATGATAACCTTTTTAAATACATCTGGGAACATCCCATTAAACAAGTAGGTTAAAGGCTATAGGAAAAAATTAATATTTTCTTTTATTAGTTTTATCGTGATAAAGTCAAGAGCCGTAAGATGATTTATTGTTCGTAGAAAGAATTTTTTCTTTAACATTCATAAACTGATAACTCTGTAAACGCAAATGAACGTAAGCTAACAGAAATTATAATTTTACTAGCTAATATTGTTCTCTGATTGTTTTGCTGAACAATAACGCCTACGCGGTCCTTAAAGTAAATGTTGAAATAATTAGCTATCAACTTTTTATTACCATAGGTTGAAACTTATATTTGTCAATTTTAATTTCTTTAATGCCTCTGTCTTCCTTGCCAATAACTTGCTTTATAACGTTCCAACAATTTTTCTGATGATTTTTAGACATATTCAATAAGTTGTTATAATAATCGTATTTGGTCCTTTTTATGGAATTTTGTATAATTGCAGAAACTTTTTTATATCTATTGAGTATGCCAGAATTTAATGGAAACATTTTATTTAACACAAATAATGTATGTTTTGCACGCGTAATAATCCATTCATGCTTTTTTTTATAATGTTTATTATTTTTTTCTTTTTTATAATAGTAGTTACCCGCGAACCCTTGCTGATATACATACCAAATAACTTGATGTCTTTTAAATATCTACAATAGTATTTTTTGTTAAAATATGTTATTATTATTATTTACACAAGACTTAGGTTTTGATCTGATTGTAACACTCTCATGATTAGAAAAAGTCACACGTTCAACTTTGTACTTACAAACAGCTTATTTTCTTCCTTTAACGTTGCATTTTCCAAAACCAGCATATTTAGTTTAACTAAAGCTTCCGCTAATTTGAACAGTTAATATTGACGATTGTAACAACCCGTAATTCGCATTTAATTTAATTAATTCTTCTTTAATGTTTTTCAGCGAATCTTTCTTTTCTCATTCTTCTAAAGAGTCTGAACGCTCTTTTTTCGACATACATTGCATAACCATTCTTGTTTTTTAATAACAGATTTCGCGGTCCATATTCTAGGCTTAATTCCAATCACAGAGGTACACCCACTGCAGGTGTCAAAATCGCCATTCGATAGTACCGCATTATAACATACAGTTTCGATTCATTATATAATGTTTCGGAAAGACTTATACGAGGGAAAAAAAGCAACACAATAATATTATTTATATATCCTAAAAAAAGGGGAAACACGCATGAAACATGACTACGATAATTAACCCAATCATAATAACCAATAATAATAATAACTATAATAATAAGAATACGACTTTTATTCGTAACATACCGCAGATTGATAAGTACACGTAAAGCAAAATATTTAGGTAGGCATATTTTTCGATAAAAGTATTACGTTCACGTGGTTGTTTAATATTTATGCAGTATTAAACGGAGTATATAAAGTTGACATATTTAATAAATTATCTGTTTATGAAACAAAGACTATGTTGTATAGCTGTTCGATTTGATCTTACAATAAATCATTCTTATCTAATAACGAT
The DNA here is from genome assembly GCA_032883995.1 of Coronaproctus castanopsis. Taxonomy (NCBI): domain Eukaryota; kingdom Metazoa; phylum Arthropoda; class Insecta; order Hemiptera; family Monophlebidae; genus Coronaproctus; species Coronaproctus castanopsis. The sequence goes on from CM065052.1 coordinate 58,415,478, forward strand.
AGAAAGAATTCACAAACCTTTGCTGTAAAATTATATTAAAATTGGATTTATGCGTAAAAGCCAAAACTTTTATATTACACATTTGAAATTGCCAAAATTAATACTTTGAAAGTTTCAACAATATTCCCGTTATTCATAATGTAAGCAATTGTACATGAACGAGTATTAATCGTTGTACAAGGAAAGTATACTTTGGCGGCACTCGTATTTTTAATTTGTATAATTCGACCGTTTAACTAAATTTCGATGTTTTTAAAATTTTTGTTGTAAAAATCCTTGTATAAGATTTTAGTGACGTTTTTTTCTAGTAAATACTCGGATTTATGAATTTATAACTTTTATTTTAACTGTAATTGAAATATTTCTTATATTTCATTATCGTATCCAAATTCATCGATTTATTTTAAATTATTATGTCGTTAATTACATTATTTACGTATAAATTATTTTTTTTTTCCAATGCGTATATTTATAACAGTAAATTTTAAATGAAAATTTATGAAAAATTCCTTTTTCTTAAAATACTATGCACGAATATAGTTGCCGTATCTCACGAAAAGGGTAAAGTTACGTTATTACAGTTGAACTCGTTGTTAAAACAAGCTGATTCGTCAAAAAAGAAATTAACCCTTACAAGATTATCTTCAGCGTCCATTCCATTTACTATTTTATCAGTTACTGGCAATCCGTGTAACGAAGACTTCCTCGCTGTTTGCGGTTTAAAGGTAGTTTGATTTAAAATATTACACCCTTGATGTGTGCATGTAATTTTAATTTATCTAATGGATCTTGATGTGCAATTATTTATTATTATTATTTAAAGTAGTTAATCTTTTATGCAAATAAAATTATTTTTTTTAATAATTTTAACTCGACTAAAAATTTCGGATGATTTTATCTCACACCTTTAGACAAATATTTTAAAAATTACTTTAATAATATATTGCTACGTCAGGACTATATTTTGTATTAAATTTTAAGAATTTATCTTTTCGTTGAATTTAATTTTATAGTGCGACGAGGAGTTTCAAGTCGAACTAAAGGAAGATATGCACATGTACAGGGACACATAGACACCCTAACGTGCAGTATATGACTATGTGTGTGTGACCCACCAGGCGCGTGTGTTTGCTTTATATTTGATCTATTAAAATTGAGTTCCCCCTATTTGTAAATTTTTGCAATTATTATTATTACTTGCGTATTATATAAATCGTCTTGTTTTTATTTAGTTTCGTCTTACTCTATTAAAGTTTTTTATTTACTAATTATGTTCGCAAGGTAAATATATATTAATGTTTTACTCGTAGTGGGATAATAAACAAAATTTTACATATTATTACGCATTATTATTACGAAACTAATTCAATTATTTCTACTCTTTCGTAAAGGATTGTCACGTATTGACGTTTAGTCCTACCGGGTCTGTCGCTGATCCGTTAGTGTTGCACCCGCATTTAGAAACAGGAAATTTCATTATTAGAGCTATTTGGATTCCTGGTTCGCAAACATGGTTGGCGTTAGTAACGGCAGATTACGTTAAAATATACGATTTGAGCAAGGACGTATTAAGTCCGCAATATTACTTTTTAATACCGACTGGAAAAATCAGGGATGTTACCTTCGTATGTAAAGAAGTAAGAATTTATTCAGTTCAATGGTTTTATTTATTTCTTATTCCATTCTATTCGTTAATCGCTTCTCTTCAATCTAGACGTCTTATTAAACATGGCGATAGTATTCGTAATTTACTTGGAAAAGTTTTAAATGGTAATTATCGATCTACAGAATTAATTATATCCATGAATAATTTCAGTACGCATTATTTTATTTATACTGATTATTTTTAAAAGAATATGTTGAAATGGTAATAAACCAGTATTGATAAAAAATCAATAGGCTCCGTCTTAGATGACAATGCTTAAATTTGCGTTTTTATATTTGACTCCCTAAATATTTTCTACGGCGATGTTAAATATTTTCAATTTTTTTAATATTCGCGTTAGATGTCAAATTTTTGAGTATTTAATTTGAAAAAATTATATCAGTATAAAATGTTTGTGAATAATTTCATTAAAAACAATAGGAACTGTTCGTTTATTTTTCTTATCATTTTAAATATTAGAGCAGTCTCCCTAGTAATTTAGAATTTTAGTAAATTATCGCAGTTTAGTGATTGTAATATTGTTTTGAATGCCATATTGATTTTCTATTAAAGCAATTATTGTTTTAATTAGTTTGGGCAAACATATAATACTTATTATATAAATATATATATGTTGCGACGCCACATTCACACCGTCTACCAACACAAGGGTTCATGCGGCGTCACATACAATTATTATTATTGTTATTTTTATTGGGTTATTTAATTATATTATTATTGTTGTTGTTATTATTATTATTATTAAAAAAAGGTGTTGAAATTAATATTAGACGTTACCGACACATATGTTTGATCTTCACGAACTCCTTTGTCCAGTGGGATGCCACATGGGTTGGCCCATGACCGTTAATAGAATAAAATAAATTAATAAAAAGAACAAAAAAAAACGCCGGCTTTATTTTATTGAAAATTTATTCTTTTTCGGAAAGAAATAAAATTAATTACGAATCGAATGCGCGCGATATTCGGCTACGTTTATTTTTAGTATTTAACTTTTTAAAATATATATATATATCTAATGAAATTTTCTAACAATTATTAATATAGTATAATACACGAAACTGTCCCTAGCCTGGATGGATGGGCTTCACGGTCGAAGTCCCGACGATCCATCCTCATTTCTTCGAACGACCAACTATCCGACTTAACGTGACTGAAATCACTCACCTCGACTAACTGACTCCACTGACTAAACTGATTAAACTGACGAAACTCGTATTTCTAATTCTCCAGGACTCTGGAGGCGACACAAGTATTTTATTATTATTATTATTATTATTTCCTTTACTTTTGACGAAATGCCGGTTTATTTTCATTTATATTTTTTGTACATCTTTTTCTCGTCCTTAATGGATTTTGCCTGTTTTCGACAAAAAAGTAGTTGGACCAAGGAAAAGTTCCGTTGTTCCTTATATTTTAAGGTTATATATTTATATATATACATAGCCTTGTACATGGTTATCATTAGTACGGCGGCCAGCAATACCTGCATTTCTAGGAATTCTATAGGTACTAGAAATTTCCTAAATTGGAAACCCTCTGATTTCTCTTTTGGGATAGCCAATCAGAAAATTCGGAGCTGTTTCTTTCAGTCTTTGACCAAAGTACCGACTGAGCCCATTTTATGAGGTCTATTCACCTCCTTTTGTCTGTGCTTGCTATGTCAATTATTAATTTATTATATATTTCCTATCGGTATTTTTCTTATTTTTTATCTATACTAACTTTAACGAATCTCTTAAAACTCTAATCTTACGGGTGTCAGCATACCCTTTTCGTATACACACATATATATATATATATACGTATACATATTGTATTTTCAAATCTCATCTTTTTACCAAAAGTCCCGTCCGCTGTTTCTACCTATACTTATTCCTATCTATCGTAACATGTTATTTATTATCAGCTTTTACATATATTTCACAAACTCGTAATTCGTTATTGTACCTTTTAATTTTGACATTTTAATTTTCTCTCACTACTACTAATGCTGTGACAACTAGGGTTGTTACAATGTATATAAAAAATTGTTTGTTATTTAATTTATATTCGTAATCATTTCCGAGTTTACATAATAACATGCCGATCGAAAAATCATGTATTTTTATACGATATTGCGAACCTCGCCCTTATGTTATTAAACTGTTTGATTAGCGTGTATGGCTTTTTTAAAAATAAAAATCTAGCTTATTCAAAATGCTAACAATTTATCTTATCAAATATTGGTTGAATCTATGTTTTCTACATACATTACAACAAAATTTCGTATTTTCTTTAGCGCGGAAATTCTGTCATCATTATTATGTCGTCAGTTGGTTACATATATGCTGAAGAAATGGATGATGATAGCCTAGGTGCAGGTCCGTTTTATATCACAAATACGTTGAAGGTTGAACACCCCGGTATAAAGGTAAGAAACCATCGAATAGATTAATTATAGTTAATTCAATATAAAAAGGGTTTTACTGATTAAATTGTGTATAAAATTATAATTCGTTGTTGTTTAATGAAGCACCACTGGAAATAGGCATATTCGCATTAAGAACTTGTGGTCGACGACGTCCTCGTGAAATAGAACGCGATTTGTTCGGTTTATAAAAGTTTTTATAAGTCTTACTTCAAATACAACACGCTCAGCGTCGCGGATTTGAAGAAATATAAAAAATTGTTTTAAACATATATGCCGAATGTTCCAAATTAAAAATTATAATATTTCTATCGTGGTAACTTTTAAACGTTTGTTGATTGTTTATAGGATGTGAATGGTCAGATATGCGGAGGCGGTGTTTCCGTATACTATTCGCATATATTAAAGATCTTGTTTTTGAGTTATGCTCAAGGCAAAAGTTTTCTCACTTTTTTACCAAATGTCAGTGTTGGTATTACGAAAATATACGAAATATATTTAAACTCGTCGCTGAAAAATTGTAATAATACGAACGCCAAAACGAATGGTGGTACGATCGTCGTTCAGCCACTTTGTCAATGGACCGAGGTTGTTAATCACCCAGGATTAGTATGTGCCGTTACACAGTCAAGTATGTGCAATTTATTCGCTAGTGCGCGCGTATATCTGTGTGCGTGCGTATGATTTATAATGATATTTTTGGTAAATTAAACCGAATAAAATGCTCAAAAGTAATTAAAAGTTAACTATAGATGAAAAAATTTCATTATTTATTAAATTGTTTATTTCTTTATCAATTATTTTTTTTAAATTCCTCGATATTAACTTATCTTTTTAATGGTATTCTTCATCCTGTTTACGAATGCAATCTTAGTTCTTAACTTTTAATTAATTATCGTCGAGGTTCAATGTATTTCTTGCGTTTGGATTTTATTTTTGTTACGATGATACAGAAAATATAAGTAATTTTGCTAAGAAAATGTTATTTTTCGTTTTATAATAAAATTGTATTTCGTAATTCTTGTCTTGTAAGATTATTCTTCTCATATTTCATTTATGTCTTAACAGCGAATAACCCGGTTATACTGATGATTAAGCCGGATAATATAATGATTCAAGAGATAAAAGTGGTGCCCTCGAAGGCTAAAATAATGGATATGGTTGTCATACGACATCCAAGTTCGGTAATGGATTATAGGACTACTCTTATTTTACTTTGCGAAGATGGCAGCTTACGGATATATATGGCCGTTATGGATCAGACCGGTATGCGACTTTTGTATTTTAATTTTGTTCGTAAAAGTTTATTCGTAACGTTATTTTCGTCGTTGGTTTTTTCCGTTTTCCGGATGTTTTTAGTCATTTTTATAAATAATTTATTTTATTTTTTTATTTCGCGACATAATTGAACGAGTTGAGTTCGATAGAATTTAGTAAATGTACTTTTGATGTTCGAACTAAACCAAATAAATAAACGTCTTTAAACTGATCGGTTTTTTTCTCCGATTACGCATTTAAATTATTATTTCAAATATTCGTGTATTATCAAGATCGAATTAAAATAATATAATATGAAGTAAATTTATTTTCTCTGTGTTTTCCTTAAATTTTGAGTCGTGTACGAAAATGTTCAAATCTTCTACGCTACCTAAAATTCCATGAAGTACTTACTTTTGTATATCTTTTATACTGAATCGATGTAAATTGTATTTCTTCACTTTGTGCATATTTTCGTTTACGTTACTTCATAATTACGTAATTAGTTTATCATTAAAATGTCTTGTTCTATCTCAATATTGAAATAAAATTGTAGTAAAACAATTGAAATGAGCGTTGAAAAGTGTAAAAGTAATTTACATAATCAATTTTAAAAATACTGTATTCTTTTGTATATTGAAAAATTATTAATTTTCATCGAAAAAAAAATATGAAACCTGTGTTGAGAAATCAACACGAAAGAATTGCTACGCGAAATGTATACACCGTTTATCTAAAATGTTGTAGGTTATTGGTTGTCTCCTGAGGTTTCTCCGACTAGTGTAACATCAAGTAGACCGGCAACTAAGAAAAAGAAAGTAAAATCTTCCGTTAAACAAAGCGGTAATTATTATACACATATTTTGTACGTGTTTTATGGGAACGTATTTTTCGATATATCAAATTCGTAAACTTGTTATTTCGCAATTTAAATTTATGAATAAGGTTATTTTTTTATATTATTAATTATATTTGGACGAGTTTACATTGTTTATAATGATTTATTTATAATTAAATAGTAAAATTGGGATTTTATGCACGTATCATTTTTAAAACACACGACGTATTTCGTCTAAGAACTATAAACTAATATATTTTGTGCTCAAGTTTACAACTTCAAATAGCCCGTAGAAATATTTGTATTAAATTTTAAAAAAAAACTTTTATTCGCTTTAATGTGAAATAGTCATATTTAGGGTGTGTATGCTAGCACCATTATTTTACTATTTTATGCTGCATGTATTGTTATATCGCGCAATTTCTTGATTATGAATATTAGGAGAATCGTTCCCTGTTGATTTCTTTGAACACAGTAGTGTTCTAACTGATATTGAATTCGGTGGTAACGATTTACTTCAAATATACAATCCTGCTCAACTGAAGAACAGATTAAATACTCCAGGTATATTGTATATATTTTTATTTAGACAAAATTCAATTTGTAAAATGATATTTATAATTCTATTATATGAATGTTCTATTAATCAACATTCTAGGCTAAAACAAAATTAAATGTAAAAATAAATGGTAAAATTTTGCAAATCCGAATGTTTTTAATTTACCTTAAATTTATATATATATATATATATATATATATATTTATATATATAATTATATTCGTTAGCTCGGTCCGTGCGTCATGAAATTACGAATTACAAATTTTTTCAACCTTGTCTGCCACACACATCTATTTTCCGCCAGTTTTTTAGCTTGCTCTAGTGATGTGGCGAAGTTTATTTTTTTATTCTATCTGTATATCTGGTTTCTGTCCTTCGTTGCGTCCTTTTTACCATCCCATCAATAATTAATTTTTTCATTCCGTACCGATGTATCACGTATTCAATTTCACCTCCCTATGAGCTGCATTACTATATCCCTATGAGGTGCATTACTATATACCTATGAGCTGCATTACTATATCCCTATGTGTTGCATTACTATATCCCGTAGGCTTAGATTCGATCCTATATCGTTCACCACAGAGAGGTTAATTCGACATTCGTCACCAGCAAAATATCTCAAAAGCATCAATTTGCCGAATATCAGCTGCTTGTAATGTCCAGCATTACTAGATGATGACTTTTCCATATCCTTTGTAATTGGCCTAGTGCCCATGTGGCTGTTGATATTCTATCTTTAATTTAATCCATAGATCCACCATGATGTATATTAGTGATTAAGTACAATTACCTTTACAATTTTTAAATAATTAACAAAGCAAGTTTAACTCATCAGTAAAATATGTTTAAAAAAGCGGTTAGTGACTGAAAACTGATAAGTGCAACCACTGAGTCTACTTTTGTCTACCCTATAAACGTGATAGTTGATAGTTAAATTTGCTTTCAGAATCAGCAAAAAGAAATACATATGTGTTCTTTTAAAGTTATTAATAGACCTGGAATAATTATCATAATTTGTAAAATTAGCACATACGTTACAATTATGTTAATTCTCGTTGTGTTAAAATCTTGTTGGTCTGGCTACTATAAGGAACTTTTTTCGAACCTGAAGAATATTATACTTAACAACATGTGTACTGTGCGGTTGCAGTTCGAACTTTTTAACTGTAAATTTATACTCCCCGCCATTAATTACGTTTTCATAAAAAATTGCAGCTTTATGATCGCATAACCAATAGCAATATCATTACGTTAATCTGTTAGGTTATCTTTCTAAATTGTAACTTTTCTAACTCTCCGGTATTATGTTAGGAGATTCATTATACACCTAGGTCCTTTCTGGGAAAAAACTTTTCTGTAAAATATCTGAAACTAAATTTGTACGAATAAAGTATTAAAAACTGTAACTTCTTACGTTCAAAAGTGAAAAAATATCAAAAATGTTTTGCCTTGTCTTTTGTTCTGTTACGAGTATTTCCTAGCCCTCGTTTTTAAATGAATTTTAATAACAGTAATGATTATTTGACGATATATTTATTATTTCTTACAATTTCGACATTCAGAATTCTTTTTCTCATAAATTGTATAATTTATTGGAGTAGTTGTTTTTTGGGACGATTTTATATATTATTTTTATGATTTATTTTCTTCATATACTAGAGTTGTTTCTGAACATAATCAATTTTGCGATTTTAGGTTTATATGTTGTATCCACAAAACACGGCAGTTTTTCGATGCAAGCCATTAATAATGATAGTAACATGTTGATTACCGGTGTTCGTGTCTTGCTTGGTGTCTCTGAACCACAGCGAAGTCCGTCATTTGTCGAAGTATTCGGTAGATTAATTTCGACGTCATTAGCCCGTAATAGATGGTACGATATTCCTTTGACTAGAGAAGAATCAATCGTGTCGGATCAACGACTGTGTATAGTGTTCGGCCAGTCAGCAGATTCAGACAGTGTTACTATAGTCGATTCTGTTAAAGTGTATGTATTTTCCTTCGAATAATATAATAATTGGAATTTTAATTACGCTGTAATTATTACAGACTTGAGGGTTTTCACGATATTCGGTGTTTTTAAGAATTTAGATACCATTAATAACGGATATTTTTTTAAATTAAATTTATATAGATATGGGAAATCTAAGGATCAGTTTGGTTGGTCGGAAGACGTAGATGAAATTAATAATACTGCGACACCTGCTGCTAACGCGTCCGGTGCTCAAACTCCCGCTTCTTGTGATTCGGAACAAGCTTTAACTAATCCTCAGATTCATATAACAGCTTTAGACAGGCGAGTAGTTTACTGTGTATGTTTAAAACATGGTAGATATAACGACATTACGTTGTAGAATAAAGATTTTTAGAACGTGAACGATAAAACCGTATATAATCAACATAAATTATTCGTAATATTATTATTACCACAGTAAATATTTTCATTAGACGAGCTCGTATGAAGAAACATTTTTCGTTGTTTATAATAAAATAGTTGGAAGGCACATCGCTCAGTTGAAAAAGCCGATGTCTATTACATATTAAATTGCTGCGAGGCCGTAATTATTAATTTTGCCAAATTTTACGTGAAACGCTTTTAATGTACTATTTAAAAGTAAAATTAATATTTCACAGAATTTTATATTTGATGGTCAAATTAATCTTGGTTGAAATCGGTATAATTATTAAATTATGTAAAAGATTATTAAAGTGCATATGTACATCAATTGAAAATAAACTTTTTTGTTAATATTTTACTATCGGTAACATTGAGGAAATAAATTTTAAACAAAATTTTGTTATTCCGGAACGAAACTAATAAATAATTATAAATTTAAGAACGAAATCTTAAAATAATGCTTCATTCAATAATATATTTATAAAATTCGATTTTCTTCTTCTTCTTTATCCGTCGTCTCCATGAAGAAAGTTGGCGCTTCACAATTTTAAAGCATTTCGATGAACCGTTGACCGGAAAAATTCTTCCGAGAAACAATTGAACCAGCTACGAAGGTTGTCCAACCATGGAAGTTGTGGTGTTCCCCTCGATCTTTTGGGAACAATTTTACCTTAAGCTAACATTTTTAATATGTTATATTTCGATCCTCTCATGGTGTGACCTAAATCTTGCAACTTTCGTTTTTTAATGGTTTTCATGACTTCAAGATTCTTTCCAAGTTTGTTTAGCACTTCAGTATTCTTAACTTTATGAATCCGTGATATTCTCAGGATGAGTCGATAACAGTACATCTCAAACGCGTTGATCTTTTTTTCTAATGTTGCGTCTATTGTCCAGAATTCATAGCCATATAGTAATATAGAGAAAATGTAACATCTGAGAATCCTGATTCTCAGTTCCAATTTTAATTCTTGACGCGTATAAACAGATTTTTCATTTTTCTTAATACTCTTCTCGCTTGTTCGATCCTGCTATGTATCTCAGGTTTCGAAGTACAATTCTTCTCGAGTATACTTCCCAGATATTTAATGCGTTAATTTTTTCACTATTTATTTTGATCGACCAATGTATTTTTTTTTTTTGAAAGTACGATCACATTTGTCTTTTAGATGTATTTAATTTTAATCCATGTGTTGCACTTTTTTCCATAATCTTGTGTTGCTGGAGTTCTTTTTCGTTATTTGCTATTATTAGACAATTATCTGCATTTATTTTTAATTTTCCATCGTTTCCTTCTAGCGCCTCATTGAATATCCGCATACGCATTAAAAAGATGGGGGACAAGAGAAACATCCTTGACGTACTACTTTCTTGATGACTGCTTCTGCTGACATTATGTTATCTATACGGACTTCAGCTGTTTGATTCCAGTACAGATAACTTAATTATTCCAAGATCATTCTTGTCTATATGTATGTTTTTCAATATTTCCATCAGTTTATCATGGCTCACATTATCAAAAGCTTTCGATTTTCCAAGTTGTTAAATTAGTCATACTGAACACAAAGATACACATTATGTTCATGTTCATAAAAGAAAAGATAGTTTTATTGGTTTTGGTAGATATTTAAAAAATATATTATTTTCTAATTTATATTTTTAAATATATTTTTATTTACGCGTATATGCGAGTTTTGTTTCTTCTAACTATCGTATTTTTAACGTATTCAACTATTTTTATAAGTTATCATCACAGTCGTTTAAACGTTTTAGATTCGTTCGTATCTTCTTCGCTGATTGTAATTTGTGTTCACAAAATTTGTTAAATTACAATCCAATAAATTACTGGTTATCTAAATTTCCCCGAAATCGCTCACTTCGGTATGTTCTCTTTCGTTCTTTCTATCGAGTGTCCTTCACACCTGCAATCGTGACTGAATCCCGGTACAGGATTTTCTCACGACTCTCTTACTGTTTGAGGACTTGGTTGTCATAGTAGCTGTTTTTTTTCCGCAGAGCTGCTGCTTGAAAATCGTTGTACCATATTATTCGAAGAGACGATTAATTTGAATATCCTATTTCAGGTTGTTCTGCGGTATTTTAAATATGCTGGAGTATAGTTTTACGTTAATACAAGATCGGTCGGCATCTTTAACGAGCTCCAATCAATATCGTTCAAGCGCCATTTCATTATCGATGTGTTTAATGACTTTGCCAACTTCATTTTGCATTCAACTATACTCGAGGGCTTTACTAGCCGCGTTATATAAAACGCGACAAGCGTATCATAATTATAAAGTACGTGTATTATTTGTAATTTATATTTTTAATTCTGTATTTTTTATTTAATATTATTTTCGATAAATAACCGTTGTATTTAAAACGACTTTGTCTTCCTCTGATAGCGAATGGTCTCCTTTAAATCAGTTATCTTATGTTTCAAAATTGTTGAAACTGTAATATTGCAACTATTCCTATTATACTTTTCTTTACGACTTACCACGATACTGTTTATTTCCAGAGGTAATTTACAGCGATATTAATTGAAAACGCAAAAATGAACGTACATATCCTATTTTCCTCTATAATGTATATACACACACACACACATATATATATATACGTAATAAATTAAATTGAAATATGTATTATAGCTATCCACTGTGAAGCATGTTATTCGTCTTGTTATGCTCATCATATTTGATAATTATGTTATTGCTTGAAAATATCTTGTAATAATTTAATGTATGAAGATCGCTGCTCCCTATATTTATACTTGGAGCTCGAAATTATTTTCGATCGATTCAACTACCTTGTACAGTTTCGGAATCTAAGATTTCACTGCTAAATCAACATTAATGTTTATTCATTAAAACAATTCTGTGTGAATGGAAAATTGTCATTGGAATGAATAACTACATCTTTTGTAGTTTTAAGTCTGTATTCTATGTGTAAGCAGGTGTTTTTACTCTTTAGTTTTCGATGTTCATTGACGATTTCATCTATAGTTATTTCGGGAAAACTCTTATTCCATTTTGAAGTTGATCATCGTGACGTTTTTACTGTACTTTACGAAACATCTTTAATGCAGTCGGAATAGCGAGAAAAATTGGATTATGATGGCGCAGGATATATGTGTAAAGGAAAAATCAAAACTGGCACCCTTACCCCTCAAAAATTTGTTATAAGAAAAGTGAGTTTTTTAAATTTAATTTTCATTCTGTTTCGTATGATGCTAGGATACCGCCGCACTCAGTAGTGTTTATCAATGTTTGGTGTCATTTACTGACGTAACCGATGCGAGAGAATTGGATCCCGAATTTTTCTATCACCTCGTTATAACTGTTCGCAGTATTGCTATATCTCGTCCATCTAATATCGTGAAGTTTGTTCCGCAGCAGGAAATGCCTAATACAGGTGAGTGAACTTAATATATATATATATATATATATATATATATATATATATATATATATATATAATTTTATATTTCGTTATAATGCAAAATAAAAATATTCACAAAATTGAGACACAAAAGTTGAGTACGAATTCACTTACGGGATAAAAAAAACACGTGAAAATTACCATAACGAATTGGTTAAACGTAAGCAGATTATTTACTTTGACAACGTAAGTGAAATCCCATCAAATCGAAAGAAATAATATATTTTATATAGAACAACAATTACAAGTATAAGCGCATTTTTTAAAGTAAACATTGTATCGTTCCGAGAAAATACAAATTTTGTTAACCGATATGCGTAATAATCATACACACATGTGTGATTATGTATACAGGAGATATCTACAATAATATCCAAATTTCGCACAAAGGTTAGCCAATATGGAACTTGCCATTATCTTGTCTGGATTTATGGTTTTCTCAGCAAGCTAGCAATTATTTTTCTACTAATTGGAAAGATAGCTGATTTGGTTAGAGAATTTTGTACGATGAAAAATTCTCGTCCCTGTTAAGATTCGAATTCGTGTTGTGTGATCAGAACGCCCTAATTGACTAAGGCAATGATGACGTAATTGAAATAGTCGAACTATGATACAAAATGTGAATAATTGGAAAAATTGTGAAAGATGTACGTCCAGCGATGAATCGATGAAGGCTAATCTTAATTGTAGTTATTTTTATTGACAAAACGACTATAGATTTTCGAATATACCGAAGAATTCGTACGATTTTATGAATACATTTTTTTTTTAAAGTTATGAAAATGTGTGAACATAAAATATAAACAATCGTTAATAGTAGGAGTAACGTGTTTTGTTTTGATTATTTTTTTTTGTAAGATAGTTTCTAATTAAGGACAGATATTTTCTTTTTCGCGGTCTTAGAACAAAATCTAAATAGGTCGTACTATATAACGTGCACAGAAGTACAACAGCCCAATGGCTAATCTGTGTTCTATATTATTAATCTATGTCGTGCTACATTAAGAGAAAACAGCGCGTATTTAAAAAAAAAAAAAATATATATATATATCATATTGAGTAATAATTATTCGTCTTGAAACCAGAAATTTCTTTACCCCGTATTTTGTATAAATATACATACTTATATAAAGTAGTCATTTTTGTAATAAAAAAAGAAATAATACCAATTGTTAATAATTATTATTAACAATAGTGATTTTTATTGATAACTTTGTTTTTTTTTTTAGCCTATATTATTATGGGGAAAAGATCGACGACAAAAATAAATATAGTAAATATAATAAAATAAATATAGTAAATATAATAAAATAAATATAGTAAATATAATAAAATAAATATAGTAAATATAATAAAATAAATATAGTAAATATAATAAAATAAATATAGTAAATATAATAAAATAAATATAGTAAATATAATAAAATAAATATAGTAAATATAATAAAATAAATATAGTAAATATACTATAATAAACACAATACAATAAATATGATAATTATAATATAATAAAATAGAGTAATCGACTGCCCGAATATTAGTTAAAGAGAAAACGAAGATTTAAACGAATAAGTGGCATTTACTAATGAGAATCTGTATGTTTCTAAGCTAACTTGCTCGTGCATATGAAATAGATATATTTAGTGATCGTATTCAATTTTCGAGTACAAATTCTGCTGCTAGATAAGAAAACATGTGGAAGGATAAGTTGTAAATTTTTTTCAAAGTTGACATAATGTTCGTAATATTACAGGTGAGAAAAAACCGTCTGCCGCTGTTACCGGAACGGCTATTCACCTGATAAATTTATTGATGGAAAATATGTGGCGCCTTCATCAAGCTCGTTCTCCGAATTCGTTGTTGCCGTCAATTTATCCTGATGGTACGTTGACGTGTTCGTTTTAATTCATTATTACGATTTTAATCAAATTAGTCAAAATATATTTACGTAGGGTGTTCCGGAGGAATGTCGGGTATATCGTTTCTTTAATCTCGGTGTTTATTGAATAATATAAACGGAACGATGTGTTGAAATATGTTTTTATTCGTATTTGACAAATTTATATATACATATATATATATATATATATATATATATATATATATATATATATATATATATATATAATATCGTGTGTCAGTATCAAGTAGTATTGGCACAAATGAGAATGTTCATAGATTGATCACGTGAAAAAAGTAAATCTAATCATTTTCAGATCGCTTGTAATTTTGTAGTCGAAAAATTATTTCATAAATATTTGTTAAAATATCTCATAGTTGATAATAAAAAAACGATCAAACTTTTAAATTGTTGTTTAATAATTAAAAACTATCCGAAATCAAACATAAATTATACGATTGGGGGTGTAGCACGTCAGATATTCAACTGAAATATTTTGTGTAAGATGTTAATTTTTGTCTATTTATCAATAACTTACCGGAGTATTTACATCAGTGACATGTAGATCACGCAGAAAAACTTGGATTTTAAATTGGCAACTAGCAAACGACTGCTCTCCCAGACTATCGTCAGATCTATTTGAATCTTTGTTATCTAACATTGGGAATGTACAAAGCACGTTAATGTTTTTTTAGCGTAGTCTAAATAAAATCATTCGTGCAATTTACGATGGTAGTTGGTATCGGAGAAACACGAAGGTCTGCATGTGGATTTGATTCTGATGTAGATAGATGCGAGATGCCATTAATCACGAATATCGACTACATCAATGTTCGTATATTGTGGCGACCCGTTTGCTCAACATATTTTCGCGTAAAGACTTCTTTTAAGTGATTAAGTTCGAACTATCTAGTTATGTAATAGAAATTAGTTGACAAATTACTACTTTATACACATTTATTTACTAAATTAGGTGCTTATTGATAAAATTACAATATAGCTTTATGGAAATTATTTTTTGCTTTTTGTGAGTTGATTTATTTATTGATGATAATAATTGTCTTCAAAAATTATACGTTGACTAATTTATAAATCTGGCTAAATGTGAAAATTCTGCTAATTTTGTTATTAGATTTTATTTATATTTATTGCGTTTATCTTTTAGGCATTCGATTCAGATTTTTTCAATAAACTCTGTTAAAATTTAAAATTGTATTAGGACGTATTTGAATCGAACATTTCAAAAATATTCGACTACGAAATGCTATAATTCCGGCGATTTAGTTTTTTTTTCGACTAAACGCAGATAACAAATTTTTGAGTTTAGTACGTAAATAAATATTTACACTTTGACAAATGTGGAATGTATTGATTTAAAAAAATAAATAAATAAATAAACAAGAGGAATGAGTTAAAATCATTAAATTTTTATAAAAATCTCAAAGCTTTTCGAATATTAAGCCATCGTCAATTGAACATAAAATAAAATATTAAAAAAATATATATATGCAATATATAAAAAATATGAACTGTAAAAGTATTAATTTAGAATGTACAATTTATAAAAGTAACAGAATGAAAAATAGTCGGATAGTGAATCTGATAAACAACACAATTGACCTGTTAGATTTTTTCAAATTTTATATTTCCGATAGGTAAATTGTATAGTTCATCACATTCACTATTGGTCTGTTTTTGATTTTGTTAATTTTTTACTAAATTGTCTATTCTAAATTAGTATTTTTACAGTTTATATTTTTTATATAATGTATATATTTCTATTTTTATATTTTATTTATGTTCACTTGATAATAGTGAACGTTTTATTTTTTATTTTTATAAACATTAGTGATTTTAATTCATTTCTCTTGTTTATTTTTTTAATATTCATCATTCGAATAGTATTCCGATGAAAAAATGCGTTATATACAACGTTTATAATTATTTCGCGTTTATTCAATATATAGGTTTGGCGCATGCTGAAACGACAGTTTATGCGTTGGTGGAAATTATTCACGCGTTCATTATAAGCGATCAAAGCGACGCTACAATTCTTATGGCGTCGAAATTCTATCTAGATCTTTTACTATCCGATGACATTGTTATCAGTTTTGCGGCCAAAGTAGCTATTATCGGGGTGTTAAAACCGAAATTGAACCAAAAAATGATCGCAGCTCCGTCACCGACACATTCTTCATCGAGTAGTAAAGCCGCGGGTAGGTATTTACTATTAATTAGTAAATCCATTAGGTGTAACGATTTATTTTTTCTCAACTATCGCTCGATTTTTGTTGTTCGAAATTATTTATGAATAAAATTAATTTTATGCACGTGTTTTGAAAGCAAGTGTCAGCGTAATACAGTCTGTTCTATTATTATACTTCATAATTTTAATTTTGTAGTTCGCGATATTTTTTAGTGTAATTTGTTCGAATATAAACTAATTTGGGGTATACGATTTAATATGTATATATGTGTGTGTTAAAATCCGAAAAAACAAATGGTGCAGACGTATCGAAATTGTTTAACGGTAGATGAATATTTCGTTCCGTATAAATTGTAGGAGAATTATAACATTGGAATGTTTTAAAATTAATATTTACGTAAATATAAATATTTATTTTTAAAAAATTAATATAAATCCTTTTTTTTTGTAATTAATATTTATATTTCCTTTGTAAATTTGGCCAATTGTAATATCCACGACCTTTTTTTCACCTTCATCTAAATATGCGTACAACCATGATATTGATAATACTTCACCCTCTGCATATAAATATGTATATATATCTATGCCTATAAAGTGGAGATAAAAATAACGCACGCACATAAATAAATGTATATTGTTTCTTCTTGTTTTGCCTTGTCCGCTTAGCGAACATTGCCGACCAATGAGTTTAATAATCTAACGCAGGCTACGTCCGTTAGTTCTCATATTTTTTATGCCTACCAAGATTTTTATATTATCTAACCAAGGTATTCTCGATCTGCCGCGCTTTCATACTCCTATTTTCCTTCTAATATTAGCTGAATTAGTTCGTATTATCTCCTCTCATCATATGACCCAAATATCCAATTATTCTTCTTAGACTTCCTGGGACTTTCGCAAACGCCGCAGCACTTCCGCATTAGTTACTTTCTCCGTTCAGCTGATCTTTAAGAGTCGTCGATAAATCCACATTACAAATGCTTCAATCTTCTTCTACGTGGCTGCCGTGAGCGTCTATGTTTCAGTCGCATATTTTACTGTAGCCCATATATAACGTCCCACCCGGCGTGATTTTAATTCTATAATAATACCATGACTTCAAGTAGGCCCTTGAGTTTCAGGAATGGCTTCCGTTTTACCTCTATCCTGCACTTAACTTCCATATCCGAATTTGCCTTTTCAGAAATACAACATCTTAAATATTTGAAGGATGACACTTTTTCTATCCTCTCTCCTTCAATTTTAATTTCTTCATATTTCTTTCGTTTCTTTTTGTTTCATTTCTTGTATTTCCTGTAAAGTATTCGGGTTTGATTTTAGTACGTCTATATGACTCCGTTATAATTAGGTGTCCGTATGTATAATACCTTAATTTTCTCATTGTATCTGATGTCATTTTTCTCGTATATTTCGCGGTTTCATTTTAACGTTCGATTCTCCTCTTTAATGTTAGGTTTCGGAATTTTACTCGTGATTTTTCGTTATTTTTTTTATCATATTCAAACATCCTGTAGCATAGTATAGAGGCGTTGTGTATATGTATAAACGTGAGTAGAAAGTTGAAAATATCTTTAAATTGGAAATCCGGGTGAAGTATATATTGATATACGTGCGTATAACAATGTACATCTATTTTTGTACGTGTGTGTCTAACATTGTGTTATACATAAACGCGAGGGGAAAAATATGAAAATATGTTAAAAAGTATAAATCTGAATGAAGGATTTGTCGATATATGTGTATGTGTAACAATGTACACCTATTAGTTGTATATTTACACACTATATATCGATGGAGATACCGATCACGTATAGGAAAAGCAAGGAAGACCTTTTGAAAAAACATGATCCGGAAGGATCTTAATCTACAGTTAATATTACGTCCGGAATCGTACGGTATGGCGTGTTCGATTCTCACATCCACTCTTGAAAGGTAGATTAAAGCGCTGGAAATGTATATATATATATATGTATTTTGAATATTTCATACAGAGACCATATTACCAATATAGATGTGTTGCGAATGTTAAAGCAACTGACTCTGTTATACATTGTACGCTCAAAAACATTAAAATATTTCGATCATATAGATAGACATGCGAAAGATATTATTTATATTAACTTTCCTTGAAGGATGTCATACGCAAGGACATCGGAAGCCAGGAGGAAGAAAAATATCACGGAGAGCTAATATGCTTCGATAGTAAAAGACACCAATAAAGTTGGCAGAGGTAAGACGGAGCATCTATACTGATCGCCGAACTTCGGTCGGACATGGCATGAATAATGAAGATTTATTATATATATTATATATGGAAAATGCCTGAAAGTGGTACATGTAAATTACGTTTTCGAATAAGGCAGGCGACGATTGCGTGTTATGTTAATAACATTCGCGTCGTCTGATGTTTTTATAAGTAATAACTTCAATTATCGATTGATAATGCATTAAATAAAAGAATTTGGATACGCGTGTTTTTTTCTTTTTTTTTTTTGTGACGTTAAAAACCGTTGTAATTGAATAAGTAGAAGCGAGTCTGACAATCGTCATAAGGATACAGCTACGGAATCGTATTCCGTTCTAAAATCTGCAGGAGTAATCGAATGCGTCGATTTGACTTTTAAGTGAATTATAAATGACGCGTGCAATCGAGTGGATTGATAAATGAATTTTGATTGTATACGTAATCGTATTTACGTTACACTCTGTGATTTTTAATCGGTTTAGGAAAACTCGCGTGTCATAAAATGTTAAGTTTCACGAGATAAACTTTGTAATATTAATAAAATTATTGATTTTTAATATGTTGTGGAATTCTTTACGCGATATTCGAGATGTATTAACTTAAGTAAAAGACGTCCTTAAAAATGTCATCTATCATCATCGTCGGAATGTATATATACGAACGTAATTAGCTGTTCTTACTAAATCAACTTTTCTGATTCCGTTAGCTATATCGCGTGATGATAATAGACAAACTACATCGGAAGTTGTTGATGATCAGGAAATGTTGGAAGCTGAAACTTACGCATGTAGGTTTTCTTTTTATTACTATATCGTTTTGTTTTGATTAATTTTCATCTAACTTACTAAAATATAATTCGACGTAACTATTCAACATTAGCGTTGATGTAATCCAAATTTAAAACGAAAAAAAAAAAGAAGCTATATATCTGTTAAATATAATATGTATGTGTACACATATATGTTAATTTATAAAGTGTTATTGCCTGGAATCGTTTCAGTGGTACCGGTCAATGGTGAGTCTGGTGAACCCTTAAATATGGAGGCAATTTTGAATGTACCGGCCGAGCTCCATGATATATTACAAGCTGATGCCGATGACGAGAGCATGGTAGAATTAGCCATTGCGCTTAGTTTACAGGTATTTGTGACACCGTTTCGTTGATAACGAGAAATCGTAAATTTTTGTAAAATTTATTATTATCGACAGTTAAATAAGCCTGCTGCTTTTATATAATTCATTTTGTCTTGTACTATTGTTGTATTTAATTTTAAAGGATCAAGATGGCAACGTAGAAATTGAACATATACCACCGGATGAATTCGAAATGTCCGGTAATATTCAGGCTATGGCTTCTTCGGCAGATTATCATGTAATTTTTTTTTATATAATGTCTTGCGTAATTGATAGTTATCTGAAAGTATACATTTTATTATTATCGTCTTCTTTGCAATGATTAATATACTACAAGGCTATCGATCTGATATTAAGTCCGGATGTGTTGATTATATTATCTTCGAGAATAGTTTCGTGTACTGGAATTTGTCTACTTTCGATGTTGCAGTTCCTAAATTTCGTTGCATGCATTTCGTGTTAAGTTCAGTTTTATTTATATAATTTTTTGATTCTACACATTAAATTGTGTTTATAAGTTCTTAATATCGAAGAACGCGGCAAACTATGTATAGGGTTTTCTAATAAAAGTGGGTCAAATCCGTTGTTTATTGTTATCTCACAAATACCAAATCATGATATCACGTTTGATGGCGTTACACGCCACAATATACTGCGTGAACTACTTGATGGCAGGATTAGATTGTACGATTTGACCTCGCTAGATTTTTTCTCTTGACTTTTCCTGAAGTACGAGTCTCTATGTTAAGAAGTCGCCATCGACTGATGCTAACGCTTAAATTGAAATTTGCACCACTCGGATCCGTACACTGCGGTGACATTTGAACGATCTTATATAATATACATAGTAGCATACATGGGAATTTAAAGTAAAAAAAAAAAAAAAAGATTTTTCGTTAATATCTCGTACATAATCTATTTCATACCATTTTAATATCGACCAGTCCCGCCCCTATTAGAAAACCCTATAGATAGTTTTCACGTCGAATTAAAGTATCAATTAAGTTTATTTACACTAAATTCCATTTCAAATCAAAATAATATAGTGCTTGCATATATTTAGCATAAGATATTGTCTTGTAACCCAATGTTTGTTACAGGAATAAATATATTTAAAAAAAAAAAATCATAATTATTATATCAGATTTTGGCCAATTTAGTGGAAATTTTAGTTATAATGTTTAAAAATATCCTTAGAAGCTATTACTTCCGAATATTAATTTTTAATTTTGTTGTTTATAAAATACAATTTTTTTTTAATTTCAATTTTTCTGGGCATCATGTTGATAATTTGTTCTTAATAAAATATATATGCTATTGTTTGTAAGCAATTACAAATTGTTTCCGAGAATCAATCACCTGATGCTGATGATAATCAAAATAATAATCAAGAAACCGGACATTTGAGTGATACAACCGCTTCGGGACCCGCGTCTGATGATGAAGGTTCTACAGTTGCTATTGAAGGAAGCACTTTACGCGGATCTCCAACTGAACAAGTATATATATATATATATATATATATATATAGATACATACATACATACATATAAAGCTATATATTGTAATTTGACTGTAACAATATTTGAAGTTTTGAAACAAGTTTATTAAATTGTTTTTTTTTTTCAAATACAACCGATTTTTTACGTATTCAAAAACAAATTTATTTCACAATTTTATCAACTGATGAATACTTATTATCAATACAAAACGATTAGCATGATTGTTTTTCAATTAATTTATATTTAATTTAAACGAGATGTTAGTTTTAGGTGTATTTAACTAACGAAATTATTCCACTTGCAGACTATTGTACAAGATACAGATACCGAGCCGGAAAAAGATACAGAAATGAATTATAAGCTACATCGATTGCATGTACTTTTGTTGGAAAAATTCATTTCCCATATACCTTCTTGTAAACAAAGTGGTGGTATGAAGATTATACCATTCTTTCAGGTAATTTTAAATTTATATTTACAACTTATAAATAGTGATCAAAATACCGCTCTTATGTATGAACATTGCGCATTAAAAAATAACATCAATTGGAAAGTTTATGATTTTTATATTTAAAATTTATTAAAGAAATATTTAACCGTAAAAGAAGATATAACATTAGTGGGACGAAATTATTTTGTTTCGCTTCGTGCATTTTCGTTGAGTATTACTGAAAACAATTCCTCCTCTTGTTTGACCATAATCGTTTGATTTCTTAAATAACTCTATTAGCAATCGATATGGTCGCCATTTTCTAATTTTAAATCATATTTTTTCGGTATATATGTATGTTAATTTCTTTAAAATTAATGTTTCCTGCGTAGGATTTAAATTCAATTCTGTTATTTATATATGTAATATCTGTACGGGAAGTCTATATTTTTTTCTTCTATATTTTGAATTTACATTTTTTTTTCTTTAATTTAATATAAATAATTATCGATGTTTACTACGTAATAATTTTTACGTCGTTCTAATAGCTAAAATTTTAAAGCTGACTTCCATACACATTTTTTGATAATTTAATTCTTGTATCCTATGTACACAGTTTTGGATTTAATTTTTTATTTAAGAACCGTTTTCTTCTATTGATGAAGTATAATTTGTGAAAAATTTATCATTTCGTCGAGTGTATTTCATAATAAAACCGTGTTTCTTCAGGTTGTGTTTGTTCTATCTGCTGATCTTAACGTTAGAAATGAATATGACAAGTCACTTCTCAATACACTGTTAAAAGTTATCATTGAGGAGTTAGGGATAGCGGAAGGCAAGCAACCTTACGAAAGTTTTACGGAACCTTTATTGGATAATCATTCTGCGGCTACGAAGTATCATTTTATTTTGCTCCGACTTATAAGTGAGTACATTTTCATATTTTTGTGAACATCACGTTGTATATATATATATATATATATATATATATATATATATATATATATATATATATATATATATATATATTTATATTATCATTTAGAAAGTACTAAAAATATTTAAAAATTAATATTAAGGATAAGATCAAATTGAGAGAGATGCATAATATGTATGCATATCGAAAAGTAAATTACATAAAGGTACGCGAACAACTGGTGCGACTTCATTAGTTATTCATAACTACAATTAAGCCAAAGTTGACACTTATGAAATGAGGTATGTTTTATTATTAAACATGGATATGTTTCGTTGAACCATTCACAGCATAAGTTATCATCTGAAGACGTTTCTTTTGCATCCGTCAATTAACCGATTTGGTTTTGTCGTAGTTTCATAGTTTGATGCCATGTGTTCGAATCGGTCTGATTATTTGTATAGACAGAATACGTTTATCATGAAGACTAAGTTTAAAAACGACTTGGCACAATGCGTGAAATTTGTATACTCTTTTCATTTCCACATACGTTTCCTAGTTTGTATAAAATAGCCATATCGTTCGTTGTGATATCAGTATGTTGATTTGAATATGTGGAGCACTAATTTGTATCGGATAGATTTGTTTTCCTCGCGAGAAACAGGAATCTTTCCAAAAAATGCGGATATTTTTTTTTTAAGTCAGTTGATTGCTGATGTTGTAACTACGTCAATCAAATATCTAGAACAATGAACAATATATATATATATATATTTTTAAGCTATTTTCGTAGTTAATAGAGCTGAGTGGCTGATTATGGAATCTAAAATTGTAACATTCAGAAGTGGGTTAAATCGTTTATGAAGAATTTTTCGTATACCTCAATAACGACGAAAATTAGTTGTAATTATTTTTGTCGTATTTATATAATTCCAAATATCAAAAACAATTTCTACATAATAAATTAATTTTGCCTTCGTTTATGCGGATTTAACGAAAATACTTATATAAAAAATATTTTTCAAATTATTGAACAAGAGTAATTTTTCCTTCCTTTTTTTATAAATCGATTTTCTCTTTTAACAAGAATTGTCGACTGGTGGATACGTATGCGATGATCTGTGCTGAGGAATTTACCTGTCGAGTAACATTTACGGAATTACATTCGATACACCGTTAAGAGTCGCTTTCATTTAGTAGATATGTGCTGAATAGGGTCGGTAGCATCGTATCATACATACATGTTACGTTAATAACAACGAAAATTTTATTTAAATTAATGTTGAATTAGTAACGATTATTTTAGTAATCTAAACACACAAATAAGTATCTGTATTTCATTATAACGTTTATTTTTAGATACCCTTATGTATCATGTGAAGACTATTCAACCTCAACAGGATAAGTCTAAATTATTAGCGGGAGTGGTAGCTGATACTGTATTGGGAGCAGGAATTATTGATTGGACTTTACATATCCATAAGAAATTGCTAACTTATTGGAAGAAGTAATTTTTTTGTAATACGTAAACTACAGTTTAAAAAAAAAAAATATTGCTACGGATGTAAGAAATTTAATTTTTATTAGTAAGTTTTTAATTGAACTCATTGACATTAATGTTATTCATAAAATTCTTTTAACAGTTCTTTTCTTTTCTTTTTTAAAAGAAGAATATTTATATTAATGGATATTACTTATTTAATAATGCGGAATATTTCTTCGTTTAAATCAATTTTTGTGAAATATTTTATTCGGAGAATTTCGTCATTTTTAATTACTTTAATTTGGTTAGTATAAACGATAAAGCTATTTATATCGAACTTTTCTGTATAAAATTATCTGCCGTTTGAGTTCGTCGTATGATTGTTTAATAATTTTGTTTGCTATCTTAAAAGCGTTACCTTAAATAGTTCGAGATTTTTTATTACCGATTTCTTATCTTATTCGTATATCTTTCATTTTGCGGATCATTTTAAGTATTTTTAATATTTACGTTACTTTTCACTTTACTCGTTATGTGTATCTCCTTTCTTTCTTTCTACGCATGAAACTATGTTTAAGAAATATGACGGAACTATGCGCGACAGTCTTAATGTTCATTGGTCGACCACTAGGTTCTCCAATTACAGAGATTACTTCTTGCGGCTTCTCTTTGGTCGATCATTTCATTCACCGATAATGGAGAATTATTCATTTTTGCGCAATCTTAGTCCTGTATGGTCATCGTTTTGAAGTTGTTCATTCAGTTTTTTTTTTTTTTTCGAATTTTTCTCGTAGCAGAAGTGACTGTCTGTTTTTCGTTGTTTATTTATTTGTTTGTGTACATACACACACATATATATATATGTATCGTACTCTATTTTTCATTGTTATTAACGATTTAAAAGTAATCCGTTTTTTTTTTCTCGCAATAAATTTAGTTTCTACGCGGAAGAACATAGTACAGTCGCCGTAGCATTATTGAAACCGCATTTCCTGGGTCCATTACCGGATGCGTCGCCATTCTTTTTGAAACAATACATCGCGGATCATATGTTAAACTTATTCGAACTATATCCTCAATTATTAACAGAATTGATGGTCCGTTTACCGTATCAAGTGCAGAAACATTCGCTTTATCGAGTACATTTTGATCAGGTGAGATATAAACAGTATATAAACGCACGCGCATTTTGACCGCGTCTAAGTGCGTGTTTTTACTTTTAGGAATTCTTGTGTACATACATATATACGTGACAGATGTACGTATTACCACAATCCTCATTAGGACAGCCAATTTTATATATTATATAATTTATATATTTATTATTTATTTAATGATCCAATTACTTAGATCTAATTTATCGAAGCAAAAAAAAAAAAAAAGAACGCGTATGAATTATATATTTACCGTAAGCGTTTTCCTCTTTCAGACTTGGTTTAATCTTTTATGCGATTATATGATGACGCAGCAACCGGCATTTGTGAAACGTCAAGTACGCAAATTGCTCCTCCATATCAGTCCTGATAAAGATTCGTACAGACAACGGAAAGATATTCACGCATTTGAAAGCCACATGAGGGTAGGTTTGTTTAGTCTGTGCGTGTTACATGTGTATGCATAATATATACATACACTATCGGACCTGGCAAACGTTGTCTTGCCAGAACGTTGTGTTGTTTATTATTAGCAGATTTAGGAATTAAATAATAGTAAACAAAGGAAATCTTAATACAGATAACGCTAAAGCGCGCGGTGTTACGTAGCACGCACAACAGAACGCAAAATTAAATTAAACATATATGTATATATATATAAATATTTCGTAACCACCGCTAAAACGTGTATTTATAAATAAATACAAACACACATACATTCATGTAAATTAAACGAACATAATAGCATACTCTACAGGCACCACTATAACGCGCGCGGTTACGTAGCACGCACAATAGAACGCATACGTAATAAATAATAAGCTTAAGATCAGTGACGTATTATTTGTGTGTTAGATAAATACAGCTGTTGCGGATATATATAATGTATATATATATATACACGAATATATTATACAGATATATGGCATACTATGATAAATGCACTATAAAATCGGCGAACTAACTTCAGAAATTTTTTGAAAATCGAATTTTAAACTCGCGATTTCTCCTTATCAGTTAATTTTGGTAAAATTTACGCCATAACATAAATGATAAACCTCGACGTCTACTCACGTCTAAAGTCAACCCAACGAACCCCCCTAATTATCATAGGGCCCTTAAAAACGACCCTAAACCCTTTAATCCTAATTTTCTCGATGCGTATTTTGTTTCAGAATACGAAACTAACATGATTAGACGCGTATCTTAATGCTTCATAACTTTCGTTTAAACTATTTTCCCAGATTTCGAGTCGTTCGCGATTTATCACGAAAAAAGGGAATTTTGAAAAAAAAATCCCAATAGCTAATTTTTGGGTGCAGTTAGAATTTTTTTCGCGGTTTTTTCTCTTTATATGATAGATCTTATATAGAAACTAATATTGCAAGAGGCGAAATCGTTTTAAAATGTTTACATCGAGCGCTATACACTGCCAATAAAAATTTGTAGTTCGAAACTTATCGGTCATATTTGCATGAAATTTTAATTCGCACGTATCCTTATCTATTAAATCGGTTCTTACAAAATTTTACAAATCTCGAAATTCAAAAAGATCACTCCAAGAAACCCCCAAAATACACTTGCTGGGTTCAATTGTAAATCTAAGCCTTTCCTGGATTTACCCGCACACGCACATAATATTTCATGAGAATTGTTGCAGCTTTTTAGAAGGAGTACGGTGACTAATACGTGTACAGAAAAAAAAATGAAATAACTTTTCCGAATTTCAAAATTTTTTTATATATGCACTGTACAATTATGAACACAATAAAAAAAATCAGCAAAGTCGATTGAATCTTCTCGAGTTATAGTATTTAAAACATGTGACAATTCATTTTTATATATAGAGAGATGATAAGTACATACACGAATAATTTATGTATACATAAAATATGTATAATTTTATATATATATATATATATATATATATATATATAATTAGCTCTCACACAAATGAAAACTATTATTTACTGTAATTATTTTTATGAATCCAATTTATTCATAAATTCTCATGAAACGGCAACTTGGTATGTATATATTGTTTCATCTTCTTCTAAGTTAGAAATCAATTGGTGAAAAAAAACCATGGGAATATATGTACTGTAAATTAAAAATTTTATTTTACAACCTTTTTGTTTATTAAAGTCCATTTTTTATATTTTATTTTTTCAGGAAGTATTTCAAATGACCGGATTATCGTATGATCATGTTTGCGAATATCCGGGACCCGTATCGTTACCGTACGATCAGCTGCTGAAAATCGTAGAACATTTGAAAGCCTGTTTGGATATCGCTCTAGTTCGTATTTCGAATTGGAGAAAGTTTTTAATATCAAGCGAAATATTTATTCCGCATATGTTATTGTTGTGTTGTTGTTTGGACGAGGATGTGGCTCAAATAATATTGCAGTTGATGCAGTACGCGATTTGCGGAAGAGCTCTGATGGTGTCAGCCAACGGGAATATGATAAACAACCCTTTAAAACCCGAGGTAATATATATGTATATGGTACATCCTATAAACAACGAGGCTGTTGCTATAGAATGTGTTAAAAAATTTCAAAATTGTTGCAGCAAACTTATTACATTGTGTAGACATATTGACTTTATTAGAACTTTCTCATGTCTTTTGATAAGTAGTCTTTTGGAATTGTATTCAGTGTCCTCGTCAGAGCTTTTTAAATCGAAACAAAGCGATTCAACTACCATCTTCAATTTACGGAAAATAGTATGGATAGCTTAAGTTTGGGGAATACAATGGGTGGGTGGGTACTAACCATCCTTCTTGTTAAAAACTAGTGTTGGCAGCTCCAGTATACGCAGAGGTAAATTGTCGTGCAACAATAAAAAATATTGATGTTTCCATAAGTTCGGCCTCATATATATGATTTTTTTTACAAAGGCGGTCCAAAATAATTTAATAGGAGGCTGCTTTAATTGTACTTCTCTCTGAAGCGTTTTCGTTTGTTTTTCTGTTGCGCAAGACCGGCCTCCCGTATCTCTCTTCATATTATATTGACTTTTTACACGACGAAAACGAATTATACCAACGAAATACGCTAGCGTTAGACATTGCATAGTCACCATACGCAATTTTCAATATTTCATTGTTTCCGTCGTACGTTTACCGTCTTTGAAACGAAACATAACCATCATACGACTTTTTGTCCCTTTTGAGATTATAATAAGTCACACCATACAACGTTTACGCAACCAACCACTGAACTGTGACAAATGATTAGATCGACTTCTAGCTGGGTATGGTAAGAGAGGCCGGTTGTATCAACATACTCCCAAAATTCTGTAGAGATGTAAAGCGGAAATCTCATTAAGTATGGGACACACCATATACGTATATATATATATATATATATATATATATATATATATATATATATATATATATATATAAAATTTGTTTATGTAGTTTAACTCTTAAATTGAAAACAGACCTTAACAACAATAAATAATCGATGATTATTGTTTTATCGATTGTGATAAAAACGTAGTCTTGGTAATAGTTTATCGTGACCAATAAATAAAGCACGATCTATGGCATGGAATAAAAACACGAAATTATGGAAAATTAAACATGATGTCAAATGCGAATGTAGTGCTGTCCAAGCGTTATAACACCTAGTTTGTTCATTGTTGCTTTCTCTATGCAGCATGAAATATTTCACTAATATATAAATGTAATTTGGAACGAGCAAATCAAATTGTTGGATATTGGATATTCAAATTGTTAAATATGTTCTCTGAGAATAAAACTTAATTCGTAATGCACGTTTTTTACTATAGAATCAAATATATTTCTATCCGCTTAACTTGCGCTTCTGTAGTATGCACAATCTGGTTACCCACGTTTTTTCCCCTACAACATGGTTTTTATTTCAACACAATACGTCACATAGAACTCGTTTTACAGATTCAAATAATTCAAGACGTAATAGTCGTACGAGGAATATTTATGATCAGTTATGCGTTGAATAGTACATATTGTTTTCTTGTTTAACTTTCGGTGTTTCTTTATTTTTTTTATAGTGGTGCAATGGACAAGTTAAATAATTTTAGATATAATTTTTGGCAGTTTCGATTCCAAGTTAAGTTAGATAATTTTAACTGTGTACAAGACTTTATTTATAATAGAATTACTTTTGGTTGCAAATTATATTTTATTGTTTTAGAAATTTCAGATAAAAATTATATATATATATATATATATATATATATATATATATATATATATATATATATATGAGATAATTTTTTTTTTGTAAGTAAAAATTTTGTAAATTGAAAAAAAATTCTGGTAATTGCAGAATATATATATATATGAGATAATTTTTTTTTTGTAAGTAAAAATTTTGTAAATTGAAAAAAAATTCTGGTAATTGCAGAACGTATATCGCTGCGTCTATTTTTTTAGCGGTAATCGTATTCATTAAAAATTGAGATATTCTATAAAAAACTAATAATAATTTTTCCGCCTATAAAGAGAATAAATTTAACTCTAGTTCATTTTAAAAAATATGTCGAACAACAGCTGTTTCCATAGATACAGTTCGACAGACGTACATAGTACGTCGGCAGTTGCATTAGGGATATTTTATTGTGGGTATCCTCATCGACAGCGAGGGTATTCGAAACTTGTCGAACAATTTGGAACAAATCAAGGTTCCTAATATATTTGGAGCGTGTCACAGCTGACGATATGCATTGTAGTATGGAGCATGTATACATAAGGACACTGTCAAATTACTGAAACAATACACACACGCACACACATACAAGTATATATATATATATAAATATAATCACAGTACTGTCCGCTGCGTCACCGTACTTATCGTCTTCATTAGACACGCCATCCTGCTAATTGCTACGTGTAATATAATTATATCGCTGTTTCAGACCGAGTGGATTGATTCAACATATTGGTGAATTTCTTAATTGATTAAGTAACCTTCTGTGTTAAATTTATTTAGGCTCTAATATATTCTAATTTATCGATTTGGCGTTATGGTATTGAATTATATGGATCAACTAGCGCAAGTAATTTGAACAGAGTGCAGCAGCAGCAGTCAAAGATATTTCGTATAATCACATCCGCGCCATTCTACGTTTCTAATCTAACCCTGCATAATGATTTGAATATTTCATTTGTCCAGGATGTTTACATTAGCCAGTACGAGAAATTATTTAACAAACTCAAACATAGCAGTAATCCCAATATTTTCAGAATGCGCTCATTAGAACTTCTAGGCAATCCAACTAGGAGACTGAGAAGGAAGTGGTGCCGGGATGCTCTCCCGATTACCTAGTAACCGGTTACATTAATTCAATACTTCTAAAAGGCGTTCTTTAATCAATATTTATCTCACATATTACTCTCTCGTTATATCTTAATTATTATCCATACTTATTAATTATTTTATTGTATTGCAATGTAATGTCTCATTGGAGACGTTAATTTAATACCCCAAATTTATCGCGATCACCGTTGTTTATGGTTCTTGTTACCGGTACAATGTATATATAAAAAAAATATTTTTCAGTTTTTTAGAATTTTTATTTTATCGATTAGTTCGTTTATTATTATTATTATTAATGTTGTAGACTTCATCATCTTCATCTGCTACTTTGAAAAAAGATGCGAATACTGCCGGT
The DNA here is from genome assembly GCA_032883995.1 of Coronaproctus castanopsis. Taxonomy (NCBI): domain Eukaryota; kingdom Metazoa; phylum Arthropoda; class Insecta; order Hemiptera; family Monophlebidae; genus Coronaproctus; species Coronaproctus castanopsis. The sequence goes on from CM065052.1 coordinate 58,446,695, forward strand.
GGCAGTTCGTCGACCGAAAATAAAGAACCTAAAATGGTCACGGACGAAACAACGTCTAAAAAATTGGTCTTTAAATTACATCAGTTGGTCGATAACCAATTATTTTCTAGATTCCTAGCCATGTTTCTGTTGGATACGAATTGCAGTGTCTTACGTTATCAGACGCACTTTTTAACCATGGCTATATTTAGGTAGGTTTTTTTTTTAGAATTATTGAAATGGACTTTTTAATGATTACATACAATTATTTAGATCTGATTGCTCGCGGGTGTGCTATGTATTATTTAACGGATACGAGTCTGAGCAGTACTTCTTAAGTACCACAGAGGTCTCTACATAAACATGATAGTAATTTATTTAGCTTCGAATTTTCTATTGTTTACTAGTGATTTAGAATTATTAAGATTAGTTAAAATGTTTGCTGACTGGTTACAAAGTATTTTGTGCGGAATATACATTTTAATTATAAGAAATATGTTCATCTTCATTTTTGTTTCACGGGAAATAAATACTTGTTTTTAATTACACTATGGGTAATTATACAGTTTCTAATATAACATACGTTTGGAATTTTATATTGATAATGAGCCTAAATTTATAATTCATGTTACTACTGCTACTAAAAATGTTTATAGAACTGCAGGTCTCATTATGAAAAATCAATTTGTATATACTGATTCTTAAACTGTTATTACTATTCAACACTCGTAAAATCACAATTCGAATATGCATCTGCGATTTGGGATCCATTCTACGATAAATGTATTCATATGGTGAAGAAAATTCAATTTCACTTTGCGAAATAATTCTATTATCGCCAAACTGGTGTCAATCCTTCTTTGTGAGTTATAATGTTTCATGTGATTTCCTAAGTGGTTAATCCTTCAGTGCTAGAAGAAAAAGAAGTAACCTGAGCTCTGTGACCTTTTTGTAACACTCGCGCAGATGAATATTTATTATCTATAATATTAACATCTCTAGAGTTATTAGTACGTGAACTCTTATTTTTTCATGAACTACATGCTAGTACAAATCTAGGTTATAATTTTCCGCTTATATCTACTTTTAGTCTATATAATAATATATTAAACATCTATTCACAGCTAGATATTAATTTTTATGGTAAATTTATATATTATATATTTTTTAAGCTCATCCTTTTTAATATATTTTTTTCCCGTTTTAATTGTAATTTTCGAGTAAACGTGTGTTATTGTGTTAAAACACGTTTTTGTCATAAAAAGTTCTGTCGATTACAATTTGTGTTAATGTACATGACTCGAGTGAAAGCATACTTGCATGGATACATGGGTGTATGATTTGTGTTGAGTTCTGTTTATTGCAATTTTAAATTTATTATCTATTAATATGGCATACCTCGACAAGGAGATTGTTTTCACGGGGATATGTATTTCTGTTTTTTATTGTGTTTGGCTATGGTGTTGCGTAGAGATGTACCTTATTTTTTTTAGAAATATTGTTGTTTCAAACATTATTGTTTCATGTTGTATTAGTAATTTATTTTTCACTTTTAATATGATCTATATTAATAAGCGCGTTGTAGTTTATTTTTATCTATATTTTTTAATTTATATTTATTTTTTGTAAGTGCGTACACTATAATTGACGTTTTGCTGTTGTGTACATCGTAATGTATTGTAAACAAAGAAATAAATATCGTTGAAAGATATCTTTTTTAAACTTTTGATTTACATTATAGGTTCTCCGATCAGACTTATCAAGAACGTACGTTAGAATTAATGTGGGACTTGTGGTCGAGATTACCAGCATACGGTCGAAAAGCTTATCAATTCATCGATCTTGTCGGATATTTTACAGTTAAATGCACCGAATTTAAGCTCACAGGGGTTCGTAAATTTCTTTTATTATTATTATCGTAAGTAAAGAGGAATGAAAGGTAACATAAAGAATGGCTGGTATTAAATCGAAATCCAAACGATTTTCATTAGTCTGGGGATTAATAATCGGGCAAATAGTTGTGGCCATTCGAGTTGGCTATAGGAGGCTTCTTTCCTTTATAATAAAGAATTCTTGACCGTCAAAAGAAGCATAATTCAAAATGACGTGATAATAATAATGATAATATTAAATGACCCGAATTTTTGTTACGATATTTAAAGGGAAATTTGTCGCTACTTCTTGGAAGGAAAAAAGGAATACAACTTTTATATTGGTATCTTCTGTGATTTGATCACGAGTGTGAGATTACCTTTTATCCGGTTGGCAGTTTTGTTGATGTCCGTGCCGTTTATGAGAACTGATGTGAAATTGCACGGGAGCAATTAATTCTTTCTCCGTAAGTGCCTCCATTTTATCTAAAATGGTGCTTTTTAACTTTTTCTTAATTGCAGCTCGTTTTCTCTTAGTGACCAGATTCTCGACTAAGGACATGTATTTGTCGTGCTTTAACTCGGAATACTTTTTCTATTTATGTTGGTAACACCAGCCGTCTTTTAGGTCATTTGCTAGCACGTCTTTAAAGTAAAGTTTTGGTTGCCTGCGCGGTCTTTTACCATCTAGCCCCCATACGCCTTCAAGAAACATCTTAGTTATTCCTTTTCCATTTGGATCCTCATCCATCTCATGCGTTTCTGTGCTAAATATTAATCATTAGCGAGACATTCAGATTTCCTTAGCACTTTCAACATTAATCTTCGGTAATAAAATTCAAGTTTCCTAACTTACCTCTTCATTATCGGCCACAATTTTGATACATACAACATAATGTGTTTCTATCACAGCCTTGTATACTGTCAGTTTAGTTGATGTTTTCAGATTTCGATTACAGAATACTTTATTACTAAGTTTTCCGAATCTCGCGTTCGGGCTTCTAAGCGTCTAGAGATCTAAATTTGCAGTTATGAGGATGATAGAAGAGATATATTTATACTAAGGTGACTTGAGGAGTACTGTTTGAAAAATGCTATAAGTTTTTCTTTTGGATGAAAAATTATTTGCACATTCGACCGGGTCAGTTTTTTTACTATTCTATCTAATCATGAAGGTCGCTTAAGGAAATATGTGGAAAGCGATTTTTAGATGTAATAGCACTTTTTGGCAATATATCGACTTTTAACATTCATTGTAATACCAGGGTCTCTAGGCATCCAGGAAAACTTTCCAACGCCGTCTTGTTGAGTAATAGATTTAATTTTAAGAACAAAAAGTTGAGTCTTAGCAAATGACGAAATTGCAATTATAAAAAACAAATTTAATAATATATTTACAAGTCTTATCAATTACTAATTAACTCCTTGGTTGAAATTTCAGGAATGAAGTAACCTGTTGAGTAAATATATTTGAAATAAAGAACGTAGCACCTACATAGATAACTTAGAGCTGTCAGTTAAAATCTGAACATAATGAGGATATTTTATTTCAATAATGGAACTAAAATAAGAATCGACTATTTCGAATAGTTAATTGAGTTTAATTCTTGTCAGCTTATCTATACTAATATTAACGTAAGGGTTGCATTGCGCGCTAATAATGTCAATTCAGTCGGTATAATGTGTACACGTAGTGGTAGGGTAAAAAAAGAAAAGTGTTATTTGTAACTGTAAGTTGTGTATTGAAATATCGCTAGAATACAGATTATATATTATTTCGAGTACTTTATAAAATTAAAAAAAAAAAAATATTAATAATATTGCATTTACTTCGACATTTACCGTAATATAACTTCCTGTATGTATTATAGGATAGGTTCAACGTACACGCGGATAGCGCGCTGAATTTACTACGGTCGCAAAATCAAACTTTAGCTCGTCATCCAAATTCTTCGTTGTATTCGCAGATATCTCAGTTCGTTGAAATGGACGGATTTTACTTAGAAAATGAACCGTGCTTGGTGTGTAACAATCCAGAAATATCTTTCACCAACATTAAACTGACGGCGATCAAGGTTTGTTTACTCGTTCGGTTACGTATCACGCTGCGCGCGTACAAATAAGATCCGGTGATCATCTAATAATGCGAACAATTTTAAAATTAGGAATATAAAATATAGGAAGATTAGAAGCTGTTGAGATGTGGATTCACAGAAGAATGATGAGAATATCATGGTCCGAAATGATATCAAATGTGAAAGTGTTAGAATTGACAAATTATAAACGCATACTACGGGACATAATATGGAGCAGGAAAATAAAATATTTCGGGCACTTGGCCAGTGGACAAGAATATGGGCTATTAAAAGTCATTCTCTAAGGAAAAATTAATGGTAAAAACGGACCTGGTAAGAAGAAAACCGAATGGATAGACAACATAAAACAGCACACTGAAGTTCACTCAGCGCAACTGTTGTATTAATGTGATGCTTACCTTCAGTAATGGATACGACACTTAAAGAAGAAGAAGAATTATATATATATATATATATATATTTATTTGTTCGCTAAAATCAATTTTACGTGTCGAATCGGGTTTCTTGATAAATCTACGTTGATCTATTTAGATACACTTGAAATATGTTATTTGGAGTCGTGTATATCGAACGTACTGCACATATTAAATTCATTTGTCCAATTAGTGTTATTTGTCCAAAAACACACACATACAAAAAATTAATTTTATAATATATATCCTTAGTGTGTTCGACGTTTATAAACTTTGCGTCAAGAAAAATTAACTCGTTTAATTACAAAGTTAATTAATGTTCGAAAAATTAAGTAAAATTTAATCTTATTCGTATCAATAGGTTTTACGTAAATATTTACCATCGTTACTACGGATCGATAATTTCAAACTGTACAGAGCAGACTATTTGCACACATTATTACTGTTGATTTTATAATATTAAAAAAAAACAACACTATTTTGTATATTTATCGCGATCTAATGAAGGTAAATGATTTTTATTATTCGTTGAAAATACTAGATGCATTAGTCTACCCTGTAATTTTAAATACCGAAAAAAATAAAGCCAAAAGGTTATGATAACTTATTATTAATAATGATCATATATTGAGGATTAAATGTAATAATAATCTACATGAGATAACTAATATATATATATATATATATATATATATATATATATATATATATATATATATATATAGAGAGAGAGAGAGAGAGAGAGAGATATGTAGATATCGATATTGATATATAGAGAAAGAAAGGGAGAATTCATATACACGTTAAAAATAGACTAGCGATAATTGGGTTTCAGTGATCGAGTTATTTTATACGTTAGTTTTGGTTGTTTATAATCTATATTGGAATTACATGATTCGATTATTCCGGATACAGTTTAATTAAAGTTTTGATAATTTTTTTTTTTTTCATCATCATAAAAGTATCATCTCTCCCATTCGGGAAGTTGCATATCACGAACGCTATATACATCGGCGTATCTAGCCAATTTAAATAATTCGACGAAGTTCTTAATGCCTGCATTTTTTTGTGGCTAATTCCATTCTGTTTTTTCCTCTAAGTGGCTCCAGTATTTTATCTTCATTATTCTTTCCGTTACATTTATACTGTAACACGTGATTATTCATTATTTATTTGTTTATCTCATCAGGTAACCGTAATTTTTTACTATCTTTTATGCAAACAGCTGCCGTATTTTTCTTTCATTTTTCTTAATTTGTTCAACATGAAATTTATTATTACCCCTTAGAAATGTCGTTGTTTAAAATATGTGCATTACATTAAGTATGCATATATTTTTTTAAAGCAAGTAATTTAATAAAATTTTAAATATTTGCTTTCAATTTATATTCACTATCAGATTATAAATACTGTTTTTCACTTTGCTAATTATTCTAAATTGTATATCTAAATTAATATTATATATTTTTATGTTCATTTAATAATGTCTTAACAACCGAAAAGTTTTATGATTTTTCAATGAAGAAAATTTGAGTGATTTTAACTGTTTTTTTTTGTTGTTTATATTTTAAAAATCACTACGTTCCACACTTTTGAAATTAATTTAATGTTACTTACGAAATAAGATTTTAAAAGTGTGATTTATATACAAAAGTAAGTTTAAACTTAACACGATAACAAAATTAATCAACGTACAAAACCGTTGTTTTTTGGAAATTTTCAGTGAAATTTATTTAACATTTATACATTTGGTTTTGGTTTTCTAATGTTGCGTACTCGTTATTATAACCTGTTCAAACGATCGTTTAAAAAATGACTTTTTAAAAATAAAATAAATACTACTTTGCGCCGGTCATTAATTCGTATAATTTTTACTTTTTTTTTAATCGTGAACCTAATAGAAGATATTTGTTTACGTAGGTGGATTCCAAGTTCACGACAAATTCGCAGATAATTAAATTGGTGACGAGTCACACGATTAGTAAGATAACTTTACGTATAACCGATTTGAAGCGTACAAAAATGGTCAAAACAATGATTATTTATTACAATAATCGTAATGTTCAAGCTATAGTCGAATTGAAAAATAAACCAAGTAATATTTTTAAATATACGTATGTGTATGTATATATATATATATATATATATATATATATATAATATATATAGGTATGTGTCCACATTATGTTATACTAATAATTATGTTGATAATGATAATCGTCTGTTATATTAAAGTACACAGTCAAATCTTACTTTTAAATATTACGTAGAATATGGGTTGCCCTCAAAAACAATGTACAGCGAAGATACGCCATTTACTGATTATAAATAAATTTTCCACAAATTTGAGATTTTCTTCATATATGTTGGAATCACTTTAATTTTTTCATTTTGTTTACTAATTGCTATTATGATAATATGTAATCCTGTGCATAATTTACTTACTTCAAGGCATAATGTATATTGAGAACTTATTATTCCGTTCTAATTTATGTATTCATCAGAAGCGAACACTAAGTATAAAGGTTTAGCTTGCCAATCATTTGTGGAACATAATAATATCGTTCACAGGACTTCGGTATTTACAAAATTTTCGGTGACTTCTTCAAGCATAGGTTGTTGAATATATAATATAATAAATGTATTTATCTGTTACATACAAATATATACACGTATATAGGCATTATTTCTTTATACCGTATTATTTTCGGTAGGTTTATGGCATAAAGCTAAGAAGATTAATTTATCGTCCGGTCAAACTGATGTAAAAGTCGAATTTTCATTACCAATTATTGCATGTAACTTACTAATAGAATATGTAGACTTTTATGAAAACATTCAAGGTTCTTCGGAAACTTTAACCTGTCCCCGTTGCAGCGCTTCTGTTCCTTCTAATCCTGGCGTGTGTACCAATTGCGGAGAGAACGTATTTCAATGTCATAAATGCAGGTACTTAAAATTACACTTTTAACAATTTGTATTTATACGAGCGTGTGTATTGTATGTTTTTTACAAAGCAGAAATACAAAATAAATACGATTTTTTATTATATATATATATTTTTTTATTATTATAATAAACAGGGCTATTAATTACGACGAGAAAGATCCTTTCTTATGTCATGTGTGCGGTTTTTGTAAGTACGCTAAGTTCGAATATACGTTAATCGCACGTCCGGTGTGCGCGATAGAAACCATTCATACAGACGACGATCGTAAAAAAATCACGAATTCTATTAACACATTGTTGGAAAAAGCTGATCGCCTTTATAAACAGTTTACCTGTCACAAACCTTTATTAGAGGTAAATGTTTATATATATATATATATATATATATATATATGTGTGTGTGTGTGTATTTATATTGCGGTGGCGTACTTGCTAGAGTGCTCGACCTCAACGGCTGATGGGGTTCGAAACCAACACGCGACTTTAAAAGCTTTTCTGCATTATTTAACTCTTAATTATCACAGTGAAGGCAGTGGCACCCCACTCCAAATAACAGCATATGGGCGCGCATCTGCGTCGCATAGAAAATAGTGCCTTAAATGTTAGCTCATTTTGTACGTAAAAATAAACGTACAATAGCTAGTTACAATGTTTGGCAACGAACAATATGACGATGATGATATGTATACACATACACATATATATTTATATATATCTGTGCCGTAAAAACAGGGTTTAGGAAATAATATAATGTTAGTGTGTATGCTCCTACAAAAATTTTAACCTTTAATTACAAAATAAAACGGAAAATATTTCATACAGGTCATCGAAAATTTAATTGATTTCTACGGTCGTTTTATTTATGTTAATTTTAGACTATATTTTTATGAAATTTAAACTACGTTTCTTTATGTTAATATATGCATCTTGTAAACATTTTCCGAACTCAAAATAAAAGACCGAATAATATATCTGATAATTCAACGGCAATGTGTACACATTGAATGAAAGAACGATGTATAGTAATGAACAGTAAGTTATATAAAAATATCCATATGCTCTAGCTCAGTGGTGCGCAAACTAGGGGTCGCGACCCCTGCGGGGGTCGCCAAAAGATTGTTGGGGTCGCGCAATTTTTATGAAATGCATTACGCCTGCATGCTGCGTACCGCATACAGTGTACATATAAAGAGTGAGCGCCATCACTCCAGTTTATTTCCATTTGCCTGCTGTCCAGCCCTTCTTAATCATAGGGTATGTAAAGTGTAGAGATGCAAGGTTTTCATGCCCGGTAGATGGCGCCTTCTTCCCGGTAATTCACCGGTTTTATTACGCGTTTCCATGTGAAGTTGTAGCATGTAGCGTAGCGGTTTTTGTTCTAGTTTTACCGTGTGACGGTGTGTAATTTGATGTTTAATATTCTTATCGGGCTTTGCTATTCTTTATATCAGGTATGTACTATCGTTAAAGACAGCTCTCTGTTAAATTTATTGAATTCCTGGAATTTATGAACGCGATAGCTTATCAATTGTACACCAAAACACAATAGAATTAAATATACTGTTTGTTTTAGGTTTAACAATTTAATTCTTATCTTAATAATGGATAAATGGATAACACGTATACCAGGTATATATTCAGCTAACAAACGAAAAAAGGCTAATGAGGAATCGGAAAATACTGAACTAAATGCCCGATCTAAAAAAATAAGGAAATACAATGAGGAATTTATTAAGTATGGTTTCACATTTTGTGTTGTTGATGATGAAGAACGCCCGTTATGTGTTGTTTGCAATGAAAAATTAGCAAATGAGAGCATGAAACTAGATAAATTAAAAAGGCATTTGGAAACTAAACATAAAGAACTTAAAAATAAATGTGCAGAGTTTTTTCAAAGACGAGCTGAAAATCTTAAAATTCAAGGTGCACATTTAACACTGCAGTAGTCGCGTGGCGTCTAATAGGCGCCACTACATCTTTAAAGCATATTTACTCCGGAAGTGAAATACGGTTGTTGTTCTTTTTTTGTTTACCTTTCTAAAGTATGATAAAAAATAAATTGACAAAATATGAAACATAACACTTTTTTTCTACAGGCGTTGGAGGCAATTGGCGCCTACTGGACGCCACGCGACTGTTCGTGTTATGAAGCCAGTATACTTTTCACTGATCAGTTGTTGTGTTAGTTGGCATTTTGCTGTGCATCAATTTAGAAAGTGTGTGTGAACGTTCAAATTGTAATCGTAGTTTAGTGATAAAATGGATAGAATTCATTTCGATCCGTATTCTGAAGGAGATTGTGAACAAATCCGACGTTTATTATTAGATGATAACACATTGTCAGATTTAGAAGACGATAATTTTAGTGAAGCCTGTGACAACAGTGATTGTGATGAAGAGGATGCTGTTTCGTTAAATTCTACTAACAGTGACACAGAACAAGAAGCCAGCGATTCCGATAATGAAAGTGAGTACCAAAATGATAAATCTCTTTACATTGGTAGGGATAAAATTACAAAATGGAAGATGCAAATTCCTTCAAAAAATGTACGAACGCGCAGTCATAATATTATATCTCATCTTCCCGGAGTAAAAACTTATGCAAAAAATAAAAATACACCTTTACATTGTTGGAGCTGTATCATAAACGATGAAATTTTAGATTCCATTGTTGAAAATACTAATAAATATATATTATCAATACAATCAAATTATAGTAGAGAAAGGGATTGTCATTTTACAAACAAAATTGAAATAAAGGCTTTATTGGGATTGCTGTACTTGGCAGGATATTTCAAAGGTAGTAGGTTGAATGCTGAAGACTTATGGGCTGATGATGGTCTAAGTCCTGAAAGATTTCGTGTAGTTATGTCTTTACAAAGATTTAGACTACTATTACGAGTATTACGGTTTGATGATCTGGGAACTCGAACTGAACGAAAAAATGTTGACAAATTAGCACCAATAAGAAATACGTTTGAAGCTTTTGTAAGAAATTGCCAAGCTTGCTATTGTGCAGGAGAATATTTGACTCTAGATGAGAAATTGGAGAAATTTCGTGGAAGATGCTCTTTCAAGCAGTTTAGATATATTTTTATTTTTATAAATAACCTTCCTTAATACTAAAAATTATATTTTTTTGTGGAAAAAAAATATTTCCTTATGAAAAATAATTAAAATAAGCAGTTTATCAATGTGGCGCCTAATAGACGCCACGCGACCACTAACGTTCGTAAAACGAGCGCGACTACTGCAGGGTTAAAGGAATTTATGACAATACCTCAGAAAGCATTACGGGCTTCTTTAGAAGTTTCTTATCTAATAGGGAGAACAATGAAACCCCATACAATTGGAGAATCCCTTATCCTTCCTGCAGCAATTAAGATGACATCAATTATGCATGGTGATAAATATGGAAATGGAATAAAAACCATACCATTATCAAGAGATACCGTGTCTCGACGAATTTCCGAAATATCGCAAAAATATCGAGTCAGAAGTCATAAAACGCGTAGAAAATTCATCTGTGTTTACTTTACAACTGGACGAAACTACCGATATTACTAAAATGTCACAACTAATTATTTACGTCAGGTTTATTTTTAATGAAGACATGACAGAAACATTTTTATGTTGCAAAAGCTTGGAAGGGAAAACAACTGGAGAAAAAATATTTGAAGTAATAAATGAATATTTTGAAACAAAGTCCCTTACCTGGGTAAAGTGTGTTGCGATTTGTACTGATGGTGCTGCAGCATTAACGGGTTCGAATAAGGGGCTCAGAGGCTTAATTCAGAAAATGGCGCCTCATGTGGTATTCAATCACTGTATGATTCATCGGTAAGCTCTTGTTGCAAAATATATGGATGAAGATTTGCACAACAGATTACAAGACGCTGTTAATGCAATTAACTACATTAAAAGCAATAGCCTCAATAGCCGTCTCTTTTCAATACTTTGCAATGAGATGGGCTCTACGTATGTGACATTACTGTTACACACCGAAGTCAGATGGCTTTCATGTGGGAAAATACTACGACGGATATTTGATTTGAGAAATGAAGTGTACATGTTTTTAGTCGAAAAGAAACATAGATTGGCAAGTCATTTTATCAATGAAGTTTGGCTAGGAAAGCTGAGCTATTTAGTTGATATTTTCGAAAAACTTAACGACTTAAATTTGAGCTTGCAGGGTGGGAATTCAACTATCAAGTAAAATTCAAGCTTTTAAGAATAAGCTTTGCCTCTGGCAAACTGAGCTGAATAAAAACAACACCGACATGTTCCCTTGATTTAACGATTTTATCAATGAAAATAATATAAATATATTTACATTTAAAAACATAATTTCTAACCACATTAAAACGTTACAGGAAAATTTTTCGACAAGATTTGAAATTTTTCCTGAAAATGATCTCGGTTGGATTCGTGGTCATTTTCCTACGATATTAGCAGCAACTAGTCAAATTAGTGAGAAAAAGCAACTAATAGATTTGATTAGTGATGATACTCTTCGAAATCAATTTAAGACTCAGCCTTGCCAAAAATTTTGGTTATCCGTGCAAAGCAATATCCTGTTTTAAGCAAGAATGCCATCAGAGTTTTAATACAATTTGCATCAACATATTTGTGTGAAGCTGGATTTAGCAAACTAGTTGCAATAAAAACTAAATACCACTCGCGTTTAAACCCTGAAGATTATATGCGAATTGCAATTACCTACATAGATCCGAACATCGATGAAATAATTAGAAACTCGCAGCCTCATACATCTCATTAACGGATAATTTTACTGATTTTTTATGTTATATAAAAAGTATTTTCTTAAAATGATAAAAAAAATTAATATGTGTTAGACATGTGATGTTTTTATTCAATGAAAACGATAGAAATGCGCGAAATATATATCGTATTTGTGGACATTTATCTAGGGGTCGCCGGAAATTTTCTCTCTACTGAAGGGGTCGAAGTCGAAAAAAGTTTGCCCACCACTGCTCTAGCGAAATAAACTTAAAAGGCGGTATTTAAACGAAGCATCTGTGTAATAGGGACATAATAATGTAGACAACGAGTCGTTTACGGCACGTCTGGCGGAACTTAATTATAATTGAGTTATGATGGCGTTATATTTTCATATTAATTTTTTGTTGTTGCTGTTGTTAAAACATTTTCGTCTATGTTAAATTAAAACAGTAAAATTGAGTCATACACAATTTTCATTTTTATTATTTTTATTATATATATATATATATATATATATATATATATATATATATATATATATATATATAATTTTTTTAATATTAATTATATAGTAGTTAGACCATCGATTGAGCTGCTATATTTTTATTTCAAATCATATCCTAATACTTATTTTCTACCGGTGATAAAAAATTCTTCCTGAAATCCTTTATAATTAAATCCTAATTAAAAATGACGTATGAGAAGGGGAACAGAACAGGAAAGGAGAAGAGGGAAGAAACAAGAAAACATGATAGTAATTAAAATAATATAAACTATGGAGAAATATTATCATCAGCTGTGTTATAAAGAATATTGGTTACTTTATTTCTATTTAAGTTATTACCTGTTATTTAAAGAATGTATAAAGCTTTATTTAATATTCTGAATATGTATGTATATGTATATCAAATTTATATAAAATATGTACGTAGTATAAGGAATTGTAAAATTTCATATATTGCAATAAACGAAAACACCCTTTAGTACATAAACATATCTCACACATTAAGAAGACCACAAACCATGGTAATACATACAAGAGGTCACATATCATATCTACATTTTCACAACACCCGCAGTCATATAAACATAATAACACACAAATGAATAGAGTAGTTGAGCATTAATGGTAATATTCATTTTTAACAGATTTTACACAAACCGCGGGAGTACACAAACATGAAGAGGGAAACATAATTAATAAATATGACAAAGGGTTTTCTGGCGACGGGTAAAATTGGGGGAAACCCATAATGGGAAACGGATTGTTTAAAACAAAAACAAAAAAAAAATGCAGCTCAAGTTAACATAACTGCTTTTTCCATATTAAACCTGAGCCTGTTTTTTAAAATCACCCTTCCGTTTCATTCAACGAGCAAAGAATATCGTTCGTAATAAGATTTCTCACTCCCGCCTGACTCGTTCTTATCTCCTAGAACTCATCGATCCCCAGAGCATAAATTACGATTTACCCCATATTAAGGTCTTGTCACACTACCTTTATCGATTGGTGTCCGGTTATATTCACAATTTTCTTCACTCCCATAATCTCCTGAGTTTAATTTAGTAATTCATTCGTCGATCGTAATCCAAGTCTGTACAATGTAATGTGATAATAATAATAATACTAATAATAATAAGATACGGTGTTTTTAGATTTCGTTTATGCATTATCTGAAATTATGTAATATGCTTGCCTGTTAAAGCTAAAACTATTTTAGTAGATATTTTTACTAACCTTTCCGAATGATTGATCTAGGTTTTTAGTGGTTCCAGTTTTAAAGCCTGGTAAATTCTCCTCACACGCATCTTCCTACAGGTCAATCTTTCTTGCCTCCTGTTTTAGGAAATCATTCGAAATGGTTTTCAAAAACAGACTAATATGGTGGATCGAGAATGAGAATATTCTTCCCTTGGGTATGTTTGGATTTCGTCCCGGATGGGGTACTCTAGACTATATAGCCCATTTTCTATGCGACGTTTACTCCTCCTTCATTAAGAAGGAATTTCTCATAGTCTCCTTTTTGGATATCAAAGGAGCTTTCGATAATGTCTCCCTCCCCATTCTATACAATGCAATTTTAAAAATTGCTATTCCTGTTAATTTGGCCAAATTTCTATGTAAACTTTTCTCTAATAGATCTGTAATCTTCCTAAACCCACTTTCCAACCTTACTGTTACACGTATTTCTTATAATGGACTTGCCCAAGGATCAGCTTTGAGCCCTGTCCTTTTTAATATTTATGTTTTGGCAGTTTTTAAGTGCCTATCTGGGGCGTCTTCCCGAGTTTTGTCTTATGCAGATGATTTTGTATTATACTCGTCCCACCAGAATTTTCTTGAAGCTATTAATAATGTTCAATCATCCATTTCTGTGCTTTGTAATACCTTTCAAAATATTAATCTCCTTTTATCTCCGGATAAATCAAGTGTTTGCGTTTTTTCACTTAGGCCATTTAGTTATACCAACTTACAAATCAATATCTATAATCAACCGATTCCACTTGATAAAAAAGTCAAATATTTGGGTTTATACCTGGATTCCAGATTATCCTGGAAGTCTCACATAACCGCTCTATCGACTCAACTCATGATGAACTACAATCCTCTGAAAGCTATTAGTAACTGGGGAGGTGATCCCGTCATTTTAAGTTTGTTATTCAGGTCCTTCATAAGATCTAGACTAGATTATGGCTCAATATTCTATGGATCAGTTGCCCCCTCTCTTCTTAAAAAACTGGATTGTCTTCAGAACATTGGTTTGAGGCTTATTACAGGCAACATTCGTTCTTGCCCTGTAGTGTGTCTCCAAATCGAGACTTTGACTCCACCATTACATTGTAGAAGAATTTTCCTGACAGATAAATTCTTATCCAAGTACTGCAATTTTCAAAATTATTCTCTCATAGATAATATCCTATATATTTTCAGTAACTGGCGGTTTGTTCACTCCAAAATTCCTCTTCTTGCCAAACGGGTTTCCCGATATATTGCATATAAGCCTGCACTCATTCCTGTTTTTCCCTCTATATATTTTAACCTTCCTTTCGACATCAATCTAATTAATATAGACATAGATATTCACTCATGTCAAAAATTAATTAAACTTAATTTACCTCTTGAATTAGTCAATGCGCATTTCCTTTTTATCACCGAAACAATGTATCCCGAATAATACAGATTTTTACCGATGGATCTAAGTTACGAGGGTCCAATGAGAATATGGGTGCTGCGTTTCTTATTACAAATTTATTTATACAGCAGTTTTCTTTACCTCCGGAGACCTCCTTATTTACAGCGGAGCTTTTAGCGATCGATAAGGCCTGTGAATATATTATAAAATTTCTTTCTTGTACCTGTAATTTTGTTATTTGTTCCGATAACCTTAATGCCCTTTTGGCTATTTAAAACAGTAGTTTTAATTATAAATCTCACCCCTTCGTTTTAGAAATTAAGGAAAAATGCTTGATTAACTCTCAACGTGGAGGTAACCTGAAGTTTTTATGGATACCTAGTCATTGTGGCATCTCCATGAACGATAGAGTTGACACTTTGGCGAAAAGTGCTATTAATTCTGGAGCTCGTTTTCCATATATTCCCTCTAGCGACCTTTATGACATGATTAGGAGAACTTTTAAAACTGACTGGGTTGAAAGTATACTTAATTCTTCAATCAAAGGTAAAACCTATAGTATGGTTCCTATTGAATTTCCCCCGGTCCCCTGGTTCAAACACCTTCCCCCTGGTATCCCGATCACTACTATCCGTAGATTTATCACTGTCATATGTAGGCTACGTTCTGGTCATTCTAGAGTGGCGTTGAACTTCAATCTTGTAAATCTTTCTTATATGCATTGTACCAATCATAGTAGCGTCAGTTTTAGAGAAGATATCAACCATTTATTTTTCAGCTGTGGGTGGTTTGAACAGATACGTACGGGTTTGCCTGAGAAGTTATTCTCCCTTGGTGTTTTTCCTCCTTACTGTATCCTATCCTTGATATGTTTGGATGTTCATGTTTTGATAGTTTTATTTAAATTCATTATTATCAATCATATTCTAATTTAAGTGTTGGTTTTTGTTTTGGGAGTAATTTTTCCTTTCCTCTTTTTACATGATACATTTTATTATGGTTATCCTCTCTTGCTATATTCATATTTTATAGTTATTTCTCTTCTTTTTGTTTAATCTAATTCATTGGTTATATTTATTTATTTATGATTTATTTTTGTTCTTATATTCATATTTTATAATTATCTCTCTTCCTTTAATTTAAGTTAATTCATTCGTTATATTTATTTTTGTTCTTTTGGTGGCCAAATGGTATGTACAGCCAGGCCAATTTAAAAAAAAAAAAAAATACAAATCGTACGTGAATTATGCAATTTTATTTTTTAAATGCGAATTTATTATTATTATTATTTTAATTTATTAGTCGGCACTAATGCAAATCAACGAACATCGCGTCGATGCTTCTGACGATATTGTTATGACGTTAAACAGCACACAAAACGCTCAGGTGAATAAATCTATTCAGTTACTCGCTCAAAGATATTGCACAGATTGTAAAAGCACTTTCAACGATTTAAGCCGAGTAATACAGGTAATATTTCTTTTTTTTTAATTTCTCGTTTTTAATATTAAATTGATAATTTTTTTTATTACTCGCATTTTGCGCATTATTGTATTTTTTATAAATATATATATATAAAGACGCATATATAGTGTTTGTTTTGCGTGCTTAATGTATAATAATTCATGGCCAGCAAGAGTTGTGAAAAGTATCTCTGTGATATTCTGAACATGAATAAAAGTTTGGAATGTAGTGATTTAAACAAAAAAAAAAATACTAAAAATTTTTTTTCTTTATGAAGTCACAAAGCTTTTCGGTTGTCAAGCTATTATCAAGTGAATATAAAAAATTTGAATTATAAAAATATGCACAACTTTATAAAAGTATAAAATGTAAAAAATTACTTAGATACACAGTTATTTTCAAAACGATAAAACAGTTTTATTAAATAATCTGATAGCGAATGTGGTAAACGACGCAGTCAACAATCAGCAGCATAAAATTTTATATAATAACAAAAGCATAATATATAGAATAAAAATATCCAACAGTTAATGAACAATACAAAAGCAAGTCCATTGTTTATGTATAAATTTTATATTGTGTGCAATGTTTTTTATTTATTTTTACTTTATTTGCTATTGTATTTTTGCTTAGATATAAATTTTTACCTTGCTGATTGTTGATCACGTTCGCTATCACATTATTTAAGAATATACTGTTTTATCGCTTTGATAATTTTTGTGAATTGTGTATTGTAAGTAATTTTTTACATGTTAAGTTTTTATAAATTTGTGTATATTTTTATAATTTATATTTTGGATATTCACTCGATTATGGCTTTTATTAACAGCCGAAAAGTTTTCTGATTTTTCATAAAGAAAAAACATTTGTAGTGATTTTAACTTATTTTTTTTATTCGCGGATACTACATTATGAAAAAGGTGATATTTTAGTTTTTTCTTTTCGACATCATCTTATGGACATTGAGAGGTCACCATATTTCAAAAATAATAAAATATATATATATATATATATATATATATACATATAATTCCTTATTTTAGCAATAGGACGGTTTCATATTATACTTATGTGATTTATTCTTGTTCTTTCACTTTAGAGAATTCTAGTCTGCCGCAAACAGTTAGTTGCTTACGATCAAAGTCAAGCTGAAAAAAGTAAAAACAATTCATCTTCTAAAATATCGGGAACCGATTCTGTTAATGATAGCGGCACCTCGTCTAGAACAAATATCGCCGCTGTCGTTACAGCGGATACCAATAGCAGCGATGACAAAACAAATGGCAATACAGTCGCTACATCGACGACGACGGCAATAGGCCGTTGTTACGGTTGTGCATCGTCCGTTGTCGAGAATTGTGTAACCATTTTGAGAGCGTTTAGTTTAAATACAGAAGTCAGAACACATCTACGCAATCAGGGTCTGATTTACGAACTGGTTGAACATAATCTTCGTAGAGGATCGAATCAAGTAAGTGTAGGCCTGTGATATGCTCGTGTTAATTGAAAATAAATTTTTGACGTTACTCGAAATAATTTCGTTCTTGAACGACGTTTCAGTTTCAAGACGAGGTACGACAATTAATATGCACGTTAGTACGCGATAATTTTAAAGCGACCGAGGAATTATGCGCATTGCTGTTGGATCGAATATCTACATTGTTGAGGAGTCACGTGGCTGCTTCCGACTTACCGTCCGCTATACGGCCCGAAATTGTTTTGTTAACTTCCCTATTAGAAAGCGACGATACATGTTGGGAACCTAAGGCCAAGTAGGTTTTTATTTTGTAAATAATTCGTAATATACGCATTTTTTTTTTTATTAATTCGTACTTATATAATTGTGATCCAGAGAAGACGGACCGTTATGTTGTTTTTTGAATAATTCAAAAGCTACTCGACCAAAATTTTTGAATGAAATTTCATCTAAAAATAGAAAAACGAGAGGTTAGCTTACAATTATTTGTAGAACACAATATCGTCTAGATGACCGCCATTTACAATACATTCATTCGGTCTTTGTAAAATTTTCGAAGATTTTTTCGAGCATAACTGAATTTTTGTAACTTCTTCAGAAATCCAAGTTTTCAGGTCTTACAGATCTCGTGAATGTTAAAAAAAATCGCTTTCAATTCTTTTCGAAACTTACTTTGCACTGTCGCGATTGATTCACGCCGAAAATAACGTTCCATCGTTATAGGATACGGTGTTGACTGAAACTGAACATAAACGAATCTCTCGTGTATACACTAAACGTGGTGCACGCGGTTTGCGTTGTAACAGTGTTACCAACTGCGCTATTAAAAAGACAAAACCACCCGTCTTCTCTACGCGCAAGCAGAATAATGCCCCGCGCGAGTGAATTAATAAAATAAAGTCAAAATATTTTATATTTCATTTTTGACTTTAGTGGTCGAGTATATTTGCTCGGATATAATATTATCGCGATGAAATTTGTATAAAATTTAGCGCGAAGTAATTCGTGCCAACTGTCAAACAAATTAATTGTTTATGAATAGGTATTCTTATTGCGGTAAACATTACAACATCTATTGTAACATTATGATGCTAAATATGTTGATAATATGTAACTAATTCTATTACAAGTTATATAAATTTTGAAAATGTTGCTAATATACAACATTATGCGTTAATGTTATGTATAGATCTTAATTTGCAAGAACATTTTTATTAGATACACTCCTGTGTTTTTTCAGCTATAGGATTGTTCATAATTATATATATATATATATATATATATATATATATATATATATATATATATACATATATACATATAAAATTTTATTATGTGTCAATACTATTTAATGCATAACGTTGCATATGTCTAACGACGTCGTTTTTTCAACTTCCACAATGTTAAATCGGGTACATGCTTGCGTAGTTTTCGTTTTGAACTATTGTGTGACGGTATTTAATTATAATATTTTTTTTTTCTAAATAATGCATGTAGGGTTAATTGTGACGCGCATGTGAAAGGTATCGATTTATTTAATCCGGCAATCTATTAGATATTTAGAACGAAGCAAACATCTCTACGAATATAATGCTATATATTAAAAAAAAAACACGATAAAATAGAATTTACGTGTAATAAGAAAGAAAGTAATCGAGT
The DNA here is from genome assembly GCA_032883995.1 of Coronaproctus castanopsis. Taxonomy (NCBI): domain Eukaryota; kingdom Metazoa; phylum Arthropoda; class Insecta; order Hemiptera; family Monophlebidae; genus Coronaproctus; species Coronaproctus castanopsis. The sequence goes on from CM065052.1 coordinate 58,466,480, forward strand.
AAACGCGTTCGGTGTCATGCTTTATAAAATTTTGGCACAAAATTATAAATTTTATACGGGCGTTTATTATACAATTGCGAACTGTAGATAATTTTCAGTATTTCCTTGGCATTAAAATTTCGTGTACCGTATAGTGGACATCATGTATAGTCGTCACCCTAAATAGGGTATCGTGATTAACAATCGGTCCCTTGTTTTGTAATTTTCCGTCACTCATCTCTATCCACAGCTTGGTGTACGCATTCGACAGGCCTGTCGTTTTCAGTATAATATCCGTCCATCTCATGGGTGTACGTCCAGGTGGTCTCTTTCCCTTAACTTTTCCCATAATCATGGTGCTTCCAATACCTTCTTGGTTACCTATTAAATGACCGAAGAATTTCAGCACTCTGTTTACGACAATCGCTGGTAGCCTTACCGGAATGCCAATTTTCTTTAACACCGATTCGTTACGCCTTGCCGTCCAAAGAATTCGAAGGAGTCTTCGCCAGTACCATGTTTCAAAGCTGTCAATTCTTCTTCTGTCCGTTTTTTTTTATTGTCCATGTCTCCGCCGCATATAACATGATGGAAAATATAAGCGTTTGGACAAGCTGTATTTTCACGCTTTTCGTAATGGAGTTATTCTTCCAAATGTTCTTCAGTTTCATCATGGCAATTTCGATCCGCCGTTTTATTTCGGCTTGAGAGCCACAGTTTATTCTCTATAAGTGATCCTAGATATACAAAGCTACCAACCGTTTCGTAGCCGGTCCTTTTACCGTATGTTATTACGTTTGCTCGGTCAATTATCACTATTTTTGTTTTATTTTTATTTATATTTAATAGTGGACATCGCGGGCTAAATTAATTCAATAAATAAGATAGTGAATGATTAATTCGTAATAGATAACGTTTTTACTATTAATCGAGCGTATATGTGCAATGTCTTTTAAAATATATATTATCTGTATATTTTATTATTTAGGTGCGTCACCAAATTGTTCTTAATATCTTGTAAGGATAGCAAATCACCTATGGTTTTGGAATCGGTGGTTTTACCGTGTTTAAAAATTATGAAGATGTTAATTAAACCGAATCCTCCGAAATCGAAGAAATATAAAGTTAATATTTATTTTTATACTTTATATATCGTTATCACGTTATAAATTTGAATATAAAATTTTTATAGTCGCACCATACTAACTAATTTTTTATATACGTCTAAAAAAATATCGTGCGAACAATGTAAATGATGTTTTTTACGAAAGTATACAAATTTCGTATATTTTCTCGTACTTTGTTTTGTAATTCTTCGTTATATGAATTTATAATGTTTTTTTTTTCACTTTTCGTTTCAAGGATAAGACTATTGAAAATTTAGCTACCGTACGATCTAGCGAATATATTAGCGTAAATGTGAGGAAATGGATTAAAAATGATTCGCATCATTCGTTCAACGCTTGGAGACAACGTAGACAACGTAAAGTACCGAACGTACCTAAACCGAAAACGAAAGTAGGTTTATTTATCACTAGTAAAAATAAAATTAATTAATTTACCCCTTTATTTATTCCACCAATTAATATTTATATAAATAATTCAACATAATATATATTAATTTGGGGAATAAATAAAATATATATATATATATATCTTCTTCTTCGTATTACATCATTATGTTGATGTAGGCCTGCCTTAATAATTTCAATCCACTTCGATCTCGTGTTTTCCGAAGCCACCGAGTTCCCGCTGCGTTGACAATATCGTCCGTCCATCTTCTGTTTTGGTTTTCGTTGGCTTCGTTTTGCTCCATATGGTCTCCATACCACCAGATCTTTGTCCATCTCCCATCACATTGTCTACCGACATGTCCAATGCCCATTTATTCTTCGCTATTCTTTCACCGATATCTTCGAACATTGTTTCCCTTCTGATTTTTTCTGATTTTATTTTATCTTGGAGTCTAATTCCTAGCAGTGCACGTTCCATTTTTCTTTCAGTCTTTCTTATTCTATCAATTACTTGTTTTGTTAATGGCCATGGGGCCATATATCATTACCGGCACTACACACTGGTTAATTAATTTTTCTCTCTTTTCTTTACTAATTTTACTTTTGAGAATCCTCTTTATTTTGTGATATGCGACCCATCCATGTTTGTTCTATCTTTGTTGTGAAAATTTTACCTAAATATACAAATTCATCTACCTTTTCGACCTCGCTTTTTTCTAATTTTATTTTATACATTGGTTGTGGTCGATTTTGATCGTATTTCATATACTTAGTTTTTTTGTGTATTTATTTTTAACCCAACGGTTTTTACAGCTCTTTCCAGTTCTTGCAACATGTCTTGTAATTCATCTATATCTTGAGCTATTACCACTATATCGTCCGCAAAATGTAAATGGTGTAGGTATTTTCCGTTTATGTTTACACCTTTTGAACTCCAGTTCAATGATTTTAGAGCATATTCTAATACTGCAGTAAACAATTTGGGAGAAATAGTATCGTATCTCCTTGTCTTACGCCTTTTGATATTGGGAAAGTCGGCGTTGTTTCGTACATGTTCACACTGGCTGTTGCCGAGCTATATATATTAGCTAAAAGATCAATGTATATTTTATCTATACCGTTAGTTTCAAGTGCTTCGACTATCGACTGTCTATACACCGAATCAAACGCTTTTTCGAGGTCTACAAATCCCGAATATACAGGAAGGTTGTATTCTTTGCATTTTTGAATTAGAAGTGTAATTGTATATGATCTAATGTACTATATTTCTTTCGGAAACCGGCTTGTTCTACTGGTTGTTGTTCATCTTTCCAGCCTGTTTGTTAATATCCTTGTAAATAATTTGTAAACTGTCGATAGCAGACTAATTGGTCTGTAATTTTTTAGATCTTTCTTATCTCCCTTTTTATGTAGTAAAAAATTATGGTTGCATTATTCCACTAATTTGGTACTTTTTGTTCTTGAATACAACGGTTAAACATATATGTTAATTCTTTTACAACAGTCCTGCCTCCGTATTTAAACATTTCGGGAGTTATTGCATCTTCTCCTGATGCTTTCCATATTTCATTTGTTTTATTGCAAATACAGTTTCACTTTCTAATATTTCCGTAATTTCATTTATATCAACAGGCTGTTTTGTGTTGAAACCGTGACCTATGTATGTATTCCTGTCATCAGCATACAGTGATTTGTAAAATTCATATATAGTTCGGATTATTTCATCTTTATCACATATCTCTTCTTGTGATTCATTATATATCGACACGATTTCTTTTCTATCTTGCAATAATTTACGCCTTAATATTTTCGATCCTTTATTTGTTTCTACAAACTCTTGTATTTTTTAATCTTGATATGTTCTTAAATCCTCTTTTATAGATTCTCTTATTAATTTGTTTATTTCAACATGCTCCGCAGATTGCCTTCCTGTCTTTTGTATTATTTCTTTTCAACGTTCTAAAAGATTCACTGTTTTCTCCGCTAATTTTCGTTTCCATTTGTTTTCTTTACGAACACATTTATTTGCTGCAGTTTTCATTACATGTTTTAGTCTCTATTTCATTTAATGTCATATTTGTTTTATTTACTGTCTGTTCATGAATTGTTATCGTGTCTGCATAGATATTTGAACATTGTTTTAGACTGTCAGCTGATGGCTTATTTTCTATACTTGGCAAAATGATGGCATCTTTCGAGTTTTTTATTTAATTTAATTTCACATCTTACCATCCGGTGATCAGTATCAGTCTGCACTCTATTTAAAACTTCAAATTTTTTACCATATTTATGTCGGACGTTAGAATGTAATCAATTTCAGCTTTAATGATTCCGTTTGGTCCCATCCAAGCCCATCTCCGTTCTAATCTTTTCTTAAAAAACTATTTACAGCATATAGTCTGTTTTCTGGTGCAAACGCGGCTAAAGCATTTTCTCGTTCGTTTCTGCCTCCATATCCCTGGGGTCCTATGTATTTGTTAGTATATTGTGCAATCTCTAGTCTCGCGTTAAAGTCGCCCATTACTATTGTGCTTGTTGTTTTTCTTCTAATAATATACTTTCAATATTTTCGTATAGTTCGTCAACTTCATCTTGACTATATGAAGTGGTAGACGCATACACCTGTATAATTTTTAAAGTTGCAGACTTATCTATGTTAATTATTAAATAGGCTAGTCGCTCGGATATTCCTTTGTATTTGACTATGTTTTCTTTAATATCTTTATGTACTAAAAAGGCTACTGCAAGTTGTTTTTGCTGCGTTCGTTTCCAGCAGATTACGTGACTACAATCCTTTAGTACCAATTTTTCTTCATCTATACGTCTCACTTCACTTAATCCAATGATATTCCATTTGATTTTCTCAACTTCGTAAAGTAATTGTTGTAAGCTCTCTTCTGTCGCCAAGGTTCGTACATTGTATGTTGCTATCGATAATGTTTTAGTGTGTTGAGGGGTCGCATGTCCGGATCGATGCCCCCTGTTGTACATCGACCTAAGGTCCCCTGTTATTTTAAGGCTCTTCGATGCAGGGTACCGAAGGCGCTTCGTTTTGTGATTCATTTAATTTGGTATTAAGGGGTAGGTCTTACCTTTCCACGAGGACCAACTTCAGCTTGGAAAGGGGTTGGTAGTAGCTCGACTTACTAGAGCTTGATACGCCACCGTTGTTCATGATGATAGAATCGTCAGCTGCCGTATCTTAGGATAGCAAACCTATCTCTGTTTACCATCCATCTAGAGGCTGCCATTTTTCATAATACCTGATAACGCCAGCCTCTAGACCCTCAATCATCCTTTTGTTTGCAGACCTAGATTCCCATTGGGGTTGGTTACCCAATCTTCCTCTAGGTTACTCTGCGTAACAGGGCCTACCTCGTGAAGGCGGATGTGAAGTAGAAGAGGAGAGGCTAACGGAGTCTGCTGGTAGACTCTATATTACGCATCACTGTTCCAGGGGGGCTTATATATAATATTTTAATATATAAGTTAAATATAAAGATAAATTATATATATATATATATATATAACATAAACCTTTTATTACATTAAGTTCTATATATTAATATATAATTATTATGCATACATAATTATATTAAATGTAAATATTATATTATTACACACATATATTATTAGTAAATAAATGTATATATTCCCTTATTTAAATATTACTAGAAGGAGGTTAAAATTTAAAAAAAAAGGAAAAACGAATTAAAACAGATTTTTTTTTTAAATCTTCAAACTGTTAGAAATTTTAAAAATTTAACTCAAAAAATTGATTAGTTTATAAAAAACCTAAAATTGAATTTAAAAAAAAAAAATCATTAAGAAAATCAAAAGATTAACTGGAAACCTTAATTTTTTTATTCAGAAACTTAAATTTTTAATTTTTTAAAAAAGATCATTAAAAATTTAAAAATTAACCGAAAAACTTTATTTTTTTAATTAAAATTTTAATATTATTTTTAAAAAGTCGTTAAGAAAATCAAAAAGTTAACAAAATTCTAGCCTCAGTTATTTAAACCAACTAACAAATTTGTTCGATCAGTGGAGAATATAAATAAATCGAAGCGCCTCGATGTTTTATTTACATTTAAAACTGGAGCTTTATATTTCGCATAATTTCTTTTCCTTTAGTTAAATTGCACCTGTCTGATGGTAGCTATTTAGCAATTTTAGATTAGCAGTCTACCCATCAGTAAGTGCTAAAAACAGTCGTTAAAACGTATCTCTTAGGCTAGGTCCATCGTCAAGCCGACAAACTCCTAGCGAATTATCCAGCAACCCAATCGCCATGTTGTTCGGGTGCACCTCTAGTCTATGAGCATAATATTTTGCGTCGCTGGATATTACTTCTAGAACAAACTTCATTCCAAGGTCTTTGTGGAGCGTTAAGTTGGTGATGTACCATGGTGCTCTGACAACTATCCGGAGGATTTTATTCTGGAACCACTGAATAATCTATATGTTTCTATTTTTAGAACAGCCTCATAATGGGCAGCCATAACACCAAACTGGTTTTAAAATTTGATTGTAAATCAATAATTTATTTTCAGCGGGCACTTCCGATTTCTTGTTTAATAACCAGTACATCTGTTTCAGTTTTATATTTAGCTCAGTGCGCTTTGCTATTATGTTTCTTCCATACCGAGATATTTTACATCTGATTTCTGTAAAATTACAGTGTCTTCTCTTGGATCAATTCTTCTGTTAGTAAAGATTACTCGTGTTGATTTGATTTCATTGACCTTGATCCTCCATAAACCACGGTGAAACTTCGTTGACCGCTCCCTGGATAGTATTGCGCTCTGAAGGGGCAAGACGATAATCATTCATTCATTATAGTGCCGTACTCATTATCGAATATTGGCTAACATGCTGGCAGTCCGACGTCGGTCTAAAACCGCTCGGAACAAACTTATCACACCGGTAAATTGTACCAATTCGACAGATTATCTAACCAGGTTATCGTTTTTCTTCTTTTTCTCCGCATTATAGGCTAGAATGTATCGTTCTGAGTGGTCGCATTACATGAGCAACAACTTCAATTTACGATACTTTACTTCTTTTACAACTTTCTCGCATTGATTGATACATTGTAGTACTTTATCTGTCCACTTTATGCAAAGTATTCAACGGTACAACCACATTTCAAAGACATCCTGTTTTTGTTGCATCGCTTTTATGATTACTCAGCTTTAAGAACCGTACAACAATAAAATTCTTAATATTTTCTAACTCCAAAGTTGTCATGTTGATTTTGTTGTCCTTGCGCAATGTGCCTCAGTACGGATTGTATTTCGTAATCACTCCTTTCATTAATGCGTGCTATTGTTAAAACTCGATTATGAAATTCGGTTAGATATAACTTCTACTACTAAATGAATTTTATTTAAACTAGAAAATAATGAAAATGTTTAAATAAGTTTTTCATTCGCGAGCGTTTTTAAATATATATCGCGTAACGCGCGTAATCGTACACCTTATTTTAATAAACCATTTATCTCGAATACGTATTGTTCTTATTCGATACGACGTTACGGTTTAATTTTTTCGTAAATAACGGCATTACTTAATTTCGGTTACAGCAAGAAATACGAGAACGCTATCTATCGGAGAAATACTTCTTACGATGGAAACAGATCATTTTTCCTGGCTACTTCAAACCGCTTCAAATTACCGATCCTACTTGGTTGAAACCGATTCTTTTTAATAATAGTTCCAGCCGCGTGAGAGTAGTTACCAGCACTTTAATACATAGTTTATGCGATTTACCGATAAGAAAGAAACAGGTATTACACGTACACGATACATCTCGTTTGTTAAAATACTAAAAAAAGAAATGTTACTTTTTGAAAAAATCGTTATTTAAAAATAAAAATCGTTTATTTTATTAAAACCTATAGTGTAAACACGCGGCTTAACTCGAAAATTGTTCGAGATGTGTGTATTCTTTAATAATAAGATCAGCTAACATTGGTCTAATACGAATAGTTAAATTTATGTGTCACGTTGCTTTAAATACAATGTTCGGTTTTAATTGCTGTATAAGCTCAATTTCATCCTGAAGGTGTCTTTTAATTTGTCGATTCTGGAATAATTACAATTTCCAAGTTTTTTGGTGTATATTTGCTCGTTCAAAACTATCATATTTGTAATTTAATTATTTTTCATGAGAATGTTGTAATATTTTTTTCAAAATGTTCTTCCTACTGTTTTTTTTTTAATGCTTCCATAGATGATAGACGTTGTTTAAATAAAGGAGGGAACGTAATAAATATGGGAGAAAACAAAACAATAATTATTGGAAGGAAACCGCTCCCATTTTGCATATAAATTGATGAAGAAATAGTTGAGCAAGTCCATACGTTTGTCATATTATAACGGAAAATCTCTATTGCGATACTGAAATTAATTATAGAATTGGAATAGCAAAATGTATTCAAGAAGTATTAAGATAAAAATCAATACCGTTGAAACTTTGGAAAAGAAAATTCTACGTGTGGTCCATAGCCATTTTTGGTGCAGAAACCTGGAAATTAAAGTTAATATAAATGAGTTGCAAGCGTTCAAGATGTGGGTTCGAAGGAAAATGGTAGAAAAAATCAAAAACAAACGGATACTACAAATTGAAGAGAAAAGGTCTTCATTAAATCCGTTAAGGTAAACACGATTAACTTGGATGGGTCATGTACATCGGCGTGAGGAGTTACATAAAATCCAAGGGAAATGTACCCGCGGAAGACAAAGAAATACATTTAAAACAACCCCTTTAAATGATATCGGGTTAAAGAATTACGCTGAATTAAAAAGAGATGCGGAAGACCAGGAAGGTAATGAACCAGCCTCAGGACTGTGCTAATGATGATGATTGAAGCATTTCACGTATATTAAGTAGTGTATTTGCTATGACCCATTTGAAATGTGATATCTTTGAACGTTATGATCCACGCTCATTTTGTCGTTTATAGCCTATGTTGTTTTTCTATGAAAAATATAATTAATTCTGTTTATATTTATGAAATTGTAATAATTTTCGTTTAAACGTGACCAGGTTAGTAATTAACTTTAATGTGTAGTTTTTATTTAATTAAACTATTATTAACTGATAATTATATACCAATTCATAAATCTGGACATAACTTCGTTGATCTGAACTATATTTTGGAGAGAATAGACTTGAAATTATCCGTATTCTTTTGAAAGTTAATTTTTCACGTTAGCACGTATGTTATTAATTTATATGCGTGTACAAGTCATATGTGTTGATCATAATTAAGGAAAAGAAATACTTCCATTTTGATTTTAAAATGTTTTAATCTTTCACGCATACCTTTCTTTTTTGTCTTACTTAATATTTTGATTAAAATGATAAATGCGTGTAATTGTTGGTAATACTTAACTTCTAGATACTAGATCATCTAACGAGTTTCTTGGGAGAAACGAGAGTTTGCGGACAGTATTCTATCGACTTTTTGGATCTTTATCAATTATTAATGCAAGACGAACCGTGGAAACAATATCTAACTTTACGGGGTGTATTAATATATTTGTCGGAATTAATTAGTAAAGAAATTCAAGTTTTACATGAATTGGAAGAAACAACATTAACCTCGGATTTATCACAAGGTGATTTAAATATTATCCGATTTCATACAATTATCCCTAAAATTTTATAATTTTCGCGAACGTATTAATTTATATATATATATATTTATATATATATATATATATATTTATATATAAAAATGCTACGTATAGGTATGGTTTTAAAGAAATTGGTAGAAATAATGGATTCATTTTTGGATAACGATTCTATTAAGCGTAATTACAAAGGTCGTTTGGTCGGATCGGTATTAAATGGATATCTATCTTTACGTCGACTCGTTATACAGCGAACTAGAATTATTGACGAAACTCAGGAAAAATTATTGGAATTGCTGGAAGCCATTACTACGGGTTTGTGTATTTTGGATATTGTTTAGATAATTATGTACTGACTAATTGTTCGTAGTTCTAAATGATGTTATAAAAATTACTCAACCGTAAATGAACTCACTAAAAATTATTTTCTTCATGAACAAACACAAAACTTTTCAGAGCTACGATCGGGTTAATATAAAAATAATTGGAAAAATATACAAACTTATAAAAATATAAAATGTAAAAAGTTACTATATACCCAAGTGTTAAAACAGTATTTTAAATATCTGATAGTGAATGTGGTAAACAATAGAATCAACAAACAGTAATATTTTTTTTTTATTTTTTTACATAATAAAGCAAAGTACAACAATATCAAATTTATACGGAGTAATATTTGTTGATTGCGTTGTTTACCACATTTACTATCAGATATTTAAAATACGTTTTTTAACACTTGGGTGTATATAACTTTTTACATTTCATATATATTTTTATAAGTTCGTATATTTTTTCAATTATTTTTATATCTACTTGATAATAGCTTAACAGCCGAAAATCTTTTGTGTTTGTTCATTTAAAAAATCCCTACATTCTAAACTTTTCAAATTGATTGAATTTTATAATATTTTCGAACTAAGCAGTTTTTTCAATCGAAAGGGTGCGTTTTAAATTTTAATTTAAACAACGATTAATTCTAATATTTAATTTGAATAAATCTCGGTTTACGATACAATTCAATATCGTGTAGTTTTTAAATAAAATCACAACAAAGTATTATTTATTGCGCATAATCCGTTTTCGATGTAATAAAATTTCAATGATATTTCTTTGGAAAATTATTTCTTTCGAAACATACAGATCTTTTTATTTCGAGTGTAATACTTTTACCCTATGAAGAAAAATGGTTATTATTGGTTTTTCAAGTACTCAAATTTAAAGAACTACAGGAATGAATCGAAATTGAAAATGTACTTTGAAGTTTTTTAATTACCTCAGTTACGAATTTCTATTTGTTGCGATATAATTTCGAAGGAATTTTCCTAAATATTTCAAAAATATACTCTTTAAAGTTTTATATATATATATATATATATATATATATATATATATATATATATATACACTACAAAATTTACCGCAGTAAACAGAACAGTGTAAGTATAACTTTGAAGAAAATCTGAAGATCGTAAATCGTATATTTTCGAAATATTTAGGAAAATTCCTTCGAAATTATATCGCAACAAATAGAAATTCGTACCTGAAGTAATTAAAAAACTTTAAAGTAAATTTTAAATTTCGATCCATCCCTGTAGTTTTTTAAATTCGAGCACTTGAAAAACGAATAATAACCATTTTTATATATTACAAAATTTACCGTAATAAACAAAACAGTGTAATGTTAGACTATGCAAACCTTGCACGAACATTGATATAATAAACACAGAAGGAAAGAAACATTTATAACCATTTCGTTAAATATAATCTTATTATAATGAAATATACCGTTTTAAATTATGCAGTCGGAACAAATATTCTAAGCGATAAATAAATTAATTAGATAAATAAATAATGAGTGATAAACTGACTTGTGCACATTTCATGTATCCAACATTCAGAAGCATATATAAATATAGACATTACTAATATATTTACTAGATGCAATTTTGTACGAATACTTCTGTCATTTCAGATTTTGTTAAGCCCTAACGTTGATGTTTTTGCAATTGCGGTACATCTTTTAATTTCATCGCTGCATAATCCTGTATTGATGATCGATATATATATATACATTTATCTACCACTTGTAATTCTCTGAATACACGGTTATTTCCATTATATAATCATCGTTTTAGTTATTTATTTATTTCTAATCCGCTCTTATTTTGTTAAGGTACTTTAGAATTTTATCTTCCGACGTGCCAGTTAAGGCGATATCATCATATTTATTGGTTTTCCTCCAATCTTAACGTCACCATTCCATCCTGCAAACGTTTTTCTGATAAGTACATATATAAATTAGACGAAGATATTAATGAAAAGACGCGCCTGAAATAAACGGGGAAATATTATAAAATAAAAGTTAAAAGAAAATTCGAAATTAAGTATAAATTATGCCGATAAAAATATTGCGAGTTTTTTAACTACAATAATAACAAAAAAAAAAATGAAAATAAAATATTTGTGTAATTCTGCATCAGAATTGTACGAAATTTCGAAACATTAACTGTAATTATTGGTTATTAATGTAAGATTTATACTTAAATTATTTATTGACGATAATACAAAAACCTAGATTTCAATAGTATACAGAAAGTGCATAACTGTTTATTTTTAAAAAAAAAAATGTTATAAAAATAAATCGACGACTTCGGTATATTATTCAAACTATTTCATTGCAATTACATTTTAAATTTAAAAATTTTGAAACAAATTTTTAAATTTAAATTTATCGAGTAAAATTCGACGCTTTCAAATTGTTTTATCCTGTAACCAAATGTAGATATAAATCTTAACTGTCAAAATGACAGCAATATATGTTCCGACGAACGCGTTCCTTTAAAAATAGCTGATCTACGCCTCGTCAGTTTTAATTGCGGTTCTAATTATCGTCATTTCGTATAAACAGTATCGTTATGTCTTTTTAGTAATTTTTAAATATTTTTCCTCGGAATTTTTTTGAACATGAATTAAATTATCTCGGTGTTTAATTTATATTATAGGAACAGAAGCGGAAACCAAATCATTCATGTCTGTCTGTGTTGAAACTGTAGAAAAATGCAATATGACGGACATTAAAACGCCAGTTTTCATTTTTGAACGTCTCTGTTCGATTATATTTCCCGAAGAAAACGATATTACGGAATTTTACTTAAGTTTAGAAAAAGATCCTCAACAAGAAGACTTTTTACAGGTGTGTTATTACGCAAATATTCATTTTCAACTGTATTTGATATATTGCAGCATTGCGTGCATAATTTTTCTTAACTCCGCTGCAATTACGAATTTATATAATTACGGACGCACACACATATACATATCGATACATGTATAATTCATTAACATTTCGTTTTGATTTTTTTGTTCAAATTAACCGGTACAGATGGTATTAAATTAATAACTTAAGTAATGTAGAAGTAAACACGATCCGTCGGGCCGTCGGTTTTTCATTATTTTACAAAAGTGGGTACGAGATATTTAGTGATATAGTTTTTTTAAACATTTTCAAAAAGATATATTTTTTTATTCGCCATCGTTTTATTTTAACGATCATATCAGTGTCTACATTTCGGAGACACTTGGTGAATACCGCCGAGAGTCGTATCAAAAGTTTTACTTGGACTACCACAAACAATCAATAGTTTGACGTGGAAGCCGACAGTTACGAACGGTGCCCTTTTTAAATTAAACAGTAACTGTATTAATGTACGGTTAAACGTTTGTTTTCAATGTGTATTCGAATTTTTCCTTGCTTGATCGAAATTGTTTAGCGTAGCGTTGGACTGGCTTGTCAGTTTTCGGTTATCTATATTTGATTTACATCTCTGTTCACGTTAACCTCAAGTTCCCTCATATGTTTCTCTGATCAGGTCTTTACCGAGTGCATATGCCGGTCTCCGTGATTTCAATGGAATAATGCTTGTTTATCTGGCGTCCATATCCGTAACGTTTGCTATAAATACTGGTGACCAGGCAAGATACTAATTTTATCATTTAGCAAAACAAAATAAAATCGAAGTTAATCACTAAAAAATTTATTACATAAAACACAAACACGAAGCTTTTCGACTATGAAGTCATTTTCAATTGAATAGCTTGAAAATGACTTCATAGTCGAAAAGCTTCGTGTTTGTGTTTTATATAATAAATTTTTTAGTGATTAACTTCGATTTTATTTTGTTTTGCTAAATTCATAAAATCACTACTCCCCAATACATCAACATTAATTTTATCATCCCTGTAATTATCCCGTGCAGTTATATTCAGCTGTGATATTCTGATAAAGATAAAGCTGAATTCTTAGTTCAGCATTACTATCAAGTGCATAATCAAAACATAACCCTCTCCACCATATCTCATACAAAAAAAGTTGATCTCACTGTGCGTAAATGTTGTAGTGTTTCACCGGCGTCTGACTCATCAATTAAGCTCGCCACACCAAAAGAAATAAGTTATTTCATAAAAAGACTTAAATGCAAATCATCCACTGGGCAAGACTTAATACACACGTTAATGATCAAGAACTTGCCTAAAATACCCGTAGTATACTTAAAAAATATAATTAATGCTATCATAATCACTGGTCATTACCCTAAAATATGGAAAACTTCTACTGTTAATCCCATACCAAAAGTGGGGAAAGATAGCTCACTAGCCAAAAACATAAGACCTATTAGTTTAATCTGTAACATTAGTAAAATAGCTGAAAAAGTAATATTTCAAAGATTAAAAAATTTCTCAGATGAACATAATATTATAAACGAAACTCAGTTCGGATTCAGACCCCAACTCTCAACCGTTATGCAACTAGCGCGCCTTTGTGATCACATACTGGATCACTTTAATCTAAACAAACATACTGGACTATTGCTATTCATTTGACACTACCTGGCACCATGGCATAATATATAAAATGATTCATTATGGCTTCTCCAGGCAACTTATAATGATTATAAAATCGTATCTAGTCGATAGACAGTTCGCTGTTAAGATAAATGACACCTATTCGAGTAGTAAAATATTATCTGCTGGAGTTCCGCAGGGCAGTATCCTAGGACCTTTCTTATATATTTTATATATTAATGATTTGCCGCAATTGAGAGATGTTATACTTCTCTTTACGCAGATGACACTGCTTTATTTACATCTTCCTATCGAATCGATACAATAACAAACAGACTCACCAATAGTTACTATAAAATATATAAATACTACACAAAATGGAAAATTAAAATTAACACCGAAAAAACGGAAGCTATCCTATTTACTAGACGTAGACCACAAGTAACTCATCACATTGAAATAAATAATACGCACCTATCTTGGAAATCCCGATTAACATATCTTGGTCTCACCATGGACAAACGATTGTCTACATCAAACATATCACGGACAAAGCACACTCCCGATTATACAAAATTTTTCCTATATTTAACAAACGCTCTAAAGTCAGTAAAAACAAGCTAATAATATACAAAGCGTACATATTGCCGATATTATTATATTCCTGCCCAATTTGGTCTGGTGTTAGTAAGTCCACCATTAATAAATTGCAAACTGTTCAAAATAAATGCCTGCGTATCATACTCAATGCTCTTTACTACACTAAGATAACAGACATGCATACAGCTTTAAACCAGCCTTCTATCTTTGACTTTGTACAGGAAAAAGCTAACAGATTCTATAGCAAATGCCTGACTAGCCAGTACCATATCGTACAACGTATTGGAAATTATACTCATGACTCACTGACCCGGAAATATAAAAAATTTAACATAAAATGATTAAACGTTCGCTGCTTTAGCACCAGGTTGTCCAACTATGCAGGTCGTTATAAATTAGTCTCGTTTTTAAATTAATGTATCATTATTTCTCTCTCTTTATTTCCTTATTTATTTAGTTATATTAATACATACTATTAATATCCAAACCATAATTAATTTCTTTATCTTTTCGGCTGTGCAGGGTTTTTTAGTTGTATTTTTCCCTGTAAAAATATAGCATAATTTATAAACTAATGTATGGCCTCGTTGTACACTAACTTTAAGACGCGTAGTAAGAGCGTTGACGCTGCTCGGTATGCGCATTTTTATTTACTCGTCTTTTCTGCAACTGTACAAATTATCATAAATATACTTTATTTGTATTTGTATTCAGCTGTGTATCTACCTTCCCAATATGGTATCTATTCAACCACGTCGGAGCTCTACATATTTCGCTGCGCGACATACTAACATCTAAAAACACTCATTTTTTCTAGTCTTAATTTTAGTATAAATATTCTCCGTGTATTTTCGTTACGTTAATTGTGTATTTAGTGTTATTCCGAGATATTTGTCATACAATGGATTTCATGTTTTATGCCGACAAGCTAGGTGAAAGAACAGGATACAACAATTTTAGAACGGTAAAGTTATAACTGCCGGCGTTCGAAATATATTAAAAAATACTCGCTAAATCACCTTACAGGCTTATTTGTAATTCTAAAATGTCGGTGCGTTGAACGACTAGTGCGATATCATCTTGCTCGAATAAATTCTTCCGTCTGAATTTTTGTGATAAGGTTAAAACAAATAGAGTAAGTTATTCTAACGGAAGATGATCGTTCATGCTGCGATGTTGCAAGATGAATCAATTTATGAAGTAATGTAAGTTTTAGTCTGGAATATTTTTATAACATTTTTAAACAGTCGATGCCTCCTCCGCACAGGCTGATGATAAAACTAAAAAGGAAACAGCGATCGTTTTTAGTTTTTTCTGAAAATAATTTTCAATGAATGTAGTTAGTAAGCGGTCTGTTCCGTATAGCTACAACCCGGTTTGACGCCGTCTTCAGCGATTGACGGAAATAATCTAGGCGACGGATTATAGCGTTTGGTTGCGATTATTTTGATTACTGTTTACCAATCAAATTACACGAAAAAATGATTTAAAATAAATTTTAAAATTTGTATTTGTATATCCTTAACTTAATGAATATAGTATGTTTTGATGTGCGTGTGGGATCAGTATGTCTTACGTATGTAATTAATGAAATTGAAGTTTTTACACTCTTAACAAAATGCTTTTTCTCTGATGCATACGATGTATAATAAAAAAGTTAAAGAAATGAAATGAATGTAAAAAAATATTTATTACTACGAAGTAAATTTGTACGTTATAAAAATTCAATACAAAATACAAATATTTCTGTACCGAATGTAATAACCATTCTCTCTAGGAAACACATCCTTAAAAATATAATCGAACTTACTAATATTTATAATGGAAGAAGTTAACGTAGAAATATTTATGACCGTGTTTAATCGATGTGCTCGTCAGCGATGATCGTTGATGTTTTATTATTAACTTTCTTATAATATGATTAGATCGATCGTCGTAATGATTGTACAAAATCAGATAAGAAAATTACTAGTTGTCAATTTGTATTTATTTACGTTCCTATTTTTTCAGGGTCGTATGGTTGGAAATCCTTACAGTACAAACGAACCCGGTTTGGGACCGCTGATGCGAGATGTGAAAAATAAGATTTGTCAAGATTGCGAGTTAATCGCGCTATTAGAAGATGATAACGGAATGGAATTGCTTATCAATAATAAAATTATCAGTTTGGATCTACCCGTTAAATTGGTAAACAATTTCTATTTCACTCTTCTTGTTCATCATTATCAGTTCACTACCGAACGAATCCTTCCAATTTTTTTCAAACTGTCCGAACTTTTGAATTTCATCTGTCCATCGTATCCTTGGTCGTTCTAAGGTTCGTCCGCCATTAAGTTTCCATGATGTTGACGCACTTATTCAGCGGTTTTCCGCACTACTCTTGTTACATCTGTCACTTTTGTAGATTTTCTTACGCGCCGATTCATTTATTTGTCCGTCAGAGTGACCTCCCGTATAGATGCTTATAAATTGATTGTCGACGCTAAATTTGATTAAATTTAATCCTACCCGCCTTTTATATATACGTAGGTGTGTGTATGCGTCTAAAAAAACGAGGATAAGCAAATATCTAATAGATCTACAACGATAGTCGTCTGATACCGTATAACGATAAACGGAGAGAATTATCTTTATTTTTTCCTTTACATTCTTCTTCTATATGTCCTCGAAGAAACGATCATCTGCTTGACTTGATTTTCATTAATAACTTTTCTAAATATTTCGTCTGTATCTAGTTTGAACCATTTTTTAAAATTTTCTAACCGCATTATTCTAGGCTGGCCACGCCTGCAATTACCATTTATTTTACCGTGTATAATCAATTGAAGCCACTCGTACTTGTTATTCCGCATTATGTGCCTAAAATATCCAAGTTTCCTTATTTTCACTGAATTGATAATTTTTTTTTTTTTTTTTTAAATTGTTGTAGAACTTCGGAATTAGTTATTTTAGCTGTCCAAGGAATTTTTAATATTCTACAGTATGCCCACATTTCAAAGATTTCTAACTTTTTTGCATAATGAACCTTCAATTATACTGACTTCTGACATTTGGCCATCTATACGTACTGGTGCGCTTTGATTCCAGTATAAATTAGTTATAATTCTAATATCTCTACTCTCCAGTCCTATTTTCTATAATATGTCAGTGAGTTTATCGTATTGCATCGAGTCGAACGCCTTTTCATAATCCACGAACATGAGTGTATATGTCTTTTTGAACCGCACGGCATCGCTGAACTAGTACTTGAAGACTAAAAAGAGCTTCTCTGGTACCAAATCCATTTCTGAAACCAAATTGTGCATTTCCGATATTATGTTCACATTTACGGTATATTCTTTGATGCACGATTTTTAGAAACAATTTTAAAACATATTAGGCTAATGGTACTATACTCTGAACAGCGTTTTGCATTCTTTTTCTGAGGTAATGTGATAAAAGTTTAACCAGTCCTTGGGTATTTTCCCGCTGCGATATATATTACTAAATAAATCAACCGAGACTAGAAGTGATTGTTTTTTTTTTTCTAAAAGCCTTATTAATTCCATGTATATATCGTCT
Source organism: Coronaproctus castanopsis (assembly GCA_032883995.1). NCBI lineage: Eukaryota > Metazoa > Arthropoda > Insecta > Hemiptera > Monophlebidae > Coronaproctus > Coronaproctus castanopsis. The sequence goes on from CM065052.1 coordinate 58,484,620, forward strand.
GGACCGGGGCATTTGCCAATTTTTGACTTTCTTATAGTACATTCCACTTCATCGCGTGTATTATCGAAGTCATCTTCAATTTTAATATCGGGAGGCACTTTTCTATCGTCGTTGAATAAAGTCTGTATATACTGTTTACATTCTTCAAGTTTTTCTTCCGTGCTCGATAAAATATTCCCATTTGTGCTAAACACGTAACTAAACCTTGTTTTCCTGCGGTTTGCTTTTCTTAAACATATTGAAATAGTCATTCTTTGCATTTAATTTTTCTGTTTCTTTACAATCGTTGGAGAATTTCATTTTTTGTTTTTTTGCTTCGCGTATCTTCCGTCTTATCACGCTTTGCAAATTCGCAGTATCTTACTGGATCTTTATTTTTTACTAAACGTCTATGATCCATTAACTGGAGAATTTCCTCGGTCATCCGAGATTGTCTTTTCCTTTAATATTGTCGGTTAAAAATATAATAATACTTGTATTCTGAAATAAACACGTTGGATGTTATAATTTACAGTACCGTCGAACATTGCTTATATATACCTTAAAATACTTTTTAACGATTTTAACTAAATCATACAATAAATAATAAATACGAAGATAATAATATAGAGCATATCTCATGATGTAGTTATTCTCGAAAATAATATTTTAAATCGTGGAAAAGTAAATATATCTTTGAGAGATGTGATGTTTATCTCATCGAACGTTAATTATCGGATAGAATGTTAAGAGAGTTTTGAAACTGAAACTGAATGTAATTTTTCATAAAGCAAATATTACAAAGAAAATATATATAACGTGTAAATCACGACTCATATTGCGAGAACGCCGGATTAAATAATACAAATAAAAATAAATTTAACTTCCGTTTCATCGCACTAAAATAACGTAACGTTATATAATTGAGTGAAATTAATACAGTTTCTTAACCGAAATATTCTTTAAAAAAAACAACAACGAAATCGATTTAGACATGTAAGTATACACACACAAACACCCAGACACCGCCAATCAAATAAACTAAGTATTAAAGTATAATTACAAATCAGCACGTAACGTGCGAAAATAAAATATACAACATAGAAATATACACATAAATGCTAAAAGTCGTGTATACATAAAAGCATAACAGGAAATAACTCATAATCAAATAATAATTAATAACAATTGAAATGGAATTTAATTTTTGTACCTTTAAATCGAAATAATAGATGCTTTCTTAAGAAACGTAGTATAGTTTTGAAAACAATGTGCTTCATAGCTGGTTAGAGTTCAATTAATTAATTGACGCCTTAGCGTTAACTATATATCAATTATTTTAATATTTTTAAATATATTAATAGTTAACTGCATTTAGTTAATTAGGCTATTATAATATTTTTAGATATTAATATTTGGTTTATTTCGATATTTCAAAATATTCGATTATATTTAGTTAATTTGAAAAAAAATGAATATACATTTTCATATGAGCGAAATTTATATAAATTTATAATGTAAGAACGGAAAATTACATTATTTTACGTTTAAATTTCTAGTAAGTTAAATTAGTTTTTCAATATTTTTTATTTTTTCTGTTTTCTGTTCGCTCGCGTTTAACACTTTTAATTTGTAGGTTTTAATTTCAACATTTTTCGATAATGTTTACAATATGACAAAATAAAATCCCTTAGTTTCACTATGTATTATAAATAATTGAAGTGTTACGAATTTTGTTCTTCACCCGGTTCACTTATTATTTTTTTTTTTTAAATTATATATTAATATTTAAAGATTTCGAATAATTATTTTTGTTCTCTAGTAGGTAGTCATTTTGAATTCTGGTATATTTGTATTCATTGTCCAGATTATATATTATTTCAGTCGATATTCTGTTCGTTTAACATTTTTATCTATTTCAGTCTATATTTGAAAGTATACGTCAGTTCCCCCGCAGCTATTTCGATCGGATTTCTAATTACAATTCAACATCGTGCGGTGTATACTTTTTTTTGGTTTTTGAGAATAAGAATTATACCAAATTTTTCATCTTCTAATAGTTTTGCTTTATTTAAATTTTTAATTTTATAAAGGTATATAAGAAAATCTGGCTTGCCGAAGGTGCATCCGAACGGGAACCAATGCGAGTTATTTATCGTATGAGAGGTTTACTAGGAGATGCGACGGAAGAATTTATCGAAACTCTAGATTCTAAAAGCAATGAGGCAGTCGATAACGAGCAGGTTTATAAATTGGCCAACACTATGGGCGATTGTGGCGGTTTACGCGTAAGTAGATCTAGTTTATTATATCTCGTTATAATTATAATTATCTCGATTAATATCGTAATCACACAAATACACGCGATATATGTAATAACGGGAAAGTTTGAATTTTAGGTTCTGTTAAAACGACTAGACGCTATAGACGATTTGTGTCGCTATCAAGAATTAACTCAGGTTTGCTTGAAATTACTGTCATTGTGCGTGAAAGTGAAAACAAATCAACAGTTACTTATTTCGCCCGAATATAATGCCGTAAAAATTTTACTCGACAAATTGAAGTTGTCATTAGAAATCGATCATATTTTTACCGAGAATGTATTATCCGTAAGTAATGTATAAATATATATTCGTATTTAATTTTGAATCGCGGCTAAATTGTATAACACGTATATGTAGATACTATCAATTTTTTGAGAATAATGTCCAGACAAAAAATTCCGCGACCCATCATATGGATAAATGTGTTTTTTTTTTTTTCGGAATTCCGATTTTAACCTTTATTAGAACGAGATAAAGTCGTTTTTTATTAAAGAAATTTGCTTACAACGCTTAATCAAATTAAAAATAAAAGTTATTGTCGAGTGATGAAACTAAACTTTTTTCTTACATAATGAAAAAAATAATCATTTAAATTAAACATTTATATTTCTCCGTTTATGTAGAATATTTGCGCAAAGTTTATATTTATTAATCATTTTCTATAAATGAGTTGATGTGATTTTTAAAAATCTATTATATTCTAATTATTATATAGACTGACAAATACACTCGCGCAAAAAACTATAAATATGATGGTTGTTTATTTAATTCAAAATATACAGTATAGAGGTATTTTAGTTGCAAAAATGCGACGAAATAGGTATGGACGGAAAAATAAACATCTATCTATGGACGTATGTCTCACGTAACGTGAACGCATTACACTAAAAACTTTGTTCCAATTCATTAGTTTTAAGATGACGTATCTGCATAATTGCACATATAAAGGAAAGTAACGAAATAATACAAACAATAAAGGAGAACAATTTTATTGAATAAGTGTGTATCTGTGGACTGGAAATTTAAGTATTAAAAACGTCCTATATGGGGTTTTATATTTCTATTACTACTGCATATCATACTTCCTCGTACTTCTTTAACGCTTCAGACGGTTTACTCGTACTATATAACATCTGTTAGTTTTGTCTGTTATCCGGATCCGTGTGTTTTGATCTATTAGTTTCAGTCACAACATCAATCGGCCTTGTGCACGCTGTGTCGTCACAATAAGTCTTCATGATCCTGGTGAGAATCAGCACCAACAAGATATATTAATAGTATACTTTCTTTTTTAAGGAAATTAGCATCTATTTATTCCTTATAGTATTGCTGAATTTTCCAATTGTAATCCGCGAATGTGAGTTAATCGTTGATTTTGTGCTTTTTAACATTGTTTAGACTGTATCAATTATTATACACTGGATTCGTATTTATTTCACTTAATCTTATTCGATTATTTATCTTATATGATTATATTTATTTTTTCTAATTACAGATAATTGAAACTCTATTGGCGAAAGCCACTTCGAACGAAACAGATTTTGTAAATATGATCGGTGGTTTCAACGGGTCGTATTATATCAGCGCGATTCTAAGTCATGCCAGTTTTTTAAAGTACTCCATGCTCGGTCGTTTAATGCACGTAGTCGCTGCGCTCACGTACGGTAATGAGGAAAATATGAAAATATTAATGGCTTACTTTTTGCCAATTATGAGTTTCATTTGTTCGGATCCCGAACGTGCGACCGAAGTGGACGAATCTAAGGCGAGTTATTTGAATTTTTAAATTTTTACACGGATCGTATATATTGAATCGTATTAAGAAGGTTATGTCCTCTCTATTCGTTTAAAGTATTCGAATGATATACATTTTATATGAATAATAAACGTATAAGGTATAAATACTGCTGATGGAAAAATTAAAAAACCGTCGCAAATAAAAACAAAGTAATTTAAATAAGAGTAAATGTAAGTTAATTATAAAGCTAAATATATAAGAAATCAATTGAAAAATTGGTTAAATCACTAACATTTATTTTCTTGTGAAAAACACAAAGCTTTTCGGCATTTACGCCATTATCAAGTGATAACAAATTTTTTTTTTTAAAATAAATTTTACAAGTATAAATTAAAAATAATTACTTCAAAAATATCTGATGGTGACGGTACTACATTTCACATTATAAAAAATTAAATATATAATGTCGTTTATACTGGAAAAGAAAATAAGTTGAAAAGGTACGAAAATAGTAAATTATGTTTAATACGTCGATGCTTATACTTAGTATATCTAACACATAGTTGTCTGCAATCGAAATTTCCTATTGCTGGAAGTAAATTATTACGGACTACAAGTGATAAAAATTTTTTAGACAGTAGTCTTGTACATATAGTACCTGTAGAAAACTGTGCTTATCTGAAATGTTAGTGTATACGGAGACATTAAGGATATATCTAATATATCGATTTTGAACTAAGTGCAATCTATTAAAATTAGTATTTGAAATTAAAGACCAAACTGAATCTGTGTTAACATAGGCCTAATGATTGACTTGTAGAGTATTACTTTATTATCGTTATTTAAATGAGATTTATGATTCAAAATGGGGCTAAACAGAAATTGTTACGTATATCTGAGATGTTGGCAAAGGTAGATGACGTATTAGTTGGCCTTTCAGCGTGAGGAGCATTCTATATGAATAGGGGAAAACCGATTTCGCGTTGGTACACTATCTGTATTTTCGGTTTTCACGTTTTTGGTTTACCACTACCATTATGATGATTAGCGTGTAGTTATACATTCTGGACATAGTTGTAGCAGTATCGTCAGTTGCCATTTCCGTTATCAGTAAACTATCATCATTGTCGTTATATTCTGATGTCGACATGACGTCCTTATGGTCGAGAACCAACGGGGTTGCTTCCACTTCTGTAGCCTACGAAACATCCGTAGATGCATAAATAAAGTGGCATACAATAATAAAAGAAACGAGCGAACAACATACCCTTTTATAGAGACGAAGTTTGTAAACGTGCGATGCGACGTAATTATTTTGACCGTCAGTGGTACATAAAAAAAAAAAAAAAAAAAAAAAACGGACATATCAGCATTTTGTCGGAATTTTTATTATAAATGTGTTGTTTCGGAGAAATATCTTTAGTTCTTAAGGACGTCTTTAAACGCGTATCAGGATTTTAATATTAATTCACGACAGACTTATTTCGCTTTATGCACGCCGAATATATTCTCGGAATTATTTTATACCATCATTTTTTCGCGTATATCTTTATATCTCTCGTAATTCTGATTCTAGTAATAGAGCGACGTCATTTGCTAATTTTTCCTATGTAATGTTTAAATTTGTCTTCTTACTACTTATAATCGCAAGTTCTACTTTATTTCAGTAATTATTTCTTTATAATAAAGTTTTTGTCATATATATATATATATATATATATATATATATATATATATATATATATATATATATATTTCTTCGTTATCAAAAAATATAAATATTTTTTATTCGGAGTATAAAATATATTTACACTTCGAAATAATTATTTCGATGAAACTTATTTTTTTACTATGTATATCATAGGTGGAAAAAAAATAGTACGCGAGTAATTTAATGATGATGATTATGTAACAGTCATCTGGCTGATTCGCCCCAACACGATCACTTGCCGTCCTCTTCAAGTCCACATAATTTGCATTCCAGTGTATTTTAATAATCGTCATTCTGTGTTTTCCATCAATTTTCCCTTCAATAATTGTCGATAATTGATTTGATCTTAGTACATGCCCAAACTATCCCAGTCGAGTTTTCCTTATCCGGTCTTAGATATTTCTTTTTTCGCCTATTTTGTCAAGTACGGTTTGATTACTAATTCTTTCCGTCCAGGATATTCGTTGAAACTTCCTCCAGCACCACATTTCAAATGCTTCAAGAGTCGCTTACAGTAACAACAATACAACTTAGAGAATAATTTAGCTAGGATTATTTAGTAGATGACTCGTCGTTTTTTAATTACTACGTTTTTATTTTGAATTACAAATTTATTAACTTATCGAATACGTATTTTAGTTTGACATGTTTTGCGTGTTCACCGCTGCAATCGACAAGAATGCTCTTGGTAATACGTTGAAAGATTATTTGAAGTCTTTGGGATTCGTCGATCTGGCCTTGGAATACATCGTTGTAAGTAATTATTTTATCATTTACACGATAAAATTATACGATAAAAGCGTATGAAACTTTTAAAAATAAAATTATTTTAACTCTTTCAGTCGTCGTGTCCTCTATAGATATATTAACTTTTAACGTATAACAAAAATTGATAATTTTTCTAATGAGCGAAATTTAGTTTAATTTTTTTTTTTTAATTCTATAAAAAAACATTTATTTATATATCACGTTTAATAATTATCTAAAATTTTCTAAAAACCAGTATTATACGCAAAATACTATAACCACTTATGGAAAATGAATATTAATAAAAAGAAAATAAAGATAAAATGAAGATCGATAAAAGTACACTAAATAAAAAGATAACATAAAAATAGGCCGTAATCAATTGGAACATGTTACGGAAACACGTTAGTATAACAGATATTAAATTACGAGTGGGGCAAGTCAAATATGTAGTTAATAAGAAAAAATCAATATTATCAAATAAGAACATTAATATAGACGTCTGATAAATTTTTTTTTTTGAAACATACGTTTAGAGTGTTTTCAATTACGGTTGTGAAAATTGGTGCTTAACAACGCAATGAATAAATAAATAGAATTCAATGGAGATGTGGATGTAACTCGGAATAAAGAGAACGTCTTCGAAAGAAATGAGAATAAAGAAATCCTATAGAAAAAATAAGTTTAGTAATTCATATAGAAAAGCGGAAAATAAAACTGTCAGGACATGTTGTAAGACGTAATAACTTTATAAAAATGAAATATAAAGTTACAGGCAGAAGACCAAGAAAATCTATAATGAATATACGATCGCTCGAATATAAGTAAATATCAAGAACTTCGGACACTTGCTACCAATAAGACACAATGGCTACAGCGACAAAGCATTGTCTTTAGTGAATTAAAAGAAAAAAAATTAATGAATATTATCGGTTTCGTGTCTTTATATTTTCGCGTGGTAATTATTAATTTGTTCGTTATATTTACAGAGCCGTGCTTCCATTTTACAATCTTCGTATAAGAGAGATAGCGATGAATGGATAGATTATATTACGAGACCAGCGCTGAAATACGTTATACGCTACTTAACCGGATTGGCTTACGATCATAAACCGACGCAGGTGATTTGCCGATTTAATACATTTTTTTTAAAGCGCCGTCTTCGTATCGGAGGTAGGCGGCTACTTACCTGTACATATTTTGTACTAAAGTGTAAGTAGCGTACAAGACGATCATAATATGGCGTTAGCGCATTTAGAAGGGAGAACTATCGTTTTGTTGTCACGACACAATGTAGCCTTCCGTCTTTTTTTTTTTTTTTTTTTTTTGTAGTGTACTATATTGATTGATACTAGCACGCGTTCCGCGCGATAATATTGAAATTATTTATATTTATTATTTTTTTATGATAATTTTTGCGTCGTCGATTGTATTCGAACGCAGTACCTTCCTGATAGAAGTCCGTGCTCTAACCACTAGGCTATCGCAACGACATTTAATACATATATGTATGTACATAAACGATAGGATTAAATACCGAAAAAACGAAATACGTGAAATACAATCGGAACCGAAAAACTCATATCGGTCGATTAATAAAATGAAATTACACGCAGACGATATAGATGAACTAGATGACTCCGTATATTTGGGCGGAGTTTTTACAACGAGAAAATAACGAATGGTTGAATCACCTACCACAAAATAAAGCGCATTACTCAAAAACGAGATTAGGAAAGAAAACGAATTAAAATTATGTAATCGATGTATAATGACACGTACGCCACACGGACGTGGAAAAGAATTAATGGAAAAATCGATGAAAACCGAAATACAAATGGAGCGTCCATTATTAAGCGTTAAGACACAAAATAATATAAGAAACGATTAGTTGAGATACTGGCCAAAATATAGCAATGAACAAGTGAACATGGAACCGACGTATTAGTAGACAATTGGTACATGGACAAAAAAAAACGTGATATGAAGACCGTAGAATGGGAAAAGAAACTGAAAGCGACCAAACAGCAGTCGGACGGATGATATTATTAAAATAGCAGAAATACGGTGGCTGCGGGAAACTGGAAAGACGAAGATAGGAAATATTAATGGAGGCCTACATCAAATCAATAATGTAATACGGACAAAGAAAACTGCTCCGAGTAGTTTTAGATTCAGCATGTTAGCCAACGTTCGATAACAGACACTTCACTATAATAATAATCGATAACTGCTGTCTATTTTAAAATAAAAACTTAAAACGCCACAAGAAAAAAATATGGGCACGATTTACACTGAAGAAAATTCTTGAAAAACACATGTAGTCCGTTTAAATTTTAAAAGGTTATTTTCTATATTGATTTTTATACTTTGATAATATGTAATTTTCATGAGGGGTATTTTTATTATCACGTAACGGCAGCGACATATGTGTAATTTATATTAACTTTATAATAGTTCATATTAACATATTTTGTTTATTCAGCACAAATCGTTACGAACAAAACGATGAATTATTAATATATTTGCTTTTTAGGCATATGCATTGGTAAATATAATTCACGATTCGCTTATTTCTATCAACTGCTGGATGTAAGCGTTCCTTTTCCATTGTACTCGGTCCCAAGCATAGTTCATCCATTTAACTCCAAAACTGACTTTTGAATGTCGTCTTGCCATCGCGTACACGGGCGACCACGGATTCTGTGACATTTTCTCGGTATCCATTGCGTTATTCTTTTGGTTCACCTATCGTCCGTCCTTCTAGCGACATGTTTCCTAACAACATATTTTGTCAGGCACCACGTTTCCGCTCCATATGTGAGCACTGGGAGGATGCACTGTTCATATGCTTTCTTTTTTTAAACAGTTCAGTTCTGTTTTTCGATACACTATTTAGCCTTCCAAACGCTAGTTTAAATTTTTGATAATACTTTCCAGGGATGCTATGAATAATTTAGGTGATATTGTGTCCCCCTTGCCTAATTCCTCTTTTTATTAATATTTCATTTGTTTTTTCCACAAGTTGTACTTTCATAGTGGACGAATCGTATATATTTTTTATTATGTTTATATACTCGTCTTCTATGCCGTGTTCGCTGAGAGCTTTTATTATTGTCCATATTTCTACTGTATCGCGAATGCTTTATGGAAGTCTATGAATGCCATGTGTAATTCTACGTTGTATCCATTGCATTTTGAAATTAAAATTCTCATAGTATGCACATGGTCATACGTGCTGAAGCGGGATCTAGAACCTGCTTGTTCGCATGGTTGATTATAATCTAATTAAAATTTCATATCTCGAGTAATGTTTTAAATTTAAAGTATCGGATTTCCTTTCTATATTTTTTAATCCATGAAAGTATTATTTTAAGGAAAAAAATATCTAATCGAAATATTCTTAAATTCATTAAAAAAAAAAATAAAGAATAAAATAAAGGTAATTCTTTCTGATGTTTGTCAAAATTGACATTTTATGTTATAATTCCGAATTTTATGAAACGAAATTCTATCCGTTTAAAATATTTATATTTATGCATATGTACGTGGTTCATCTATAAATATATTTTCCGAAAAACACGATTTTACAAAAAAAAACGAGCAAAGATTGGTTGCTCATGTAATATATATATACGTGTTGCTTTTTTATATTTTTGTAGCGTTTAAACATTATTCGAATTTTTGATTTTTTAGTTAAGCACAGAACATTATTAACGCGACGAAATGTACTGAGGTTTTAGTTGATTATGATTAGTATTATTATTTTATCTTTAGATGATGGTATCGGCTGAATGTATTTCGATTATTCATCGATTGGAACAAGTTTCTTCGGACGAACATGTCGGTACATTAGCTGAAAACTTGTTGGAAGCGTTACGTACAAATCCGGAGGTAGCCAGTCGTATTGAAGATGTCAGAGAACAAACAAAAGCGGAAAAGAAACGCTTAGCGATGGCAATGCGAGAGAAACAATTAGGAGCGCTAGGAATGCGTACAAATGAAAAAGGACAAGTAAGTACTTGTTTTGATTTTACTATTCCACATCGAAAATCCCATCATACCGAGTAATTTTCGCTAAAATATAAGAAATCTATATATTTTACTACATATATGTAAGTTATAATTAAGTGAAACTGTCGATAGCCTACCATCAAAATTATTATAAAAGTAACGTAGCATAGTAAAAAAAAAATATTTTATACTTGTAATAAAACTTTTAGAAAATTAAATTTACACTCGAACAAAATAGAGCTAAAAATAAATTTACATAAAACAAAAATAATGATACGCAGAAGAAAAAGTACAGAAATAACGATAAAATCGGAACAGATAGAGCAAGTAGGCAGTTACATATGCTCAAAAAATCACAACAAAAAAAGACACGATAATGAAGGTTGAAATGACAAGGAGAATATCACTATCGTTGGTTGCGCTTGGAAAATTACGCGTAATATTCCGCAATAAACAAATATCGCGATTAATCTGAAACGTAAACTGTGTAACCATTGCGTACATCCGATTATTATATATGATTCGGAAAAATGGCCATATACGAAAACAAATTTAAAAAGAATAAAAAAAGCTCAGACCGCACATGAGAGAATAATGCTGGATATAATATTATCAAATCATAAAAAGAATGCATGGATAGGTCAACAAACACGGTTGGATGATGCAGTGATACGAATGGCTGTAACAAAATGGAGTTGGGCTGGCCACGTGGTTCGAAAAGAAGACAATAGATGGTAAAGCGGATTTTACAGTAGTGGCCGATGGACGGACAAAGGAAGCAGGGAAAGTCAATGACGCGGTGGCACAAGCAAAGGTAGCTGGTAAAAATTGATCGAGGAAGGCGATGGACAGGAGTGGGTGGATGACGTTGGGGATAACCTTCGTTTTGCTTATTCGATTTTAAAATAGAGTTATTATTATCGCCGTTTCGAAAATGGATAATTTTGCTCTCGTATGGTTTCGTCTTGATTTTACGTGGTTATTACCTAGAAACTGTCACGTGTTTTAAGATTAATATAATATCCTTAAGTAATTGAATAGCTCGTATAAAATTTCTCGCTGTAGATAAACGTAGTAAAATCAGATTAATCCGGAATTGAATTTAATTTACGAACCGCTATTAAGGGAACTGAATTTTCTAACTATATCATTATCGGCGTCTTTTGTGTATTGAGTTCAAATTATCATTATAAATAGTAATCAAATAATAAAATAAACAATAAAAAATCAGTTAAAATCATTAAAAAAAATATATTTTTATTTATGAACAATCACAAAAAGGTTCCATTATCAAATGAATATTAAAAAAAAAACAAAAAAACATAAAAATAATAAAAATATGTATAAATGTGAAAAATATTACTTTAGATGTATAATTTACGAAAATTATCAAAGTGATAAAACACAGTATTTGTCAAATAATCTGATGGTGAATGTGGTAAACAACACAATCAACAATCAACATTATAAAATACATAAATAATAACGCAATAACAATTAAAATAAAAATAAAAACATCCAACGAAATGAAATTTATCTGTTCGAAAATCTTTGGCGATTGTTTATAAAGAAAAACGATTCATTAATGATTTGAATTACTTTTTTGTTGTTTATTAAAAAAAATCACTACATTCCAAACTTTTAAAATAATAAAATAATAATAAATAAATTACGACAAAAGCGACGTTAAGGTTGTGTTATGTTTATAGTCCTAAAGGAATAATACTTTAAACGCTAAATGGTCGGCGATAAAAATAGAAATATGACGCGAAACTGTGGAATTTTTTATATATAATTAAAAGTCGAGAAATAGAAGATTATGTATACATATGTTATTCTTTAATCTTTCGTTTGGTGGTCAATATGTAGAGTATTTTACTTTCAAATTTCTGGTTTTCACTTTTTCTTCAATTCCTAGTACGTATTTACTTTTGCAAATTCCATTATTTGGGTGATGTATTTTTGCATCGATCTTCCCCGCGATATTTTTCCATTTATTTGTCCTTCGATTACTGTTGTTAAATTTCTGTTATTCCTTATAACATGTCCTATCCAACTGTATTTTTTGTTTTGTCCGTCCATTTTACTTTTTGCATTTTTCGTTAACATCGCATTTCGGACGCATCTATCGTTAAATTTCGATTTTTTTATTACATATTATTATTATATTTGTTAATTCACACCTAACTAATGTTATTCAGTAAGTTTTGTAACTATTTCTGCATAATGTAACATGAGAAGCATCCCATCCAGTGGTGAGTGCTTAAAGTTAATACTATCAAAATATTTTATTGTGCAGTTAGTCCGTGTACTTTTCAGAATGCAAAGTTATATTTTAATTTATATATATATATATATATATATATATATATATATATATATATATATATATATATATATATATATACAGTGAAATTCGACTATAACGATTCCGCATATAGCGATAATCCGGATATAACGATGTAAAACAGGTGGCTAGTTTGGTTTGCTATGTAAAAGTGAATAAATAAATCCGGTTGTAACGATGTTGGATATAACGGTATTGTGTCTATAACGATATAAACTAGGGTTTTTATTCCTTTTGTAACGATTTAACACAACAAAGAATTCGTGGAATTCCTAGTTATATTTTTAAACGTAAATAAGTCTTGTTTCTTTCCCGTCGTTACTCGTTGAATATGACTCATTGTTTTTTTCACCGAATGTTATCCTACTGTTCTCCTCAATTTTCTTCGAACACTCTTCGTCCAATTTACTGTGTAATATTCTTTCAAAATGCCGGTTTTAATTCAGTCTTCATTTTTTCTTTGTGCGGTATGGAGTCGAATAAACGTCGCGCGTTTTCAATTGAAGAAAAAGTCAAGATTATTCAAAGGATAGAGAAAGGAGAAACTATTAACAGTTTAGTTTCCGAGCTCAACATTTCACAATCAACAGTCTCAACAATTTGGAAATCAAAGGAAAAAATAAAAGAAATTTTTGAAAAAGACGTCAAATCGAAGAAAAAGCTTCGGAACAGCCAACACGAAGAGATTGAAGCAGTTCTTTTGGAGTGGTTTAAGATCCAACGAAGAAAAAACATTCCGATTAATGGGCCTATTTTACAAGCAAAAGGAAATGAGTTCGCTAGAATCATGGGTAAAGAAGATTTTCATTGCTCCATGTCTTGGATTACGCGGTTCAGAGCAAGACACAACATTGTGTTTGGTAAGATCAGCGGAGAATCTTCTAGTGTACCAGCCGGAGCGTCTGAAAACTGGCTACAGAGCCCTAAATGATGACGTAAATAAACCTCAAACTACAGCATCTTTAAAAGAACTTGACGAGTATGTAAGCAAAAATTTGTATTTAAAAAAGAACAAGCAAACTAAAATTACAGATTTTTTTATCAAAAATTAAAGAATGTACAGAATATAAAATTACATAGCAACTAATGCCGATTATTAGTTATTAGGTACGTTATGTGATTTTTTTATATGTGTGTACATATATTCATAATAATATGTATAAAGCATGTTTTTAACCGTTAAAAATTGAATTAGGTATGTACCTATGTACATGCATATTAAAACAATAAATATGTATAATATAAAACTGTTTTTTTTTCCGCCGCCCCCTCTCATTCCGGATATAACGATTTCCGGATATAACGATCAATTTTGTCTGGTCCCTTCAATATCGTTATAACCGAATTTCACTGTATATATATATATATATATACGCTTCATATAATAAATTAACTTATTGTCGACAAATTACCGAGTTTCTTACGAATAGCATTAAAAATTTAATTTCACGCTTCTGAAACTAATGATATAAATTATATCGATTTAAAAGTACGTTCGATATTGATTTATTATATGCTGATTAAAAATTTAGCTAACGTCAATTTAAAGGTTTTAAACTGTGACGTAACACCAATAGTTATCACGGAAATACTTTCATTATCATTATTATTATTATGTGCACTTTGAGGGATAAACGAAATTTTATTTAATAATCACTATACGTTAAATTTGTTAACTTATTAATAATATATTACAGGTTACAGCGGAAACAACTTTACTACAACAGATGGAAGATCTAGGCGAGGAGAGCGGTCTAGTTTGCGTGATATGCCGAGAAGGTTATCGATTTCAGCCGAACAAAGTACTCGGTATATATACGTTTACGAAACGTTGCGTGGTCGAAGAATTCGAGAATAAAGCGCGGAAAACTTACGGTTATTCGACCGTAACGCATTTTAACGTCGTTCACATCGAGTGTCATTTATCGGCAGTTAGGTAACGAATGTTATATATATATGCGTGTGTGTGTGTATGCATGCCTGTATATGTATGTGTGTGTATTCTAATTCATGTCCATGGTGCAATTTTATATCTCTCCAACTATCGATCAGTGTGGCGATCTTACTATCGATTCTAAGATCAAACTCCGTTAGATCAGTTTTTATTCGTGAGTATCGAAATAAATGGTTTTGATCTTGTTTTTGCTCACATTGCACCAAACTACTCTCCGCGTGAAATCCCATTTGATCCGGTTTCTTCTAGTAATCCAACGTTTTCCATTGACTAATTTCTGCCCTATTTTTATATATATTATTGATGGTTCTATTCCGGTTGTAATCGATTGTTTTCATTTAGTCAGTATATCCTTTTCTAGTTTACCACTAATAGTTGTTATGTTGTTCAGGAAGTCACTCCGCGATTTTAGTCTTCGAGACGGAGGTCGTTCGTTGCTTTTAATTTTCTATTTCCATAGCGACTTCTGTTAGGGATGATGCCGCATGTTAGGTAAAGTTTTTTTACGTTTGTTGGCTTAAGGCATTCGGTTATTATTCTGCATCTATCATTTAATGCTATACCCATCTTATTGATATGAACTGACCGTCATCTAGTTTGTACATGCATATTCTACAATGATATGATCGAAGTACCATTGGTTTCATCACTCATTTTGAAGCCACTAACTTCCGTATAATATTGTTGTGGGTTGTAATTATCTAGGTTCTCAAACTGTTTGTTATATGTCAAAGCACGATCTAGAAATACTCCAAGATATTTGGAAGGCAGATTGTGTTGAAGTTTATGGTTGCGCCACCTTATATTTAGTTTGTATTTAGCTATCGCATTTTTTAAATGGAATGCGCAGATTTGCGCTGGATTTGGATTTAAGTCATTATTGTTGTAATAGCTGTCTAGTTTTTTCAACATATTTCAATGGTGATACGAATCATTTGTTGATTTTGATTTTCTATTTCCATACCAACTTTTCTTCTTATTGATGGAGGAATGATGCCTCATGTTAGGTAAAGTTTTTCTATGTTTGTTGGCATCGTATATGTCACCCTGCTCAGAGTTTGTACCAAATAATCCGCAAATAAAAAGTGATTTCTCTCAATACCAACTGGCTAGTCGTTAGTGAATCTATCAAATAAAGTAGGTGAAAAAACACTTCTTTTTGGCCATTTCGTTGCTCCATCGATTGTTTTTCCTCTTGTGTAGTACATAGAACTTTTTACTATTTAGTGAACTTAGTTATGAAGATACCGTATATATATTATATATATATGTGTGTGTGTGTATTTTAGAGATTTTAATTAGTCAATTATTGTGATTTTATTTTTCGAAGATTGGTTAGAACGCGCGACGAATGGGATTCGGCCGCTTTACAAAATGGAAATACTAAGTGTAACGGTTTGTTACCGCTGTGGGGACCGCAAGTTACGGAATCAATTTTCGCTAGCGCTTTAGCTCGTCATAATACTTATCTTCAAGAATGTACCGGCCACAGGTATGCTTCCGAATGTTTTAATTTTAAATGTCTCACCATTAAATAATAATAATAAAGTAATATAGGTAAATAATTTGTGCAGTTTGAATGTTAATGGAAAACCTTATCGATTATTTTTGATGACTTAATTTTTGTTGATGATTCTAAAGATATTCGCAAATATTAAAAATATATGTAAATAAAATATCCCGATGGTTTAATAATAAAACTTATTTGTTGATGAAAATAAAACTAAGTCCATAAAAATCTTGAAATTGAGAGACGCAAATGTTTGAGGTGATAAAGAAATAGTATTTTCCAATGGTAAATGAAATTAAGTACCTTTGTATTCAAAATGATTCTAAATCGATGCGGAACAGTCATTGAGACAGCATGAATAAACACCATGCGAAACCCGTAGAAGTTCTGCCGAAATTTGTGTTAAGCTACGTAAATAAATTCAGTGACTGGACCAAATAATGGTTGATAGAAATAAATCCGGCAAAATCGACCCACATTACATTCAGCAATCGCCCGCAACATAATCATAGAGTGTTTCTCTGCAATCAAGTTATACCAAAGCATGGTGAAATCAGTTACTTAGAAGTTCATCTAGACAGCCGGCTAACATGGAGAACGCACATAGGTTTTTTTTTTAAAAAAAAGTAATCAAGTACATACTTTTATACAAAAAATGCTGAAACTCATATGGATGTATAGTGCACAATTATGGGGTTGTGCAAAAAAGTCAAAAACAGATGAATTACATAGATTACAAAACAAAATTTTACGTCAAATATGTCGAGCTTCATTGTATATGACAAACCATATAATTCACTCGGACTTGAGCATATGTCCAGTGCAAGAAGAAAGACAAAAAATTACTAAGAGACACCTACAACGGCTGCAGCATCATCCTAACGAGCTGACGAATCAGCTTCTACATACTCAGCTGGATCTCAGGAGGATGAAGATCATGGACTTGGTCCAGTAAGAAGTAGAAGAATCACCATGTGGTGTGTTCTCCGCACAGGGGACTTACTCATTGAATCATTTTGTTCGAGCTAGTTACAAATTATTAAAAATAAAAAGAGAAAAAACAAGAATAATTGGGAATAACACTGAAAAATCGCAGTTAAAAATGTTCTCAATAGTCTTTAGTAAACTTTATAGCGTTTATACTTTATTTTAAATTTTATTATTATTATTATTATTTTAATAGCATGATTAATGTTTTTATGTATGAAAGTAGAACGACGGCGGATGGTGTGTTTAGAGCAAGTGTTTGGCTAGTTAAACAATGTAGAATGAGAGATACAAGTTTTCTATGCTATGCCCATAGTTTATAACTGGATTTAGCGGATTACGAACGACGCCGCAAAAAATTATTAACTTTTATCAAGAACTGTATTGCATAAATATCAATAGCTTAGTATAGATGGTATCATCAGTTTTTAATATGCAACGGTAGTAGTACCAGTAATGGTAACGCGTTGAAGTTCCCTGAAAATTGTCATATACTTGCGCATGAAATATAACGCTCTAAGTATGCTGTTCAAATGAACATAATTAAGAGTCATTACATTTTGTATTCATAGAATTAATTATTATATTAAGAATTACCGCTTACCTTTTATTATTATTATTATTATTATTATAATATATATATATATGAATTTTTATTATTTTTTAATGGCGCGATTAATACGTTACCAATTCCATTACAACAAATTACCAGAAACCGTTAAGCCTATATATATAATATATATATATATATATATATATATAATATACGAACATTTTTAGAAATTTATCAAGATAGATAATAAAAATGATTTGATTTTATTATTAATATTAATATTTTGAACAGTGTGAAATGTGGTGATTTTTAAAAAATAAATAAACAACGGAAAAGTAGTCAAAATCGCTAAATTTTTATATATAAAAATATCATCGTCATTATTAAGTGCCGTCTCCGTATCGGAGGTGGGCGACTTCTTACCTGCACATAATTTGTTGTACGTTGTAAATAGCGTACAAGGAAATCATAATATGGCGCTAGCATAGATAAACACACACATCCGTTATCCGTGGTGTTTTGCCATTGCTTTCCACGCTTTAATATTAGAATTATTTATATATGTATTTTCTGATGTTAATTTTTGCGTCGTCAGTCGTATTTGAACTCGGTACCTTCCGTATAGAAGACCATGCTGTAGTCACTAGGCTATCCCGATGACTAACAATTTATAAAATATAAAAGGAGAAAACAGAAAATAAAATAAAATGCGAGAAAATACTTAATTTAAATGTACAATATTACAAAAAAAAAATAAAAGTAAAAAACATTATTATTTTAGAATCAAATTGTTTATTTTGTTGTGCTTTTTTTTGTAATATTATACGTCTAAATGAAGTATCTTCTAGCATTTTTTTTTTTTTTTTTTTTCATTTTATATTTTTATAAATTGTATATTTTTCATACTTGTTTTCTTTTTTATACCCACTTGATAATAGTTTAATAGCCGAAAAGCTTTATTGTATTTTCAATTTTAACTAGTTTTTTTTTGTTGTTTATTTAATATTAATATTATTATTAATAACAAATCGTTCGTTTTTTTTTACATATTCAGGGATATCTCATACGTTAGCTCGATACATGATTTGAAGCTATTGTTGCTGCGATTTGCTAAAGAAAAATCATTCCACGAGGATTCAGGAGGCGGTGGTCCGCAGTCCAATATGAATTTAACGCCTTATCTCATGCATACAGCATTATACGTTATTAACACGTGAGTTTTTGTTTTTGTTTCTTCGTAATATTCATATTTATACACGATCCAACGTAGAAGAAAAAAAAATCTGTAGTGGACAGGTTTCAACTATGAAATACTTAGGTACCAACCTTGAGGATAACTGTAAATCGAAAAATGAAATACGCTCGAGAATAGAGCAGAGAAGACAAATGGCCACAAAAATGAAGAACGTGCCAACTAGAAAAGAACTTAATTTAGAGATCTACGTTTAAAATGCTATTTCAGTTTTATTATATGGCTGTGAAAGCTGGATGCCAGATGCTTGACTTGAAAAGCACATTGAAGCTTTCGAGGTGTGCCTATATAGACGGATATTAAAAATTCCTCGAATACAAAACGTTAGTAATAAATAAGTTTTTGTATCCGAGGAATTTTACACATTCTGAGAGGATCTAAGTATGAAATAATGCGGATTATTATATAAAATCGCCGGCAAGAGATCAATGGGCCGTCCACAACATTCATGGACCGACGCTGGTTTGGCTCTATCCCGTTACTCTCCGAACTGCTATGTCGAGAGAGATTGTAGCCAAGTTGATCGCTAATCTTAGTAATGGAGATGGCGAATGAAGAAGAAGGGACAAACACGCGGAT
This sequence comes from Coronaproctus castanopsis, assembly GCA_032883995.1. NCBI lineage: Eukaryota > Metazoa > Arthropoda > Insecta > Hemiptera > Monophlebidae > Coronaproctus > Coronaproctus castanopsis. The sequence continues at coordinate 58,504,315 of CM065052.1, forward strand.
ACTTTGAAAGAAATTAAAAATAACCGGGGAGATTAGGACCAATATTAATCCTTTCAATCGAAGTGTCTGTGTAATATGGTAGAATTTTATGAGGGGGAATATTTATTATACAATACAACCTTTTCTATAAATAGTTTTCAATGTACACGTACTTTCGGAATTGAGGCATTTCGCTTCGATCAGAACATATACAAAAATTGCTAGCATTAAAATGTCATCTATCTATATAAAAGACATTGGGACTAAAAAAAACAATACAATATATTAACGAATATCGTGTAAAATTATCGAAATCATATTAAAACTGAAACTAAGACAACAAAAAACAGCAACATCTATATCGGCGTTTGCTCTAGAATGTCGAATAAATTTTTTGGTATAGACGACGTCATTTTTATTTACCTTTTTTTTTTTAACATTTACTTATTCTCTTTTCTGTAGAACTAAATGTAACGCTAGAGAGGAGAAGAATTTGATATCTTATCTGGAATGCGCTATCCGGGAAAGATGGATAGCTTCGGCTTACGAAACGGAAGGTCCTCATTATTGGGCTACGATGTCGTTATTACTACATTCGCCGGTCGAATGGTCTAAACATAAACTGACTCATTTACGTCGACTGTTGATAGCCGCTCACGTTCGTAATTTATCACCTACGGGCGTGACGTCTTCGAAATTCACCGAATTTCAACCGAAAGATTACTCCGTCTATAAAAGCGCTTTGGTATTCTTCGGACTGATCGATGTGATTTATACATTTACATTTCACGTAAGATCGATTATATCGTCGATAATAATAATTTATCTGTTTATTTTTGTTTCCGAAATATATTATAGGGTACACGATGTAGATGAAAACAAAAGAAAGCGAAGAAAAATATTTATATTTCGATATAAAATTCTGTATAAATCACGATGAATTTTGTATGTACATTTACGCCAATTCTCCTTAAGGTGACCTTAGCAAAGCTGAATACAAACAAACGACTTTACAAAACTGAAAAAATAATAAAGAAAATAAAAGTAAAATAACAATAGGAAAAATTTTTAAAAATATATATTAACTCCTATATTAAATTTAATTATTATTATTATATTTATTTTATTTTATGACGCTCGACTACAAAGGTCATTTTCGTCCACCGAGATTAAATACAATAAATTACAAAAGAAAAATTATTTTCTACTTACAATACAATATTCAGTCTACAATAATTTTATTAAAAGTATATTACGCGTTGTATCAAGTCTTCGTTGTAATACTTCGCTTATATCTAGTCCACTTATTAATGATAACGTTGTTGATCGAATTTCGGACATTCTGTGATAACATGTTCTACGATAAGCGCTGAATCGTGACAAAATTACGAATTCTCCTCGATTAATGGCCCGTGCGTTAGCCTAGTGTGGCCGATTCGCAATCGGGCCAGCACTATTTCTTCGTGTCTGTTCGCTCGGTTCGACGTAATCCATTGTTCTATTCGCGGTTTAATTCTTCTTAATTTGTTCTCAGTTAATCTGGACCACGACTTTTGTCGGACGATATTTATCGCAAATTTTAATTGTTTGCTAACTCGCGAGCCGGGATTTCTAGTCAGTGGAAACGACTTTTGCCATGGTGGGTACAGGCTACTGGAGTGCGATCGACCGTTGTTAATTTAAGGTATCGTATGAAGTGTTTACATCGTAGGCCAAATGCTTCGTTGTTTTTGCTGTATTTACTTTCTAGGTTTGAATGAAAGGTTTTGTAGTAGTTTGGATGCGTTTTCTTCGTACTCAATTGAAAATAATATTTTAATGCTAACAGGATTCTTCGATCTTTTAGTGTTGTTATGTTAGTTTCGGCCAGTAGGCTTGATATCGGACTGGTACAGAAAGCTCCGCTGTAAATGCGAAGTGCCTGTGATTTTGAATTACATCTAATTTATGAATCACTTTTGGCGTTGCTGTACAATATACAATTGAACCGTAGTCTAGTAAAGATCTCACGTGTGTACTATATAGACGCAATAACGTTCTTCTGTCGAAGCCCCACGATTTGTGGTGTAGAGTTTTTTAGTAAATTAACGGCCTTTGTGCATCTAGCTTTTACGTAATCTACATGCGCCTTCCAGTTTAATTTTTTATCCATAATTAATCCCAGGAATTTAGTTTAATCGGTGTGTCGTATAGTCGTACTGTTTAATTTTAGTTGGACAAGGCGAGTATGCGATGTTTTCCTGCTGAATTGTACCACACATGTCTTTTGCGAGGTGAAACGGATATTTTTTGTCGAACCCCATTCTTCTATTAATTCTAAATTTTGTTTTTAAATTTAATTTAACGTTTACAAAAATCGTATAGTATATATTAAGAAATAGTTCAACAAAAAGAAAATAAAAGTAAAATAATAATAGAAAAAATTTAAATATATATATATATATATATATATATATATATATATATATATATATATATATATATATATATATATTAACTCGTATATATTAAATGTAATTTAACGTGTATAAAAATCGTATAGTATATGTAATCAGATAACGAAGAGAATAAGTTATCCCTCCAGTGAAAAGAGGAGATAGACGAATAAGATTGCTAATATTTATCATTGCGATTACCATAAAATAAATGTAGATCTTATAAACGGTTGTGTTACAACTGGCATCACTGTAGTGGTTGTTACTTTATAAATAATCGATACGTTTCAGCGTGTATGTATGTATATATGTTATCTATATATATGTATATATGAATGTGTGTGTGCGAAATATAATCGTAATATTATTCATAAATAATCATCATGGTTAATTTAGAAATTCAAGGGAATAAACGTAGATCAATGGTCAGCCACTCTGGCCGAATATATTCGCTGCAACGATGAACAATTATTGAAAGCGTCGGAGAAATTAATGTCAACGTACGAAGATGAATTATTGGGCGCGACGTCGTTTGAGGAATTTTGCGATCTCATCGGTATGTTCTTGTCCTTTATTGTAAGGCGGTTTCGATTTTACAGTAGCCATTTTATTATGTTTCAAAAAGAGTTTTAAAATATGTTAATTAGCCGTGAATATTGTTTTTATTTAGTGATATTCGTCTAAATATTTTATTGCGTATATATCGAATTCGCGATACATCGCTGATAGGAAAATGAGAGTAAGTTCACCATCGGACGTTATACTGTAATTACAACGGCAAACTCGCTCGCGACTAAATTGGCGGGAATTTGGCTGATTAATTTATATTTATTAAATGTGTTTATTCTGTTCTGATAGAAAATATACGAATATTGTAAATGCTACGAACGTCGCTAGTTCAGGTGGTCCCTTAGGTCGCCAACATACGAACTTTCTCCGACATGAGTAAAATAAACGACGTGTGTGGAGTGTAAGATCATTATATCCGAAAGGGTATACAATTCATATAGAAATCGATAAAACGCATTGGATAGGAAATGGAAGATATAAAATTAATATGAATTAATATGCTCAATGCAGAAGAAAATAAGAAACACTAACACGGAGTAGATGTTACGTACGTATACACCCGTGAAATTATTAGCGCAGATTCCTTAACGCGGGATTTGGACAAGTACATATTCGCGCTACTAGCCTGTTGGGGGGGATTTGACCTACAACGAAAGACGTGTGGGTACGGCTCAACCGTTTCCGAACTGGTCACGGTAGATGCGACCACATATGCTCGTAAATTGGGGCTTAGAAAATGATCCGTTATGCGACTGCGGATTAGATAATCAAACGATAGATCATATCTTGAATACGTATCCGCGCAGAGCCTTCAGTGGTGGTTGAGTTCGGTCAGTGTCGGACGCGACTGTAACATGACTGGAAAATATATACGGTAGTTGCATAATAGTAATTATAATTGGCGCAGACAACGAAAAAAGAATCGAACGTTTTTGAAATGTCGACACGATATTTTGCGAATAAAACAGCAATTACAAGAATTGAAGAAGACATAAAAAAGTATGACGATGATAATGGATATTAAAAAACGACATGTAAAATTCATTGCGAGCAAAATCGAAGAAGGCCGATTCGCAAAACTCGAAGAACCAAACGACGGAAAACGCATTAATATATATGTCTGTTACAAAGACTCGAACGAAATTATAATAAACGTCGCAAAGACGTAATGTATATGACGTGTTGTTTGCTGACAATTTACAACCAATGTGATGTTGGTGATGATGCATATATATATATATAAGGAAATACTTTAAATTAGATTTATATTAGGATAGAGTACGTGCACACACACAAAAAAATACATATTTATATACTAATATTATTAAAATAATTTACCTTAGAAATTGATTTATAACAAACAAAATCCGGTATTATTGGTTTAAATTGCATCTAACTATTATTGTAATCATTATAACAGTATATATTGAATATTTTATTAAAAAAAAAAAAAAAAAAATGGGTGAAATAAATGAGCGGATTAAAACTAGTTTTATACATGTATAATTAAAATTTCTAGAAAAAATTCAACATTTGAGATAATAGTTGATTTTGACGGTGAAATTTCGTTATTTTAGAAACAGTGTATGTATATATAATATTAATTTTTTATAATGTGGAATGTAGTGATTTTTTTATAAAAAATCAATTGAAAATTAGTTAAATCACTAATATTTATTTTCTTAAAGAAAACACAAAGCTTTTCGGCATTTACGCCATTATCAAGTGAAATATTTAAAAACATCAAAATTTTAAAAATATAAATGAAATATAATAACTTAAAAATATGCGATGGTGATTGTGAAAATATGCTCCAAAAATGTTGTCTGCTTCTGTTCTGTCTATTTTTTGATTTGTTGAAATTTAATATCAAGATATTTGTATATTAATTTTGTTTTTTTATATTAATTTATATTTAATTTATGTTTTTAAAATTTTGATGTTTTAAAATATTTCACTTGATAATGGCGTAAATGTCGAAAAGCTTTGTGTTTTCTTTAAGAAAATAAATATTAGTGATTTAACTAATTTTCAATTGATTTTTTATATATAATATGTTATATATATATATGCATTAATATCACAATTTTACAGAATTATTATATATATATATATACATTAATATCATAATTTTACAGAATTATTATATATATATATATATATATATATATATATATATATATATATATATATATACATTAATATAATAATTTTACAGAATTATTATATATATATATATATATATATATATATATATATATATATATATATATATACATTAATATCATAATTTTACAGAATTATCGGAAGTCAGTGTCGAAAGCAGAGGTACGTTTATAGCCGACCTCTTGTCAGAACTCGAAGATTCACAACCTACGTCATCATGTTAATTCAAAATATTACTATCAGTTGGCCCGCGATGTTTATAAATTTACAGGAAATCGGCCAATCTAGTTTGTTTATTCTTAAAAAAAAATTCATTGACTAGCAGAAGAAAAGTTAATCCTAATTTTGTGCAACGTTCTGTATGTTTCATTTTAGAATTCGCATTTTTTCCTATTTAGTTGTGCTTACATTATTTTTATAAAATCGCATCATTTTCGGAATTTACATAATTATTTTATATAAAATATCATTCTGCGTGTGCGATTATTTTGCTTTTAATCGACTTTCCGTTTCGTGTAGTATGCACATCCATCCTTGTATAAAAAAAAAAAAAAAAAAAAACATTTGGTCTCTTATAAAATATAGATTCTATCGTTCTAAGTTTATTTTATTTTTTCTGTCTTATTTTATTGTCTGCATTCAATTTGCAAGTACATTAGTTTTTGTGTGTCCTGATAATTATTACAAAATAAATTAAGGTAACGAATAATTTTGATTTGTGAAGGTATTTATGTTTTGTTGGAAATTTATTAATAAATTAATTGAATTATCAAAAATATGAAATATTTACGTAAACTGAAAAAATGTCGAATTTATCTATTTTATTATGGTAAAATTTTTTTAAGCGCTAAAAGTTACGGATTTTAATAATTTCGTAATTTACAGACTATATAAAAAAAAAACAAAATAAAAATAAAAAAAGAGTTAAACCAGCTGAAATATTTTTGTATGAAAAATCCCAAAGTTTTACATCTGTTAAGCCATTATCAAATGAATATAAAATATATATATATATATATAAATGTATACAATTTATAAAAATATAAAATGTAAAAAACATTACTTTAGGTATACAATTTACATAAATTATCAAAATGATATAAAACAGTATTTGTAAAATAAGCGATAGTGAATATGGTAAACAGCACAATCAGACATATAAAATTTGATACATGAACACGAAAAGCTTTGAATTTTTTTTTCATAAAGAAAAAAATTTTTCGTGATTTTTACTTCTTTTTTATTATTATTTTTTTAAATCGCTATATTTCACACTTTTCAAATTACAATATTCAATTTTATTCAACTTTTCGAGCTTACGTGAATTTATATTGTTAATACGAACGAAATTGCGACCAAGTTCGCTATTTATATGGCTGATCAATCAAACTCTCGTGATAACAATGTAGTAACTGAAAAATTTCATAATCATCTACTGCATGTGAAAAAATGACACGAAAAGTAAATTATTTTTATTAATAACAGGAGATTTACTTGAGAAGTTCAATAATCGCAGATCATCTGCAGCGAGCTCCCTTAATATCTAAGCACAAATGACTATTGTATCGCTTTCTGTAATTTTTTTTTTGCCCGAGCAGTAAAACGTGTGTGGTCGCTGAAACTAGTTAGAAAAGATCATAAAAAGATTATTGGTAATAATGATGGAGATAGAAATAATATTTGAATAAATTATGATTAAACTTTAATTCCATTATACGGATTAAAACTAATCGTTGATATAAAGGAGATTACCAATATATAGGGAGAAAAGATCTAAAGAGACGTTAGTTCTTAAAAAAAAAAAAGTACAAGGGTTTTGTATTCGTATTTATTATAGTTCCAATGAAAAATGATTGATAAAAGTGATCTTGAGGTCATTTCTGCAAAGTACCCCATAATTATGGTGTAAAAAATGTTGATCCATTACGTCATACCAATTTCACAGTGGCTATAGGCATCCAACAAAATGTTATGATTGTATTTACTTTTATAAACCAAGTGATGATATTAATAATCAAAATTAATACTATTGAGACTCGTGAATATACTGAAGTCGTCTGAGCATATTGTTAGATATTTAAAAAATCTTCAAAACTCAAATAATCCTGGTATACAGAACTCAGCTGATTTTGATGTTAACAGAGATTAACGGATAAGAACAAACCGTTTATTTTTAATAAATTAACACGATACTTAAAGCGTACAAAATTGAGATAAAACAAATTTCAAAAACTTATATATACATATGACACAAATATATATATATATATATACAAAAATGAAATTACAACGAAAACACGTATCAACTTCATGAATACTTCGAACAGAATGAACTTGTATCCTTAAGGAAGGCCTATTTATACCAACACTAAAATGACTAACCCGTAGTATGATCGAACGTCTGACAAGTAAAAGAAATGAGATTGATTGTTTCATCGAACCATGTGCAGATAAGATATCAACTGACCTTGAACCATAAGCAGTTAAGATATATTAGCCGGCATCGAACCAAACGCTGACGAAATTGAACTTTAAATAATTTCAGGATCGTCTGAAAGAATACCAATTGTTCGCGAATTGAGAACCGCTTTAATTTTGGCAAGCAATGTTGAAAAATCTTCAAAAGTTAGTATGGTTTCACCAATGGTACGCTGAATCAGTTGCTTCCCATTTGCCTCCCATATGGGGAGCAAAAGGAGGGTTGAAATACCATTGAATACGATCATTAGTTAAGCTGCTCTGTAAATTGTGAAATTCTTTTGAGCATTCATTAAACAGTTGTTTGATTGTGGTTCTGCTCCTCTAAAGTTGGTAACACAATCACTTGTGATAGACTTGGGAAAACCGCGTCTGCTGGTGAAACGTCGAAAAGCTTTCAGAAATCCTTCTGTCGAATAATCAGTAACAAATTCTAAATGGACAGCTGATGTTGAAAAACAAACAAATACTGCTATCCATCCTTTATTAAATTTTGTACCACGTCCCGACAAAACTTGAGGGTGATTGGACCAGCATAATCAATTCCAGTATGTTCAAAAACCAACGATGGTGTAATGGTATTTGATAGGCAATGTCCCATTTTTTGTTGTGGCCTTACTCCTCGAATTCTGGCACATGTCATGCAATTGAGTTTGAATTTCTTAACTGGCTCGTCCAACAATAATCCAGAAGGATTGTCGAATTTGTGCAAGAGTCAACTGCGTGCCTCCATGCATTGTACATGAATGTGCATTTCTAATAATTAATGTGGTAAAGATGCTGCTTCTTGAAAGAATAGCTGGATTCTTGTTGGAATAATCGAATTGTACATTTTGGAGACGTCCTCCAACTTTGAGAACCCCGGAACAATCCAAAAAAGTGTGAGTCTTGAAAATACGTTCGTTTACTTTGGTTGTTGTCCGTTTGAAATGCTCTGAATTTCCGTTGAGAAGTATGCTGCTTATGTCTCTTTGATCCAAAAAAGTTAGCATTTTCTATATCAGCAGCACTGATAGGTGATGAATTGAGCGTAGCATTAGGTACTTTCTTGAAGACCAAAAAGACACGTTGACGGATCAACTTGGTTAATGAATTGAACTTGTAAACTAGATTCCAGAGATCGTCTTCTTTACTTATTGCAATATTGACTAGCTTCTACTTCTGCTGGAGATGAATATTGAAAATCTCGATTAGGCCTATGTTCTGATGATTGATGCAACCATTGAGAATCAGTCCACCATAATTCATGATTAACGAGTTGAGAAATCCACGAGATACACAATCATCAGGATTCTGTTTGCCAGAAATAAAACGCCACTGTGCATCAGGAAGGAATTCATGAATAGCAGAGACTCTGTTGCAGACGAATTCTTTCCAGTGGCTTGGGTGTGTAATCCAAGTCAATGTTACTGATGAGTCAGTCCACATAAAGACTGGCACATTAGAAATATCTAAGGTCTGCCGCACATGTTTGACCACTTTAGTCAAGAGTAAAGCTGCTGTAAGTTCTAGACGTGGAATTGTGAGTTGCTCCAGAGGCGCTACCTTTGTTTTTGAACAGACCAAATTAATGGCAGATGGTTTACCATGAAGGGTTGTCTTTAAATATACAGCTGCTGCCATAGCAACTTGAAATGCATCAGAGAAACCATGAATTTCCATCCGAACAGTATCTGAATGATAATTGATCCAACATGGAATTTGTAGTTGAGCTAGTTCATTTAGCTCATTTCTGAATTTAAGCCATTTTCTAGTTCTGTCTGGCTCAAGTGATTCATCCCAGCCTAGCTTGTCAAGCCATAATTTTTGCATAAGAATTTTGGCTGGTGATATTAGGCCCAGAAGGTTAAACAGTTGTGCAACTTCTGAGAGAATGGTCCTCTTTGATATGAATTCACTTGTAAAAACTCGGCCAGTGAATGTTAGTTGATCGGAAGCACATTGTCATGAAAGTCCCAGGATTTTTGTTGTGAATGTTCTGAAGATTGTTTGACAGGTGATGGAAGTCTTAAAAATTTGTCAGAATTGCTTTTCCATTTTGCAAAGGGAAAGCAACCTGCAAGACATAGTTCTTCAACCTGATTTGCAATATCATTAAGTTGCTCTAGAGTTTCAGCACCACTTCAAATATCATCAATGTAGCTACCTGTTGTGAGTTGCTCAATTGCAAGAGAGGAAATCTACGCCCTTCATCTATGAGCAGTTGTCTGATAACATGTCCAGCAAGATATGGCGCTGAACGGGTGCCATAGGTAACAGTTGTCAATTGAAATATTTGCTCATTTCTATCGGCATCAGTCCACAAAATTTTTTATAAGTTCCAACCTTCAGGATGCACCTGAATTTGTCTGAACATTTTTGTAATGTCAGTGGTAAATAAGAATTTGTGTTTTCTTATCCAAAGAAGTACATCGAAAATGTCTCGTTGAAGTTTAGGATCCATATACATATGATCATTTAATGAAGTTCCAGAACTGGTTTTCAAAGAGCCATTGAAAACAATTCACAGTTTTGTTGTTTCGCTATCTTCACGCAGGACACCATGGTGATGTAAATAATATGAACTACATTTTCAGAGACATGTATCATATGCCTAAGCTGCTCATATTCATTGAGGAAGCCTTCATATTGTTGTTTAAATGGCCTGTCTCGAGAAATGCGCTGAATCAAACGTTGCAAACGTTTCCGAGCAGCTCTGTTGGTGTTTCCAAGCTGGCATATTGAGGGTTTTATTGGCAATCTGACAATATATCGTCCTGAAGCGTCCCTTGTATGTGTACTTTGGAAATGTTCTTCACAGTCTGACTCTTCTTGGCTAAAGGCCATTTTTTAAGTGTTGGAAATTTCTTCTTGCACCTAGAATTTTGAGAGAAGCTCTTGTAGACACTCGTTACAATATGAAATGATCTAGTGGATGATTGCTTAACAGGTACTGATGTTGGATCAAGAGTGTTCATTGTTTATAGAATAGTTTGACAAATTATTGAGTGACGTTGAATGAAAGGTTACTGGAGGCATCTGATTAGAAATATTCTAGAACTCTTCAGGATCTGTTTGAATTGCTACATAATGTTTGGGTACTAGCCAGCTAGTAGAAGAATCTGCTGAGCTCTGAGTAGTGATAGTACTAAATTTTGTTGAATTTAATTGACCAGAGGTAAATGATGATCAATTAATCAAGATGTGGTGATAGTGGGTACATAATTTGCATGTGGTTTTAATCCGACATTTTCTGAACTGGTGTGCCCCAAGACAATTCTAACAAAGCCTCTCTTTAACTACATACTTGTATCGTTCTTTTGATGAAAGTTTGTGAAAATCTCTACAGTTAAAGATGAAGTGATCCTTTTGACAATAACTGCAGAGTTGGTTGATTCCAGGAGTATATGCTTTAGAATGGACTGGAATGTACTGATTGCTCGATGAACTAGTGTTAGGAACTAATTCATCCTGCTTGACATGAAAAGCTTTAGCACCATAGTTTCTGCCCCTTCGAGATGGTTGACTAGGCTTGAGGGTGTTAGATTTAGAAGCTGATGTATAAGTTTCAATTGTTTCAAGTGCCCGATCTCTGTTGGTGATGAATGTTTTGAATTTGTCATACGTTGAAAATTCGGTACTTGAACCCATACAAGAAGCCCATCCGAATTGATGGGAGATTACCCAATGTAGAACATTTATACATTCTGTAGTAACGCTAAGCATATTATTGACCGTTTGAGAAGTATCGTTTATAGCTGTGGGAAACTCAAGAGTCTATCGAAGTGCTCGTAGATGATTAAACGTTTATTGTCATATCTGGAAACGATGGTATCCCCAGCTGAGACAAATGAGTCTCCAGTAATGCTTAGATTAGCTATTAATTAAGCAGCCTTCCCTTCAAGGCATTTAAGTGCATTTTTGCCATATTACTAGGTGATGAATTTCCACCTACCATTGACATAAGTAAATCATGAAAATGACGCCACTCGGTGTAATTTCCCCAAAAATTTAGGAAGATCTGCCTGTTTGGAAATTAAAAAAGATATTAAAAATGAATACGTTAATTTTAGAACTAAGGAAAAGAATGGTAAAATATTATGTGCTACCAGTGTTATTATACAGGGCTGAAACATGGACGAACAACCAGAAATATAGAAAAAGTTGGAGGCATTTGAAATTTGGATCTATAGTAGGATGACTAAGTAATCGTGGGCAGATCAAAAACATAGAAGTACTAAAAAAAAGTAAATGTCAGTAGTTCAGAAATAATGCAGACAATAAAATGAAGAACGTTTCAATACTTTGCCCGTAAGAGGAGAAAGAGGAGAAAATATGAAATAATAAAATATTTATGCAAGGAAGAATCAATGGGAAAAGAATTAAAGGACGACCAAGAAGAATGTGGCTGCAATGTGCTTTTGTCTGTTAACCCATTCTATTTGAATTCCACTTATTCTTAGCTCTAGTATATTGTTACTTTTTCCTTTTTCGTTATTATCATTGCAACGAGATTTCGAATCTTATGGAGGAAAGAACAATCGTCAAAGCTAGTCAAATGAATACAAAAGGTCAAATAGGGCTATATGGAAAATGTGCACGGAAGCCAATGAAGGATATTTGAATACAAAATTCAAAGAGATTGAGGAACTAACTAAACACGATTTTCTAAACTTTCACAAAAATGTAAAAGAAGTATCTGGAATATATTAAAAAACACAATTTTTTGATAACAATGGAAAAGTGGTATTTAAAATTATCAGGAAAATTACATATCAATCAATCAGTTATTTAATGACGATAAACTATCACTACATGAACATCTCGACTGCAGTTCTGTTGGATCGGTTATAATTAAAAATGAAGTCTTGTATGCTATTAAACGCCAAAAAAAAAAAAAAAATGGTACAGCAATTTATCCTGATGGAATATATGCAGAAATCGTTTTCCGAGTGCAGTAAGATAGGCATAAATGTGATAACTAAGACGTTCAATAAAGTTTACACCGCAGTAATAATTCCGAGGGATTGGCTAAGATCAACTATTATCGCGTTACCAAAGAAGGCAAAATCTTTTAAATGCGATGATTGACGTCGCACGCCTTAAAGATATTCTCGAGAATCATACATGCAAGAATACATAAATGGTGCGAAGAACAAATAAGCAACACACAAATCGAATTCAAAAATGGAATGAATACTTTTGCAGGTCCGTACACTCATACAGCGATGTCATGACGTAAACAAAGACGTACGTGCATGTGCTATTGATTACCATAAAGCTTTCGATTGTGTGAACCATAAAAAACTAATTGAAATATTAAAGATGATTCTTATCGACAGAAATGACTTACGCATCATAAATCAACTTTACAGCAGAGAGTCGAAGGAACCGAATCTGAAAGTGCTGCTATTAAAAGAGTGGTTCGGCAACGGGTCATAATTTCTCCCTTGCTGTTTAATTTATACACACGGAGTTAATCATTAAAGGAAGCCTTTGATGAAAACGACGGTAAAATCAAAGTAACGGCTGTACGGTTTGTAATATACGGTATACAGACGAGAGTTTTATTATTATAGCGAATAGCCAAGACAAGTTACAGAAAATGTTAGATGAACTTGCTACCCACAGTAAAGCTTTCGGATTCTCGATTAAAAACAAAAGTGAAGTGTTTCCAAGGAAACCAAGAAAATCCTCGATATGGTTAAATGATACAGAGCTGGAGCAGGATGACTGTAAATCAAAAAATGAAACACGCTCGAGAATAGAGAAGTCGAGAAAAATAGTCACAAAAATTAAGAACGTGCTGGCTAGAAAAGAATTTTATTTACACCTACGATTAATACGCAAAATGTTACGTGTTTTCAGTTTTGCAATATGGCTGCGAAAGCTGGACGCTGGATTGAAAAGCTCATCGAAGCTTTCGAAATGTACCCGTATAGACGAATATTAAAAATTCCTCGGATACAAAAAGTCAGAAATAAATCAGTTTTTAATAAAGTAAATAAAACGCATCTGAAATTATTAATCCGTATTTAAGCGAGGAAGCTGCGATAATTAGGACCCATTACGAGAAAATTCACGGATGGATGACCTACGACGCAGGTTTCGACCGTTGGTTTGCCCAATTACTCTCCGGACTGCTATTTCGAAAGAGAATGTAGCCAAGTTGATCGCCGACCTTCGTAATGGACACGGTAGAAGAAGAAGATGAATTTCTTCCTACATAAAAATTGCGTATAATTACGATTGCTATTTGGCAAAAATTATAATCTGTTCCTTGCTCGAAAGATTTTTGTTAATTGTAACCTACATCCAGACGAACTGGTTAATGTCATTGATAGATACGATTCCAGCAAACTACAGCAAGTGTACACTAAATCATAAGCATCGCAGATTAAAACTTTATTTTTTGTGATTTATTCTGCGTAATATTTAATCTTATTTTTATCTTGCTTTATAGTTCGTTAGATCATGCTCGTTTGTTTAATGATCATTTTATAACATCTTTAATTCATCATCTGTATATAGGTTACAATTATTTTTTAATTCACCGGTTTTTTTTTTCAAACTTTACACCGTAATCCGATTACTTTTTGGTATTCTTCTTAATGTAATATCGTATTATTTGTACGCGTATATCACGTGTTACTGTTGTAGCGCAGAAGAGGCGAGTTACATTCCAATTATTTACTTTCTTACTTTATCACGTTTTACTATGCGAATATATGTTTTCGTTGTTGATTGTTTAATACCGTAGAAAGTAGTTTCGATATTACACCAATTATATTATTATCCCGACGGATTGTTTAACGTCAAAGGTAGAATGTTTAACGCAAAAGTGGACACGTTAAGAAGAAATATTTGAAACGATGGAAATTAACGAAATAAGACACAGATGAAACGCTACTACTTTTAATATGGAAAATACAAAATACCACAAAAAAAGTACGCGGGAGAAATATAATCATCACTGACAACTACAATCTCACACACTAAAAAAAAAAGAAATTTATATATTTCACCATACTAACACGCGCACGCACATATATACATATATATATATATATATGAATGAAGTCTTCGAAAGCTGGTAAGGGTGGTCGTGGTTTACTATTACTTTCCCTGCTTCCTTTACTTTCACAGCAGACTGTGGTACATTCATGCACATATATGCGCTGATCAGCTTGCACGATGACATAATACCAGTCGCTGGAAAAAAATTGAATGCGGGTAGTGTAACTGAAAGCAATTGAGAAAGTATATATCGGTTGGTGATATATATATATATATGTATTGATGTATTGGAGAGTAGTGATTTTATGACTTAACAAAACAAAATAAAAACAATGTTAATTACTATAAAATAAATTTTATTTATGCAAAACTTTTCGACTTTAGCGTCATTTTCAAGCAATACAAAAACATCGTTTGCTTAAAAATGACGTTAAAGTCGAAAAGCTTTGCATATATAAAATAAATTTTATAGTGACTAACATTGTTTTTATTTTGTTTGTTGTTAATTATATATATATATATATATATATATATATATATATATATATATATATATATATATATATATATATATATATATACATTACGACGATCGACTTATGTTCACCGCGAAATAAAAATAACAAATTTAGGTAATAAGAAATTATATATACATATCTTAATACATTTACTTGTATTTAAATAATTATATATATCTCTCAAAAAATCGCTCGATGTAAACGTAGTATAAAAGTTAATTTAATAATTTAGGAAATATGGAATAATATTTAATCTTATTGTCGATATAATAATAGACGAAATATTTAATTTATTTATATGTCTAATTGACTCTCAAACGTTGCGTACGTTACTACAATTATTATTAATTATTATTGCCGAAACCCGGTTTAAGATGAGCGAGCTACGAAATAATAATAATAATAATAATAGTTTAAATTGAAACGCGCCTATGATTACGAGTTGAGTAAAATTAAAAATTGCGCACACTCAAGCCACCCGGCCAGTTTACGACCGATCGAACGAGCAGAAAACCACCCCAAAAAAATGAAGGTGGAAGATAAATGTTCCGAGATGATCATGATTTAAGTAAGACAGTCAACAGCTAGTCTGTGAATTAATAGTTAGCGAGGAATATAGTCAAGTAGTTAGTTTTGCACACATGGTAGAAGTTAAAGTAAGGGTAAAAGATGAGTCAGTTATTTTCGGAGCTCAAGAAAGTAAACATGGTTAGTGAGTTCATTAATGGGAAGATTGCCGAAACCATCGTCGAACCAAACATTTCAAACCGGGTTAGTTACTGTTTAATTTGACTTTAATATTTCTTAATCGATTAATTTAAGAGGTTTTTGTTACGAAAGTATATCATTCCAATTATTCGAAATCTAAATCGATTATCGATTTTGCATATAATTATTATCGTTATAAAATAAAAATAAAGAAAAAACAAATTAAATTAAAAAAGAAAAGATGACAGAATTTATTCAGAAATAAAGTAAGAGAGGTATATATATATATATATATATATATATATATATATATATATATATATATATATATATATATATAACGAACAAAATCATAACACAATTTAATCGCTAAAAGTTTTTTTATTGCGAAGCTTTTCAACAGTTACGTCATTTTTAAGCACACACAATAGGTATTACATCGAAATATTACATTTATTGTGTGTGCTTGAAAATGACGTAACTGTCGAAAAGCTTCGCAATAAAAAACTTTTACCGATTTAATGGTGTTATGGTTTTGTTCGGTTTATAATTTATAAAATCACTACTCTCCAATATATTAAACATTATATATATATATATGTATATATATATATATATATATGTATGTACGAGTATATATGTATATTAATATACGAGAACCATAAGCGTATAATAACGAAGTCCGTAGGCATCGGTCAGGTGAGCTTTAAAGGACCCCCGGAACATATATATTATACATATATATTATACATATATACATATATATTATTTATTATTTATTTATTTATTTAATGAAGCCACACAACAGCTAAAAACCAATTACAAGCTTATAAATAAAATAATACAATAAATCATTTTTTTCTGAATTATAAAATTAAAATTAAAAAAAGAAAATACAAAAAAAATACATTAAACACATAGCCTCACACCTATTAAACACACCAGAAAAAACTACACGCATTCACAAGTCTCACACTCATTAAAACGTACATCATTCACACCACATTCACACAATCTTACTTGTATATATGTTAACTGAATGAATGGATTACGGACTTCGGATAGGTAGTGTTTACACGGATTTTGCGAAAGCACTTGATAAGGTCAGTTACATCGTCTTATTAAATAAGCTTAAGTATTTTTGCGGTTTGTCTAGTGAGTATATTTTTTTCGTTCGTACTCAATATTGTGAATACGTTCATGTTCGTAATCTTGGAGTATTCCTTGATAGGACCTTGAGTTTCTCGGTACATATAACTCATATTAATCGACATGCTAACTCAGTTTTTAGGTTCGTCTGAAGAAACTTAAAGCTATTCAGTGATTCGAGAACGTTAAATTCTCTATATAAAACTCTTGGCCGTTCTCAGCTAGAGTATTGTGCGATAATTTGGATTACATTTTACAATAAGCATACTAGGGAATTTAGGATTAGGTAAGCACTTTCCAGTGTAGCTAGATCAGCTAGTGTTCTAATTGTGTATTGTGAATGACTGTTGTTTACGTATTATATATACAGTTGTATAAATGTTTTTATCTTTCGTATATTATTTTAATAATTTAATATTATTATTTTTCTCAAAAATGTTTGTGGTTTAATTCAATAGTATACTTTTATTGAATTATTTACTTTTCAGTGTTCACATTTTAATTGACATAATTTGTTATATGAACCGTATATAAATAAATAAATAACGCATATATATATATATATATATATATATATATATATATATATATATATATATACATACACCTGTACTATTTATATATAACTGCGTCCCTTTTGCATGATGATATAATACTAGCCGTAGGGAAAAATTGGTTACGAATCGCCCAGGATAGGGAGCGATTGAGGAAAGTCTGCGTCGAATAATGATAACGATGATATATATATATATATATATATATATATATATATATGTATATATATGTATCATGCTATATATATATATATCCGCTTACCCTTCGGCATAATGATATAATTCGAGTCACGGGAAAAAGTTAAACACCGGTCATCCGGGATCAAAATAATTTACAATAATGGGGGAAATATTATGTTCAGCAGTGGACCGGCAAAAGGCATTAATTATATTATATATATATATCATGCATACATTATTAATGCTGATGTATTGGAGAGTAGTGATTTTATGAATTTAGCAAAACAAAATAAAATCGGAGTTAATCACTAAAAAATTTTTTATTACATAAACACGAACGAAGCTTTTCGACTATTAAGTCATTATCGAGCTAATTATCAAGCTATAATAGCTTGATAATGACTTAATAGTCGAAAAGCTTCGTTCGTGTTTGTGTAATAAAAAATTTTTTAGTGATTAACTTCGATTTTATTTTGTTTTGCTAAATACATTATTAAATATGAATTTTATTTTCATTTCAATTGTCTATATACACGACTGGTAAGGTAAAATTGATCACGCATTCCGTTTCCTAGTCATTCTCTAAGGAAATAAATAAGCGCTTTATTTTTTTTCCGCTATGAACGCTAATTAAAGAGCATCGCAGAATAAATGACAATTATTACGCTCTGTATACGTAACCAGTAAATAAATTAGCACTAAGTTTACGGATTAAATACGACCTGTGTTATAACATCGAACGAGTTCAATGCGCTCTATAGATTATTATGTCTATCAAGCTTCTAATGATAGGCCAGTCGAATGTAATTATTGAACTTTTGTCACGTTAACATATATATATATATATTTACTCTTGTACGAGTGTATTTATTATATGACGCTGAAGAAGACCCGATGAGAGGATTATTATTGCGCCATTTTTCGAATCTTCCGTCGCTAGAACTATTTCCTCGACCGGTTCTAGATCTTGTTCGCGATCCGGATCGAGACGAATAGATCGTTTAACGAACGGATCTATTGTTTCTTGCTCATGATTTATCGGCTTCGGATCGTTCAAACTGAAAATTTCGTACTTCAATAACTCGTTTGTTTCATACTACCGTTATCGTTATTATTATTACGATCGTTATGTTATCGCCTGTACGGATAGTGTACGTGCGTGTGCGTATAGCAGCTCTCTGCTTACGACAAATAGTAGTTATGCGGTAAACGAGGTAGATTCCAGTACGAGCTGAGAACAAGCTGAAAGTGAATTTGATCGTTCCTATTGTCGGGTGCGACTAGCAAGCAGAAAAAATCAGCGTCATTAACAAATAAACCGGATAACATCGTGGTCGATCTGCTCATCGTCGTTAATATTAATTTCAGTCGCGGTAATCGTTGGAAGCATTTCGTATCCGTTAACTTCCGAGTCGACTACGTAACCAGGACAAACTTCGAAAATGACAAATCGATTTTACATAGTTTTAATGGCGGCGGTATTTTCAGTTTTTTTGAAACGAGGTAAGCGACAATTTTTCTAATCTGTTTCTATGTTATATCTAAAATACGTGTATGCGCATCCAATTTTAAAAAATACGAGATTTATGAACTTTTAAACGAAATTAATTCTAATGTATATATATATATATATATATATATATATATATATATATATATATATATATATATATATATACATGCATGTACAAATAAATGTATACAAAACCACATGTCATACACACATACACATACGCCCCAATTAACTGTCTAATATCGCTGTCGACATTACGTGTAGGTGGTTTATATATGGCAGGTATAGAAATGCGATTATTACTAGTTGAGTGGTTGCCACTGGTAACATAACGGTTGCTAACACTGATAGCTTGAGCCCAGCCCATGTAGAATAATGAAATTAGTTCTACTTGAAAGTATATATTAATTACGAAGACCTTTCTGTACGATTTACATAAGTTCGAAATATATCGTAACCGGCGAACTGGATATTATGAATACTGTTCAAGCTTGGGATTTCTGAACTACATCAATATACAGTTAATACACGTATAAAATGATATAAAGCTCATCGCATTTTTCAATTAAGAAATTACAATTCTAAGCAACTAGTAGAATTCCTATAATGAAACACAGCTAATACGTATTAATAATAGTTACCAGGATTACCAGTATCACGCTGAATTATTTTTCAGTGATTAAATGTTATTAAATATAGTTTTAATTACATTAAAAACGCTGCTTAAGCATCGGATTTTTGTTGATTGTTTGGGAAATTTACAACGAAGATTTACTATTCGAACAGAAGTCGAACCTCGGTTAGGTCCGATTCCGATGTGCGAAGTAAAGTAGTTGGATTCTTTTTATGTTAGCATTAACTACGTGCACTGAATGGTTTCCATTAGAGTTAGCGCGTTCAAATGTTTTTTCCAGACAGAAAGTTGGTGACATTTGCTACGTTTATGACGACGTTTTGGGAGATTGCAATTTTAGGATACGCGCCTAAAGAGCTGACAACGAAAACGTCGAAGTACAGAGCTACGCTTTTCGTATTTTTTCACGCGACGACACAGTGGAAAAGAGTATCTGTGCGATGCATATGTCGCAATTGGGTATCGGGTGTAAATAGAGTGTACAGCAAGAGCAATGGCATCCGAATGCAAAAGATTTTTTGTAGAACTGTGTAACAGAGGATATATCGATGAAGTGTATAATATTGGCATATTAATGAAAGTCACGCGTGGGAGAACTATATTATTGATTGTTATGCAAATTTATTTACCAGTCATGCTATATGCGAGCGAAACATGGCCAACAATTAAAAAACAAACCCGTGAGTTTTGTCACCAGAGACTATTACATCGAATAAGCAGAATATCATGGAAGGATCGCGTTACAAATGCAGAAGTGTTAATAAAATCCAATTGTTTATCTATAGAACAATATTTAGCACAGAAGCGCATGAAATGGCTGGGTCATGTTATTCGCATGGGAAGCTGAGCGAATACCCAAAAGGATGTTATACGGCGTATTACTCTATATGGAAAAAGACCTCGCGGACGTCCGAAACTTCGTTTCAAAGATGTTGTAGCACAAGACTTGAAGATAGCAAAGAAGATACCAGCATAAGTCGAATGGGAAATTGTGGCACAAAATCGTCTCGAGTGGACAGCGTTAGTTAAGAAAACGGTTACCAGCAGGAAACCAGCTATACACAGAAGAAGGGTAACCATAGTGAAATACTCAAGTGTAGTAAATATAAATTTGTTACTACACACCGAATAGGACTTATATCACATAACCGACACTATCATTAGCAGACTAAACCGCATCCATCCTAATTAGAGGATAACCTCATAGTTGTAAACAAGTGAGGAGTAGAAGAAGAATATATATATATATTCATATACAATTATTGCCATATTATCGTCGGTAGTTCGAGACATCGTGACCTAAGATGTGAAACTGTTGTGTTAGGCCAATGTGCCTTTCCAATCGCAGTATATATATATATATATATATATATATATATATATATATATATATATATATATATATATATATATATATGTACATATATGCACACATATATACCCTTTTTTGATGCTTTTATAAAAACATAAAAATTATTGAATTAATTTATTCATTTTCATATAATAACTGTTAGACAAAATAATGAAAAAGGTTACATACTATTCAAAATTTATAAGTTATAACTTTAGTTATTATTACCATTTTGCATGTGATCTTCCATGCAAAATTTTCCATAATGATTCGAACTGACCTATAATTTATATATTCCGCGATATTTAAATATTATCAGCCAATGTTTAACAAATCATGATCTAGATAAAGGAGTACTATATGATCTTATTTGAAGCAAAGGTAAATAAAGTATATATTTATATATATTCGTGAGTGTGTGTGTGCATATATATTAATTCCACTGTTGATACGTCGTGAGATGACTAAGTAGTCGGATTCTCGCAGCACACTTCTTGCTATATACGACTCATTTAAATGCGTCGGTGTTGCTCTTGCTTGGTCCGGTCCTGAGTAGGCGATTATATTTTTGCTTTCTGCAATGACTCGAAATTTTTGGTCCGAATATTGTAGGCCGCTTGTAACTGCATATTTCCATCCTTTTTCATGTACAGCTATAATACATTTCAAGATATTTTAACATTTGCCCCAATAAACCTTTGTGCCGCTATCACAGATGTCTGATACGCTTTCTATTCAGCAGTTGATTAAAAAAAAAATCGATGAATTTCTAATATCGTGCCAGAATTATCTTGGACAATTCCTGTAAAGCAGCAATTGTATGGTTTGGCAGTTCAAAATATCGCTGTATGTCACGTGATCTTGCCAAACAGAAACTTACAATTCTACCCAGTACACGTTACGGAAACATTATTACTTCGCTTTCCTTGTTACTGTTCGCTAGGATATTAACATTTCGGCTTGTAGTATTTCGGAACTTTTATTATTTTATAGACATTACTGTTCTAACCAACCTGCGATCAGTCCGGCACTCTGCTCCTCTCTTTGCTCTCGTAATTCTTGTTCCATTTGTAAATTCATGGCGCATAATTTCACAATCAATCACACGACAGTGTTTTGATATGGAGGGCACTCATGCGCCTTCGTAAATTGTCTTAAATTTAAATAAAGTATTTGTCAGAACTAAACCAAGGTTTTCACGGGCTTTTGAAGTAAATGGTTATCTGCCTGTTAAGCCATATTTGTCGATAATGTTTAACCAAACTTCAGTATCATTTCTTTAACATGGTAAACGATAAACAACAGCATTTTACGCGGTGTATGTTGCTAACAAGCGCGTACAATTTTTAACAAACAGTTTATTTCTTGATTTCTACACCATCCATTGTTTTGATAACGCGTATTACCAGCTTTTCGTTAAATTGCTAATTTCATCATCGTGGATCCATAGTTTTGTGGTTTAAATACAATAAAATTTCTAACATATTGCTTCATTGTTATATCAACACTGTGTATGCGTTTTTGTTGTAAGTGGATAACGATGTCGAAATAGCACGAAATTACTGTAGGTTTATAAATGCTTTCATCGTCAAGAAGACTATAACACCTTAATGTCGCTATGTTATTATCGTGCATACTTAGTTCTTCCGTCAAAACAGTGATTGTTCATTCCCCTCTATATTATTATTATCCATTATAGTGTACACATAATCATTTCAATTTGAATTAACTCTTTTTCTCGTTCTTGCCGCAATTATAATAGGGGGTTCTCGCCAGACGCGGCATAATAATGGAGTATAGTTTAGAGTAGTCCATATTTAAGTTGCCTTTTCTAGCTTCTTCCGAATTCATGTTAACAATGTGGATAAGAGCTGGCCAGTATGTAACTACCGAATTTAGCTTTAACTTCATTCCAGTTGAAAGCGACCATATAGGGGCCGCCTGATGTGCAAGATTTAACGAATGGCTTCCAACCCACCAGGTCTACTATAATCGCCACAAGACTTTAACAAGAAGAAAAGAAGGAAAAACATGCAGTTTAACATAGTACAACTGACCGTGGGAAAATAAAAGTTGCTGTGAAACAGGCCGTGCCTATACAGCTATAACAAGTGATCCGATGTCATAATTAAACCAACGGGCTCGTTGTAACTGTCGCGAATGTAGGCGGATAAGATGTGGACAAAATCCTGACTACAACTCACTGCTTTTCTAATGGGGAACATCTGGATTAGACATTTATGGTAATCACAAACGCCTTAGGGTAAATAATCATTGAGGTTTATGTAGTATTTTGCCGACAAATTCATTGCATCGTTACTACTGGAATCATCGAAGGCTTTTAGCGATTAGCCACTGTTAGTTCATGACCGCTTATTGGTTCTTCGCTGTTGACCTGTTCATACGCAGACCATTCCATTATCCACCAACTACAAACCCCGCCTCTTCCGATTACAGTTCGCGGAACTCCAGCGAGTACGCAGGTGAGACCCGGAATATACATGTACAATGTTCAGCATACGTATATATCAAGTCATATATAAAATATTATTCGAGGCGCTAATTGTATGAAACACAATTATGCGTGCATATGATGTTAGGTGTAGTAGGGTGTCACTTTCGATTATATAACTTTCTCCGATATATATATATATATATATATATTAGCGTGTACGAAATATGTGCGGATGTATATCAACGTATACGCAAATATTTATAGTTACACGTACGAAATTATAAATTTAGAAATTGACGTCACCTCGAAATCTTCGAAATATGCGCGCTAAATACGACGTTAGAATTTATAATTTAACCTGAAAAGGTGGCATAATTGTTAAAAATTTGTTTATTTAAATAGGATTATAGATTATTATTTTACTTATATATAATACAAGTGAGGAGTATAATTAAATTTATATATATATATATATATATGTATATGTATATATATATGTATATATATATATATATATATAAAATTCTAGTTTACCGATTTGTGTCAATGGATAACATATGCCTATACTAAATAAACGTTCGTTCAAGTTGAGGGCCTAACTTTATGTTTAATTAACTAGTTTTTTAATCATATTTTCTAGAATTCATAACGATAAAATCCATTTTTCCGTGTTATTTAACTGCTAAAGAATGTGTTACTACCTGCCGCTGAGCATTCCGATAAGTTGTTGCGTAACAAAATTCGTTTCTAGTTAAAAAGGCATTTTAATGAACCGGGAACATTAAAGGAACGAGTTTGAAGTTATATCAGTACATAAACACGCGTGTGCACATACACACACACATATGTATATATATACATACGTATATTATATACACGTAAGGATAACCAAATATGTTTTCATTCTGTTGTACATGTTATGAAAGTATTTGTTACGCGAACGGATTCACTCCATCCCGAATTACCGGTTTACACTTTGAGGATAAATAAATATTCATATCTGGCCGGTTAAATTATGACTAAATTCTTCCAGGTGCAAAAAATAATGTTTAGGAATGTTCAAATGAAACTTACAATAATTTTATGAGGATGTTTTGTAATTTGTCTAATTCGTAACAATAATGCGTCTAGTTAGTTATATGATATGATATAGTTTTTGTATCACTTGAAAATGATGTAATAATCGAACATCTTTGCGAGAATAACGTAAATTTTATAGTGATTAACATTGTTTTCATTTTGTTTTGTTAATTGTATATATATATATATATATCTACGGTCGTATATTGATCATAATTGACCGTCGTGACCATTATGTAGCAATCAAATTCCTCCACAGTTGTCGATCATCTGCCGAGTGTACCAAATCTGGTATTAACAGTTTAACACGTCGGCATATTTGTTTCGTCCATCGGGTGATTGGCCGACCTTTTCTTCTATGTCCGTTCATTCTTCCTAGTGTGACTGTCCCGTCTAAGTCTCGTGCACGCATTATATGATCGAAAAATTTGTGCATTTTATCGCGTATATCTTGTGACAATCGTTTATCTATATTAAGACGTTTAATGATCGAGACGTTCGTTTGTTTATCGTGCCATTTTATACCCAGCATTATGCGCCGGCATTTCATTTCAAATGCATCAATATATCGCTGATCCGTGGAGTTTATTACCCATGTTTCGGAACCATAGGTAAAGATGGAGAACACCAGGGAACGAACAAGTTGTATTTTTGTAGAATAATTGATATTTCCATCCCGTCAGATACGTTGCAACTTATTCATAGCATTTAGACTCATCGCAGATCGTCTCCTTATTTCTTTGCTTGAGCCTCTTTTATTATGCATTTTCACTTGTGTACGTTACTTTTATATACAAAATAGATTCGAGGCACTAATTACGTACGACGTAGGTTAATTAGGAATTAGTGATAGTAAAAACTTTCATCCCTGAGCTCGGGTCGAACCTTTGACCGTCGAATTGTGACAGCCGAGCTCTATAGGCAACTATTTCGTGATGAACCTATATTACTGGACGTATACTTTTTTCCTAATTGTTTCCAATTATTACCAATGTTTTTCTTTCGGTTTTTCTCAATTGGCCCCTGAATGAGTGGCCAGCGTGTATGTACGTTAAAATGCAAGTAAGTTGTACGTATGTTATTGAAATGTAAAGAGGTAAATGTTTTCTCACTACGCGGTTCATTACTACTGGATTGTGACGTCGTAAAAACGTTTTGCGTGTACCCATAGTCGGATGGAATAAATCCTATTTTCGCCGTTTTTTTTGTAATTCTCTCGTCAATGTACGTTCTTAGTTGACGTTGCTACTTACGGCATTTTTTGCTCAGGTGATGGTGATTATATTTATCAGAAGAAACTTTGTACACATTTCCCGATCACACCACGGTCCCCAAAATTTTAGGTATTTTTTCTTCATTTGGATTTGTTCCTATTTCTTTACTTACATTCATCGCTAAACACTCCGACGCGTATGTACGTATAACGGTTCAAAACAATAATGTCTTATTTTAAGATATTATCGACATTAATTTTTTTTATTAGATATGCTAACTCCATCTTCCTTATTCTTTCTGGAATAGCAGTTTTATTCATTATGTTTGTATAAATTCCCCCGAGTATTATTGTGATACATCCGTATCTGGTGACTATAAATCTAGATGCGCTTTTTTTTCACATCGGTCGTGTATGTCGTTATTTCGAATGATATCGCTCTTTCCGCTGCTTTAAGGATATCTATCGAATCACCTCTATATTCTTCGATGTGATCGACGCGTCATCTGCGAATGCTATGCAATCGCTACTTTTTTTTATTTTTGATATATTTTTCGTTTAATCTTTCCCCGGTATTATATCCATTTGTAATACGCAGTTTCAAATAGTAACGAAGCCAATCTCCATCTTGTCTCACGCCTGTTTCAATATTTTTTATCATTGAAATAAGTTTTTCATCCATTCGAAATTCAACTAGAGCATTAATTTCTCTGTACACCGAGCCGTATGTATTTTTAAAAACCAAGGATGTTATGAAAAAATTCATCGCGGTCGTTTTCCTATATTTAAAAAAATTAACTTTAAATTCCATATTTGTTTAATACACGGTCTTCCTAAATTCCGCTTGATATTCGTCCAGGCTTATTTTTATATTCCAGTCCATTTCGTAGGACTTTTAAAAGCACTTTTCACCGGTACAAATGATATTCCCCTTCATAATTGTTATCATCCGTTCTCTCTTATTTTTCGTCAATTGAATTACGATGATTCTTAGAATTTTCCGATTGCAGATAATGATCCATGCTTCTTAGCTCCTTTCACGAAACGTTTATTATCTCTTTGCGCGACTGTTGTAGGATCTGGCCGCGTGATCAATTTTGGAATTTACCAACAAGCCGATTAGGAGTTGATCTTTATATTTTCTGTTTTTTTTTTTAATGGATTTCTTTTGAAATTAGTCTACCTTAATTTCAGATTACAGATTTATTCCAAACGATCTAAGCCCTGTTGTTAGGTTTATGCGCCGGATTATCACCCAATACTTTCCTATATTTCTTTACCAATCTATCCGTTAAAGTCGTCTACCAATTAATGCATTTATATGAGATTCTCGCCATTTCATTTTTCCAGTTGTTCTAAAAATTTTCCGCTTTCTCCAGACAAAAATAGTAAACAATAAAAAGGAGTTATACCCACTAAAACATAGTTCTTTACGAAAACTCACAAAGCTTTTCGACCATTAAGCCATTATCGAGCGAATATAAAATATTAATTATAAAAATAATTTCAAATGTGTAAAAAATATTTTATTTAGATGCGCAATTTATAAAAATTATAAAATTTTTGTAAATCGTGTATCAAAGTTTTGTTTTCTACATTTGCATATATTTTTATAATTTATTTTTTTTATTCGCTCGATACTTAACGGTCGAAAATTTTGGTGATTTTTCAATAAAGTAAAAAACAATTTTAGTGATTGCAACTAATTTTTGTTTTGTTTATTTATTTATTTATATTTTAAATCGCTACATTCTAATTTCAAACAAAAACAGTTCCTAGGAATTATCTTTTTTCCTGAACATTTCCATTCCTTTCGAAAACCTCTATTCCCCCGATACTTCGTCATTTGTTTTATCATCATTATTAAAACTTATTACTTTTCGTTCTTCGTTTTTTTTCTATAATTTTTGACCGTCATCGCGGTTATAAATTTTCTTTTAGTTATATGGCGAGACATTGTGGCCGTTACACGTAATTATAAAATTTTTGTTGTATTATTTTTGTAATTTACGCGAATTATACACGTTTTTCGTTATTTCTTCGGAATAGGCGTTTGAGAATTCGAAATATTTTTCAAAATGCACTTATTTCCAGAATAAAAAATTTCTTTTTATAAGTTTTCCCGATTATATTATAGTTATAGTCTCTTCTAATTACACGATTATTTTCTTTCAGTTTTTCCTTATTAAAAGTCTAACGACAGTTTAGGAACCACTGAAGGTAGATTACGTATATAACGTAAGTTCGCGAGCGTCATCGTAACACTCACACGTGTATGTTTATATTTATATGTGTATCTTTATTTTTATTTTTTTTTATATATACATACATAGTGTACAGAAAGTTCACACAAAGGTCAGTATTGATCCGCTTTTGCCCTACGTACACTTTTCCGTCTTGGTACGTCGCTTTCTCCATTACGTGTAGGTGTTATCATTTTGCTTTTATTTTATCTTCTCATTACACACTTTCGACTATTATCTAATATCTTTAATAGCGTATCACACACCCTTTTTTTTCGTTCGGGATTGTAACGTCGCTAATTAGCGTACTGTCTGATTTGTTTTAACGACGATCGAATTATATTTAAATATACGTTTATGTAACGATGTTTCAAGACGAGAACGAAAAAAAAATGTCTAAATTTCCCTTACATTTAAGTTAATGAAACAGTATTTAAGCGATATATATATATTCACAATAGGTCGTCTGTCAAAAACAGCTACATCGCAGTGTATTGGGACTTACCATAAATAATTGACCTAAGTTACCTTACGTTGAAAGATATACCACCGATGATTTGGGTTTATATTGTCCATCTTTTAAATGGAGTACTATGCATTACAAAAATCAGCTAGAGTCCTATATTTAAGTTTTATAAACGTTATGAGTTAATCAATAATTAACACAGATAAGACAGTAGTTATTCACTTTACTAGGCATCGTCAACCATTATTAGCGGAAGTTTTAAGAGTGTTAGCTGGCAAAAATGAATTCGCTATTTAGAGGTAAATTCTCGTTTAATATTTTACAGTAATACTAGAAGTTACCCACGTCTTCGCCTGCGTAATTATTTTTTTTTAAAGCTTTCTGTCTCATTGATATCACAAATAGGACAGAAATTACGATAAGTCAAAGTTTTAAAAAGTAATAAACAGCGATATCTCTGCCAAATCGTTTAAAATTTAACAATATTCCTTCAATACCAACACCTGCAATACGATCCACGTTTTGTTGCGTTAGGGGAGTGGCCGAAATAACGGACGGCTGTATATATATATATATATATATATATATATATATACATATATAGGTTTGTTGGGTTAGAAGCGTGGCCGATGTAATGGGAGGATATATATACGTATACTATACTAATATATAAAAGTGTTAAAAGAAAGAGACAGCGATACTTTAAAACTGTTTAAATTATTGTAATTTCTGTCCTATTTGTGATATCAATGTGAAACAGAGCTTAGAACGAATCCGATATTATAGGCTATAAGCTATGCGAATTTCATCATTATTGCTTTAATAGTTTTTGAATTATAAACAGACAGTCAGTAAAGACAGACAAAGAGACAGACAGAAAGACACAAATTTAAAAAAATAGATTTTCTATTCACGCGCGATAAAAATAGCCCAATGCGGCGATTATAATGAAAATATTCGCAAATCACAGACAGACTGTACAGTTCTATATATTATTATAGATTAGTAATATAATTGATGAGCGTAAAATTATCTGTACGTTTCCAACAAGTTTTAATCAGCGATCGTATAATTGGTAGAGTAAACTACTATATACATTTGTTATCCGACTCGAACTAACCTATTGTCTTGTTTGGCGGTCAGTTTCCAATTAAATAATTGCAATCGATCCGAAACCACCGTTACAGAGTTCTATCATATACCTATGCAAAACTTAACGATACCGGTTACAAATTGCTTTCGTATATATAAATAAATTATTAAAAAAAAAAACATTTAATGCTGCCGAATAAGTTGATTCATATTTTAGGCAATCGTGACGCGCCAAGTCTCACCGGGCCTGGGTAGAAATATAGTTATTAAACGTAATTGATTTTTGTTATTATATTAAGCGTTTATATCGATTATTTTTATTTATATATAGTTACCGGTTAATGTGTACAAGATTGATAAACATAATATGTGTGTGTATGTGTGTGTGTACTAACCTATGTACGTTACAATCTGCTGCATTATCGTATTTTCTTTGATTTTTTTTTTTGGAGCACCTATTTATATTAAAAATTAAACAACGCGAAAGGAGTTAAAATCACTAAAACTTTTTTTCTTTACGAAAACTCACAGAACCTTTCGGCTGTTAAGCATTTATCGAGTGAATATAAAAAATATATGAATTATAAACATACGTACATATTTATAAAAATATAAAATTAAAAATATATATATATATATATATATATATATATATTATTTAGATAGGCAATTTACGAAAATTATCAAAGTGATGAAACAATATTTTAAAATAGCTTTAACAGCGAAACGCGGTAAACAACACTACAGACAATCAGCAATATAAAATTTATACATAATGAAGAGAAAAAACAATTAGAAAATCAAATAAAAATAAAAACATCCAACAATATATAATGTATACATTAATAATAAATAGTAAGTCTACTTGATAATGGCTAATAAGCCGAAAAGCTTTTTGATTTTACATAAAGAAGAAATTGGAGCGATTTCAACTCCTATTTTTTGTCGTTTATTTATTATTATTATTATTTTTTAAAAATATTACTATATTCTAAAATTTTCAACCCAATTATATTTTATATTAAATTTTATTATTGTTCGCTCTAACACGGCGCAAATATAGAAATAAAATATTTTGCAAACAGAAAAGAAAAATTGTACTTTGTTAAGTCAACATTTTAAACGAAATGGACGCAAGAAGAGAATCCATAATTTAGATACGCAATGTTAGAAATTTTTAAAAGGTAAACTCAATGATGACGATAATGAAAATGTTAGTGTGTATGTATATATAATATATAGGTCGGGATAGTGTGTAAAATAACGGGAAATTAATGAAAAGCTACACTGGACAGACTGAAAATGACGAAAATTTATCAGTCGGATGATCGGTAAATTGGAATTGTTAATCAATCTAGACTGTTGCCGCCGCCGAGTTCGCTATGTTGAGCGAAAACTGCTTTATGGAAAAACAGTCGGTATATTTATATGATTGACAGCGAGAATAAATGCGACATATGAAAGTTACGCTTCGCGAAAATCGTCTAAGTAACAAAAATGGATGAAATGAAAATTGAGAAGCGTATTCGTTAAATATTAGGAAAATATAGATTTATTTAGTAAAAAAATGAAAATTAAAAACTACGATAAATTTTTTGTTAAGGAACGTATAAGAAAATTTGCGATCAAAAAGAAAATGTGGATAATTTTCAAGATGGTAAGACGAGTTTGTATACAGTAGGACAGTACGGACGCAATGATCAAAAAACTATAACGTAGAAAATCTTTGCTCGGCCTTATGATGTTTTCACATTTTCTAAGTAATAAGTTTTAGAAGTTCGTTCTAAAGCCTAATATTTACAGTTGGACACATTTTTCGCATATATGCACGCATATATAAATATATATCTTCTTCAGGATTGTTCAATCTTAGGACTGGTACCATCACTATATCCGTCTTCCACTTTTTTCAGCTATTTTACCTTCTATTGCATCGACTAGCATTACTCCACGTCTCAGTACATATCCGATTCATTCTAATCTTCTTTTTCTTACGCGTCGTATTTGGACTCAATCAAAAATACTTTGGTTTGACTTTCAGCAGGCGAATGAATTGCCAAATTTTTTATTAAATATCATAACTCGATAACGGCTCAACCGACTTTGATGATTTTTTTTGTTGTGTTCATAATTGTAATGATAGTGCATATATATATATATATATATATTTCTACTTCTACCAATTCATTCCTAGCCATGTTGGCTATCTATGAAGGGTGTCATCGTCTTCTCTTGTATGGGGAATAAATCCATTGATGTATTCAACCCTTCTCTTAAACTAGGTCGCGAATTCTAGTTCTTATCAATTTTCGGGTTGTCGTGACGTCTGGAAGCGAAACGACTAGCTCATTACCCGCGTATGCGTATTTCATGTCTTCGAGCCTGCTGCTTTATTGCTTCGTCGATCATACGGACCCCAAGTTTACGATAAATAGCTTCATTGGTAACGTACCACGGCATTCTGTACATCAGTTTTAAAGTTTTATTTTGAAAGCGCTGTATTATATTTCTGCCTAGTATTTTTCGCACATCCCTACATTGGTGCAGCATAAGTCGATATTGGCTTTATTATTGCATTCTATATTAATACTCTATTGGCTAAGGAGAGGTTCGAATGATATTAGCCAGTAGAGAGATCTTAATTTAATATCTAGTCGTTTTTTCGTTTTTTGTATAAGTGCATATATATATATATATATATATATATATATATATATATATATATATATATATATCTCAGAAAAATATTTGATTGGCGACTTACTTTTTAGAATTTCGTTCAAACCGATTTAATAGATATTAAAATGACAGGTTCGAAATAAAAGACCTGTGTGTTACGTACGATCGATAGGTTTCGAGTTACGAATTTTTAAAAATTGCCCACTTGCCACCTTTGACAAGGCACAGCGCACGACGTAAATATTTTTAAACGAACCTCTTGAATTAGGAGTTTCTATATAAGATCTATCGTATGAAGTGAAAAAAATATTTCAA
Organism: Coronaproctus castanopsis; assembly: GCA_032883995.1. Taxonomy (NCBI): domain Eukaryota; kingdom Metazoa; phylum Arthropoda; class Insecta; order Hemiptera; family Monophlebidae; genus Coronaproctus; species Coronaproctus castanopsis. The sequence goes on from CM065052.1 coordinate 58,537,089, forward strand.
ACAGAACCAACAAATTTCAAAAGGGTAGTGCGATTTTTTTCAAATTTCACGTTTTTCGCAATAAATCGCGAACGATTCGAAATCGGCGAAAATAGATTAAACAAAAATTATGCGGCATTAAAATAAGCGTCTAACGATAGTATAAGTGTATTTTTACATCAAGTACCCATCGAGTTAAAGTGTTTAAGGGCCTTGGGCCGTTTTTAAGGTCCCTACGATGTTTGACGTTAGACGAAAGTAGACACGGAGATATATCATTTATGTAATAACATAAATTTTACAAAAATTAACGGGTAACGAGAAATCGCGAGTTTAAATTTGATTTTCAATTTTTAAAAATTTGTCGAGTGATTTTTGATTGACCGATTCTACAATGCTTTTGATGATGTGATATATCTTGAATATACACTGGCGTTAGGTTATATATATATATATATATATAAAACGATTTAGCCTTCTCAGTATTTACTGGGTCGTAGTTAATCCTCAATTATTTTATATCATCCGTTTACGAATCTTCTAAAAAGCAGAAGGTAATCCTACTACTCGCACTGCTAAACAGAAACTGAATATTTACAATTAAACGTCGGTAAACTTATTTATAAATAAAAGACAGCGACATTCGAAACAGTTTAAAAACGGACTTAAGAAAGTTTATTAACATAAAAAATAACTTAAAACTGGATTACGAGTACATACGTAATAAATAATTATAATAAGGATAACATAACAACTTTCACTAACTATAGCACGGAAATGGTCATAGATACGACATCCGGAGCTATATATATATATATATATATATATGATATGATATGATATGTACTCTTATATAGATGAAATTCGTCGTATTTGTTAAGAATAATAGTGTATTCTTTGTCGGAGTTGGTATGGAGTAACAGATGACCGTCTACGACGAGGCCAACTTCTAGAATAGATGTTTATTTACCTTGCCTTAGATATCTTAAACAAAGACGAAAGATACAACAAGAATAATAATAATGACAAAATGATGATGATGATGATGATGATAATAAAAGGAAGCATTAAGGTGCTAAAAGAATGCGTGCATCATCTGGAAATTCCTTAAATAAACCGAAGTCCTAATAAATAACTGGCGGCAGACCGGCTCTACACCAACATTCTGAGAGAAAGTGAAAACATTATTATTATTATTATTGTTATTATTACTATTATTACTATTATTACTATCATTACTATTATCGTATAAAAATGAAATTAATAAAATAAATGAACAATATTTTATTCAGATTACTACATGCAAGCTAATTCAGCTTCGGCGTGTGATAAGTGTGTGTGTTAGTGTTTATCTATAGGTGTACATCGGCTAAACTAAGAGAAAAAAAAACGTACGATACGTTTGTCCGGAAATTATAGTTACCGAATAACACACAGGAAGTAAATTTATTTATTGTGTTAAATTCAAATATTTTATTAATCAATTTTTTAGTAAAACTACTCGATGTGTGAATTACTTCTAACATTTATTTACAAATTAAAAAAGTAATATTTACATTTATATATATATATATGTATGTATACAAAATATATAAGTATTTATTACATATATATTTATTTACACACATAAACGTTAAAACACACATATATATATATATATATATATATATATATATGCATATTATATGAAAGTAAATAAGACCTCATAACAAACATACGAACAATGAAACATCCTTGCAAGCCAATATTAAAGTTATTTGCAATTGCCTTCTATATATATTATTCGTCTATATGTCCTCGAAGAACGTTGGCGATCATCTGCTTGACTTGATCTTTATCCATAACTTTCCGAAATATTTCAATTGTATCCAGTTTGAACCACTTTTTTTTAGAATTTCTAACCACATTATTCTAGGCAGACCACGTCTAAGATTACCATTTATTTTACCCTGTGTAAATTTTCGAAAAACAGCGTGCCGTTCACCGGGTTCTTTGCAAATAGCCATCCATTTTGTTTTAGCCGTGTTTATACGTAAGTCCGTATTTTTACTGCTTTCATTAAGAACGTTCATTAGTTATTGTAGGTTCTGCAAGGCTCGTTGCAACCACCACTGTATTATCCGCATAGAGCGCGAATGTTATTCCATTCCGTTAACTAATACACTTAGGTGTTTCGAAATAATTTACTCCTCAAACATTTTTTCCTGATGAAATATTAAATAAAAGAGAGGAAAGAACGCATCCTTGACCCACCCCCTTCATTACGATGACTCTTTCTGACATTTGACCGTCGATACGTATCGATGCACTTTCATTCTAAAATAAACTATAATTCTGATGTCTCTACTATTCAGACCTATTTGATTTAATATTTCAAAGAGTTTTTCATGTTGAACGGTGTCGAGCGCTAAACCACTAAACACGTTTGTATGTTCACTTGAAGACTAAAAAAAGTTTCTCCGGCACCGAAGCCATTTCTAAAACCATATTTTATTTTACCGATATACTGTTCACATTTACGGTATATTGTTCGATGATTTTTAAAAACAATTTTTAAGCATGGATCATTAAACTAACGGTTCTAAATTTTGAACAACGTTTTACATTATTTTCCTTAAGCAGTGCAATAAATGTTGACTTTATCCAGTCCTCGGGTATTTTCCCACTACGATATACATTATTGAATAAATCAGTTAAGACTAGAAGCGATTGTGGACCTGGGCATTTGTCTTTTATTTTTACTTTTTTATATCATATTCCACTGTTATAATTCCAGTATTAAAGTCATCTAAAGACCCTTCAAATGCAGAGAGTTATCGCCCTATCCCACTTCTATCCAAAGTGTTAGAACGTATCGTATATTATCGGCTTATCGGCTAAATTGAATACTTGAATTCAGCAATCTCATTCACCCATACCAATGTGGCTTTCGCCGTAACCGCTCAACCCTTCATCAGATCTTTTCAATTAAAAACGCTATAACAAACGCAATAATAAATAATCTTTATCTGCTATCTGTATTTTTTGACTTATCGAAAGCCTTTGACAAGATCCCGATTAATAAAATTATGGAACAATTATACCGCTGGGGATTCAGTGGAAACCTATAAACATTTATACAAAATTTTCTTATCAACCGAAGTTTTTTCGTTCGGATTGGAAACGAGTCTTCATTCTTACGATCTTTAATGAATGGCACACCTCATGGCTCCGTGTTGAGCTCGCTACTCTTCAATATCGCGATTAATGATCTGACGGTCCCACGATCTTCGTAAGTTGTAGAACCGGATCCATTGGTAAATGCGTCCTTCAAGAGTGTCTAAACCGATTAGTCACCTGGTGTTCTAACAATTGATTATCCTTCGCAAGCAGCAAATCCGTTACAGTGCACTTTTGACGTGTTCGTAAATGTAAACTTGAAATGTATATTTCTCATCATAGTAAGACGCTTCCTAATGAGTCGACAGTCGTCCGCTATCCAGGACTGATAATGGACTCAAAATTTACATAGAAGCCTCATGTAAACTACATTAAAAAAAAAAAACTGTTACAGAAAAATGAATATTTTGAAGAAATTATTACATACTGCCTATGGTGCTGACCGAATCTCCTTGATACGAATTTATCGTTTTTTGAACCGATTATGGAACCGCAATATATTCTTCAGCTTGCTCATCCACCCTCAAAACCATCAATGTTATCCATAATTCTGCCTTACGTTTTGCGACTGAAGCGTTTCGCACCACGCCGATCGACAGACTACAATCCGAATCATTAGAATGGCCTCCTTATTGTCGTCGTTGATTTCTCCTAGTCAATTTTGTTGCGCAGTCTAAAGCTTGCGGCTTTTCAATTCCTGAACTGTTTTTATCTTCTAATCCAGCTTCTTTGAAATGAAAACAATCAGATCCGACTCTCTTTGACAATAAAGGCAATAACTTCCCCGAATCCACAGTCAATAACTCATAACACCGCAATATTGCCTCCCTGGAAAGACAATCTGGTTCTGCTGGATCTAGAAATCCACAGACTGTGGAAAGAAAACCTGCCCATTCAAATAATCAAGAACGAAATCACGTCACATTCATATGAATCTCCATGTTTTGCACTGATGCATCCCTGTTCAATGGATTTGTCGGCTGCTCAGTTGTCAGAGATGGAGTAATCATCATTCAGTATTCGTTACTGCAGACATTCTCCGTCATTTCATCTGAATTATACGCGATTTATCTTGCTCCGGAATCTTTAATGAGCTGCGATGTTGATAAACCTTCAATTATATGTTCTGACTCTCTTCCAGCACTCCGCACTCTCTGCGACGTTTTCAAACATGATCAGCACCCTATAGCCAAGAAAGTGATGAAACTGGCACTGGCGGCTTCGAGTCAGAAAGTGACATTTCTCTAGATCCCAGCTCATGCTGGGGTTCATGGGAACGAACTAGCTGATAAAGCGGCCAGGGAAGCTGTTACGTTCTTGCCGGTTCCGAATGTTCCAATTCCAGCGCATAAAGAAATACATCATAAATGGGCTTCTTGCATTACGGCAAAAAAAAAGTGGCAGCTGACGTCACAAGCCAACAAACTGCGGCAAATTAAACATTCGATCGAACCTTGGATAACTTCGCTTCCAAGTCGCATAGATGATGTGGTCATCGACAGATTGCGCTTGGGCCATACGCGTCTCACTCATCCGTATCTTATTAATAAAACTTTGACTCCAGTGTGTTCCGGCTGTAACATTATCCTCTCGATTTCCCATATTCTAGTTGATTGCCCTTTATGCTCTCTTTTATTCTTCCTCGTTCGCTTCATCTCCTCTTCAAACATGACCATGTTTCATCGTTCGAAACTAATTATCTTCCTTAACCGTTCCGGTCTCTATTCCTGAATCTAATCCTCTTTTCCTATCATGTTTCTAGCCTTGGCTGCTGTACATGGCACATTAATTTAATAGTAATAATAACAAGAGTAGTTAGAATTGCTCGAGGAAATATATAAGTGTGTATATATATATATATAGTGTATCGAAGAGAATTTTTTAAGTTTAGGTAGTGTGGACTTTATCTTTTTAACGATGATAGAATAAACAATCAAACAAACGAAAATAATCGCGACGTACTCGTGTTCATTTTTGTTTACATAAACGCCTGCAAGAAGTATATACTATTACTTAGTACACGATTGTTCGTAACGTTTATACGCTATGCAAAATTACAGGGAGTAGATCGACGTAGCTGTAATGCGGGTGGAAAGTTTATAAATAGATTTCGATGTTCCTGCTAAAGGTAGTCTTTCCACGCTTTTCGTCATATGTCTAATAAATCTAAACTGAAAGTATTTAAATTCGGCGAATCATAATAAACATATACGGCAATTTTCACCTTACCACGCATGTAAGTTAGATGGTACGCAGTTTTGATTAAGCAGCCGATATTGCGACAGATTATAAGAAGAGTTTTGTGTTCTTCCACAATTATATTTAGAGATTTTCTGAATGTACGATTTTCTGAGATTAACGTTTCATCGTGCATTCGTTGAGGAACACCTAAAACATTCACGTATAAGTTATGATCTAGAAGTAAAACATTAATCTGCGCGTTGAAACTTGCCTAATTTTTTCCCGATTTCATTTAAATCAACAGCATTTAAACCGACTCGAGGAAACTAGCCGATTAACGGGAATGCGTTATTCCGTAATAGGTAAATTTCATTCAATCTAATCGATTTCAGAAAACAAGCAATTTCATTTAGTGCGACGTCAAGTTTTTCCATACCGATACTGCGAATTCGTATGCCGAGCAACAACCGTATAATGACACACCTTCGTGTAAGTGATAGCGTACCCGAATTAGATAGAGTTCTGAATATTTTATTTCTAGCTATTACTTTTATCCTCCTAAATACACAGTGTCGCTCGAATATTACAGTCGGATATAATATATATATATATAAAAATGTATCCGTTAACATTTGGAAATCGTTCAGTCGATATCTCTATATAGACAAAAACTAATTTTCTATATTCCTCATAGAATAATAATAAATCTAAACATAAAACGACCTTTCTAAAAAATATTCGAATTAACTTTCGATGGCTATTAAATATTAAGCAAACAACAATTGTATAATAACAGCTTTGTAGCAATACATATGCATATATTTATACATTACGTACTTTCGTAAATATATATATATATACAATGATTGCCTCGGATAGGATACAAGCCTCGTATATGATTCGTAATTATAATGCAAAATTTGTATTATCGAGTTATTATATTTTAAAATTATTAAATTTTCATGACGTTCAGATTGGTTGTTAATCACTATTTAATGGCCTTGGGTAATTACGTAATTACAGGAGATATTCTGTTTTGATCATTACGTAATCGAACATACTTATGCATTCCCATCTTTCCCACCCTTCATCATTCCAATTTCTTTTCTTCTACGTCATAACTCATATAAATATATATATATATATTTCATGTTTTAAAAATATGTAAACGATTGTTAGCGAAGATGTTGGAACGGCAAAAAGTAAAACAGAACGTGTCTCCAAATTCAATAGATTTATTCCCTAAGGATGCTTATCGAATAATTATATTTCTTGCAACTCATGCATACATACACACATATATATATATATGTATATATATATATATATATATATATATATAATGCTGCATGAGAATGACTTCAAATAACTTCATTCTATTTTCCATACTTATTTACGGTATTATAACCATTGTTCGTATTATTCACCGGCGTCAGTGTACCAAATTAGAACTAACAAGCGCGTGTATTATTATTCTTTGGACGTAATTGCAAACAGGAGACCTTGACTACTATTATTATTATTAATATTATTCATTATTATACGTCTCGTAGGCGAACAATTCTGTATATTCTCACCGGTAGAAGGCATGGAATTCTTACAAGCGTAAAATAAAAACAGCCGTCCAGGAGATGTAACGTAGTTACCGAAGGAAAACCTAACCTCTATTGCTTTAGCTATGCTGCGCGATAGTTCGAGTACAAAAAGCCAATCCGTTATGCGCCACCTGCTATAGAAAAGAACAAATTCGTACTCTTCTCGGACACTTATTAGATGCACTACGTTTTAAAATGTGTGAAAATTTTTTAAGCGATTACGCGACAATAACTGTAAGGGTGTTTAACATGACGAACTTAGCGAAATGAAATTAAAAATCGTCGGCGCGTATTCAATAATTCAGGGCGAAATTCGAAATAAGGATAGAATAAATAAAAAATCCGAATAAAGCTAATAAAATACGTGAATTACTCTGTGTGTATTTATGTATGTGTGAGTTATGGAACTATTATGTATTTAGATCTTCAAGTGCATTTTTATCACGTATTTCGTTTCAGCTGCACTAGCGCCTAATGTTTACATTCGATTTTTAAATGACGATTATTCCCCCACCCCCGATTAGTTTTCTTACTTTATTCAATAACTTTAAACCAATTTGACGCAGGTTACTATTGTCAACAACAGCAATCGTCGAAAACAGCCGCCGTTCAAGAAGATCCGTGTAAAGTAAAAAGCAAAGTAGTAGCCGACGTGTCGTATTGCGATCGATATTGGGAATGCGTCGACGGACAACCGGAATTATACGACTGTCCGAACGGTTTAGTCTTCGCCGGTAAATATCGCGGAGTGACCGAAGGATGCGACTATCCGTGGAGATCGCATTATTGCGAAAATAAACAATTGGCCAGTAAGATATATATCGACACGTTGATGAAAATTCTTTAATATTGTTGTTAGAATTTTTTCACATTTTTATAAACATCTCTCATAGAATACGAAATGATCGTTTCGTTTCGTTTAATGTTTTTCTTATCTAAGTATCTTTCGGCGTGGCAAAATTCGGAATATTACGAGAAATATACAATTATACATATATCGCCGTGTTTCGACAAGTATGTGTGTCAGTGTATATGTAGATACTGTAACGAATATTTGTTTATTTTTTATTCTCGTCGAATTTAATCATTTCAGATCACAAGTACATTAGAAATACGTATTCGGTCGAAATTAAATGCGCATGTATGGATGTGTGTGTGTGTACCATATCATGTATTCGTGTACATTTATATTTTACGTTCAGAGTTTATCGAATTTCCTTATTAATTAAAATAATAATAAATCTTTTACTATGAAATTCCAGTTCATCTACATACACTACTTACCTACTTATATTTATCTATCTATATTATATATATATATATATATATATAATATATATTGATTTCCATAAATAATGAGATTGCCACCAGAAAACTAGTGGTGGTCATATTTATGAAATTTTGAGGAGTATATTGGAACAACTTTTCTTTCCACCTGTCCCAACATTCAACTCGATCGGATTACTATACAGTTCGTTGACTGTTTGCGCAAACGTGTGCTGTGCGTTGCATTAATTTATAAATGGAAGAAAGCAATAAGTTTTTTGTTGTGAAGCCGGGAAAACGGCTACAGGATTAACTTAAATTTTAAAATACTGTACGGTGAATCTTCAACGTCTTGCGCTAATGTATTTCGTTGGTATCATTCGTTTTTATCTCGATAGAATATGAGTGGGAAAAGCGGGATATCTTGCACCAAGAAAACAGACGAGAACGCTCCGGAGCGAAATTCAGTTAATGCAGCATTTTATCAAACTGGTTTAGATTGTCCCTGTGAAGGGCACGTTTTGGCCCGAAGTTGTAGATCGTTTTTTTTTTGTTTGTTTCACTACGATCGATGCATTTGCTCATACTGCATTTGTCGAAGCTCAGTTGTTTTTTTTTGTGCATGAAAAGTGGTCTCAGTGTTCAACTACTTCCTTATTCGCCGGATTTATCTGTTACGTAAGCTGAAGATGAAGTTGAAAGGCGAATCGAAGAGATTGGAAAGGCTGTGACAATTAAAGTTCCGAAAGATAATTTTTTCAAAAACCACGGTGAAGTTGGAAGAAAGCGCCAACATGTGTCTACAATGTAACGCGGACTACTTCGAATAAAAAGTTTATCGGAAATTTTGTTGAAAATTTTTTTACACGTTCTATAAGTCTTATTATTTATATAATGCCGTTTGAGACACCGAACTAATATGATAAAATTTACTCACATATACGAGACAGACTGCCTGATGTTTATTACTTGGACTTACCGTGAATCCGTTAATAGTAGACGTTGCTTTCTTATTACTTAACTCGCTGTTGTTATCTCTTTTTATTATTGTCGCAATTGAAATTTTGTCCTGTTTTGTACATTTGTTTCCCACTCAGTGTTTTTTTTTTTTTTTCGGGATGGGGGGATTTATTTTCATAGTTTACATCTTTATAGCGGCAGCTTATAAGTTTGCCAATATGTCGCTTTCCAGTTTCTAGTACACCATAAAGTATTTCTTCGGTGTGCGATCATCATTTATTACTTTTCAAATCCATACGCAGGCGGTTTGCAGCCGAAATTCGTTCTATAGACTGAACTATTGTCAGTGGTGCACTTTCTCATTTGAGAAATGTATATTTATTATTCTTCTTATCGTATTTGGATAGAAGATCTCTTTTTAGGTGTTTTTTCCAGCAACTGGAAATGTTCCATTTTCGTACGATAAAGTTGTGTACTACGACATTAGTTTTGGTGGTTCGTACATTTATTTTAGAGTATCCTCTATGGAAACTTCATACTGAATTGACACTTCTAATTTGATAAACAACTTTGTTTGCCGAACTTTCGAGATGTTTGAAAGTTTTTTTCCCTTTGGAATCTATGTATAGATCAGTTGTATCATTACGGTTTTCTTGAAAAATGTTGTTTTTTTCGCAGTCTTTCGGTCGAATTTGCGATATATTTTCTCCAAGTATATTACAACATTTTGTAACATATCAGGCTTTTCACTTTTTAAAGTATCGTCATCCTAGTACTGCGAGGTTTCGACATAAAAGTTGATTTTTTTTTTAATTTTTGTTTTTTTCGAATTTGGTCAAATTATATAGATGTATTATGTCTGAAGATGGTAAGAACTTATATAAAAATTAAACAATGTCGGTACCGAGTATACAGCCCTGTTTAATATCAGTATATCAACTAGATCACATTACCGGTAATGACAAATGTTTTCATACTCTTATCTAACTGTTGTACTACTCTTAGCATCTTCACTGGAAATACGATGTTTTTTGAACCGGTCCATAATATTTACGAAATAATTTTTTTTTTTTTGACATCTACAAAAACTACCTACAACTTAATATTTTGTTGCCAGACTTTTAGGATGACCCACCGCAATGAAAAATACTTCTTCGCTGTATTGGAAACCACACCATTTTTCCGGTATGTAAACATCTATATTGCAACCTTATTTGTATTATCTTATTGATAAATTTTCCATTCGAGCATAGTAACGAAATTCCACTGTAAGTAACACGTGTATACATCCAATTTATATTCAGTGAATTCTGACCATTACGACCTGCGAGTGCTTTCCATAGATTCTGGTTCTGAGCTGTAGTGACTGCTGCTTCTACCGTACCAAATTGATTTCTCAAACCGTCAGTTCCAACGATAGGCACTCTGCCTCTTGCACAAGGTGCTTTATCAAGCGGTAATATTTTTTCTAGTTTTTTCCCCGTACAATATATCAAAAAACATATAATACCTATATATATATATATAATAATTTCCTTTCGTTCTAAGTATATACATATATCGGTTGCATTATAATTAACAGATGCGCTAATGTATATGTATTTATTATTATTATTATTATTGTTATTATTAGTCGCATTAGTCGTCTATGTTGTAAAGTTGTACATAGCTGAGGCATTTCTAATCAATTAACAAAACAAAATAAAATCAAAGTTAATCACTAAAAAATTTTTTATTACACAAATACGTACACGAAGCTTTTCGACTATTAAGTCATTATCAAATAGCTTGATAATGACTTAATAGTCGAAAAGCTTCGTGTACGTATTTGTGTAATAAAAAATTTTTTAGTGATTAACTTTGATTTTATTTTGTTTTGTTAATTCATAAAATCACTACTCTCCAATAAATCAACATTTCTAATCAACACCGCTTGTTACCGAATGTTTCAATTCTCCATACCATACGAATCAGTTAGATTGTACATTTTCTCGGGCATGTTTTTTTTATATCCTGGACAAAATCTTTCTAATAATTTAGACAGCGATACACTTTGACCAAAAAATTCTCTAATACAGAAGGGAAGATGTTTTTTTCGCATTTTTTATTTCACCCTTCCACTTTGAACTTATTACGTACCTCCGGTACCACACATCTCGATTATTTAACGTTTTCAGTTTTGCAAACGTATGCCTGTTTTTAATTTTTAGCATTACATATGTGCGCGTGTATAAATAATTTTTTCTGTTTATTTTTACACGGAGTAGTCAAATATCAATAAAAAACTTTGGCGTGTGCTCATTTTTACTACATTTAATTTTTACCTTATCTTTTTATTCTTGTATCGGTAATCGATATATTATAGCGTTCTTGTTATACCGCTAGTATATGTAACTTAACTATGTATCTAATCGCATGTAGCGCCTGATAAATATCTAAATACGAACTACCAGGCACGTACGTCAAGCGCGCTAGTTTAAGAGGTCAGTGCGCGATATTTAATATTGAGACGGTACGAGAAAATATTTGGAGTTAATACTAATAATGAAACAACTTAAACCAAGATAACTGAAAATTGATAACCTATGTGGATTTTGAGCGGTAAATTTTATATTTATTAACTTTATTTTACGTCTAGAACTTTTTTTTTTAGCTGAAAACCATGTTCGTATTTTTTTCTTGCGACGTTTCGAAAACACTTTCAGTTCTCATTATCAAACATGATGTAGACGTATGAGCCATGACAGTAGCGCGCTTTTCATAGACGTATTACAATTTTTTTTTTCTTTTTTTTTTTCTTCTTCTTCTTATCAGGTACTGACAATTTTATGTCATCAACCGGATGTTGTCTCTTGAGAACGCACTTGACTTCTTGAGAATATGCCCATTAGCAATGTATCAATTTATTTTGAAATGGCTATAGGCTATATCCAATCCATCATCGTTCTTCTTTTCAATCTTTTGACCTTTTTTGGTTTCTTCAACAAACTATCTGCTAGTGGGTTTGTGTGGTACTGTAGTCTCCATATATGTTTTTGAATCGCTTCTTGAATTACCTCGTCTATGTACTTTATATTTAGATCTACATGTAGCGTACGGTTTGAGACGTACCACGGTGCTCCTACAATATCACGTAATACCCTGTTTTGATACGTCTGAATTTTGTTAACTTTGCTTTTGGACGCACAGCCCCACAGCGTATAGCCATACAGGTTTTAATACTACGTTGTACAGTAGTAATTTATTTATAGTATGAAGTTGTGAATGTGGACCAAGCAACCAGTACAGCTGTTTAGTTTTTATGTTCAACTCCGTTTTCTTCGCTCTAATATGCTGAGCCCATGTTAAAGTTTGGTCTAGGTGAACTCCTAGATATTTTACCGCTCGACTTTGTTCAATTTTCCTACCTTTGATAAAGATTTTATATCTGTTGCGAACAATTCTCCTTTTAGTAAATATAATGTGGGTACTCTTGGACTCGTTTATTGTCAATTTCCATTTGCTCGACCAATTTTCAATTTCATTGACTGCACTTTGCAATATTTTATTTGATATTTGCGGAAGCTTATGTGAGGCCATTATTGCCGTGTCATCAGCAAATGTTGCTACACTCGCATTACAGAAAAAAAATAGGATCTGATTATTCTTTTCCGTAGGTTCGTGTTCATCCTATGATGTCCGAGCCCATTACTTAGCTTATTGAAGGGATTTTGTTTTACCGTACAAATTCCTCTAGTTATCTCTTTGTAATCTCGGACATCGTCGTTTTGTAATCGGTCCAAGATACCTGCTGAATTCATTTACGTTTCCAATTTCTTTTCTGCATTCTTTTGTTTTTACATACATTCCATATTTTAACCCGAGAGTTCTTTATTCGATCTCATCATATTTTGCATTTGCCATTCACCTTTAATCCAAATTTTCCGATTCATGCTTATTCCATCATTTTGTCGACATATATATGAAATTATACTTGGTCATATATATATATATATATATATATATATATATATATATATATATATATATATATATATATATATATATATATATATATATATATATATAATTTATTATTAAAAAGTCGTATTATTTTTAAGAGACATTTTATTAATACGCTATTTACAGACGGACCGATTTCGCGTGAACACTGCGAATGGCTATATGGTATATTCGGTCACGAAACGTCTTGTACCCGATACTGGACGTGCTGGAATGGTACTGCGACCGAACAATTGTGTATAGGCGGTTTGCTTTATAACGAAGTTACCAGATCGTGTGATTGGCCCGATCACGTAGAAGGCTGTCAAAAGCATCGTAAGTATTATAAGCCTTTTAATCGTTATGTAGTATACGGTATATACTATATATAGATCATGGGCGATAGTATTGGAAGCGGCCTTTGGACACTGAAGTAGAGTTGGAAATTGTCGGAGTGGAAATGTTCGGTTACAGAGGACAATCTCATTGAAAAGGATTAAGCGCTTCAAATACTCCGCAGGAGAATCCGATCTGTCAGTCGACCTGCTTACAATAAAAAAAGTGATTTTAGCATCGAAGTAGATAATAATATTACCACCGGTTATTTGAAAGTAATCCGTAAAATGGTAATGTTCGGGATGTTTATATAAAAATGCTTCGACATAGCAATGAAGAACAACTTTAAACGATTGACATGACAGATAATTTGGAATATTTCATCGGTTAAGATTAGACATATTTTGTTCTACCTCCGAACCCGTACTAGCGGTATAATCGGTAGACTAATTTCCTTCCGCTCCCTTTTGGCGTGGTGATATTATGCACAATTGAAATATTGACACTATAAGGTCACTCTGTCTTGAGCCGTTAGTAGCAACGCTTCGTGCTCACGCATCCCTGACATTAATAGTTGATTGATCTATCGTTCCAGCGCGGTCCACTTTTTTTTCTCTCGATCTTTTCAAATTAACTTTTCCAACGATTATCTGCGAGTGAATTTTCTCACGTACTGTATTAAAAAAAAAAAAATCTAACTTTCTCTCGCTTTTCCTCCTACTCGTGTACACATAATTGTTTTCTTGATTATAAAACTGTTCGTTATTCCGTCCATCTAGGATATTCTTGACGTTCTTCTATATGTTCGAACGGGTTTACTTTGCTACTAGCTAATGTTAGAATTTAGAAAACTAAGCGGATTTCAATATTATAGACCTGTATCTGACTGGATTCATGAGGTTCTTGATAATCTTTTAATCGCACTTTGCGCAGTAACTACTTTACTAATTATCGATTATCGCGGACTTCGAATAGATGAAATTATTAAATACTTAACAACTAGTCGCCTCTTTCTTTTTTTCTTTTTTTTTCTTTTAGTTTTCGCATCCCTCAATTTATTCGGTCTTCTTCAAGTTATCGTAAATGGTTACTTTGCCTCCTACTTACATTCTATCTTCCCATTCGGTTAGTATCTCGCAATATTATCGGTATGCATATTAAATAATATTTGCGAAAGAAACATCTAAGTCGTACGCAACTTTCTATTTTGAATTTGGAGGACATTATTCCATTTGCGTAGACTGTTGCTTCGTTGTCTTCGTATAGTTGCTTAAGAATACACTTCGGTATTGAAAGGTGTTTACATTTTTACACTGAATTCGTACGCTTTCACACTGTTAGTAGTCTTGCATTAATTATCTGTTCCCTAGTACCTTTTCTCGGTCTTAGCGTATCATTAATTGTTAGCACATAATACATAATTGCTATAATTTAGATCATTTTTTTTTTGCGTATTGATACGAAAACCGAATGACTCCAATCTCCCAGCAATATCCCTTTTCTCTAAATCATTCGACAGATTTAATATATAACATCAACAGTTACATCTCTGAGTTGATAATTTAAAAATTCCTGACGCTTTCCAAGTTTAAATTTTTACGGTTCAATCAAGATTTTCTTTTAATATCATAGGTTCCGGGGTGAATTTATCGTTCATTCGAGCGCTATCCATTTATATACGTCAATTAATCTACACAGTATTATGTATGCAATGCCGATTGAATCCGTCACAATACCTTTGTCCGCTACTTGTAACATCTGCGTACTTAGTGTAAAATCTTTTTACTAAAAAACTTCCTCGATACAATGCGCGGTAAAATGTCTTTGCTGATTGCGAATATGAAAATCGTTAGTTGGAATGCAAATCACATTCTAAATCGTATTGCTCCGAATTTATTCGACCTACGACGCTAATTCTATTTTAGTGACAATTTTCTTTCACGATAGGGGTTTATTACCGCATCGTTTACAGCGATGTCCAATATCGGAGAATTATAGAAAAATATATGCAACTTATAACTTTCTATACTTTATCCAACCTTCTCCCCTTAATCTAACTATCCTTCCGTGCCTCTGACCTTAGAAGCAGTATAAGGCACGTTAAAAAAAAAAGTAGTACAATAGTAGAACAAGCTAAAAAACATTCCATTCTAATTAATCATTAGTGCAGCTATATAAATAACTAACGAGCCCATTTATCTACTATCTTTGAAAATCGAAAAAGGACATGATAAACCTGAAAACCAAGGAAACAGTGTTTGAAAAATAAATTACTTAGAAACTCGTTTGTTAATTTTTCATTATTAAACGAAAACGATTATCCTTCATAGAAGGGAACAAAATTTTAAAAAACCTAAATAAAATATTTATTCGGCAAGAAAATGATGTTTTGTAGAAAGCAAAATTATTTTGTACATATTAGACTAAGAAACAATACTGCTATAATATATTCGAACTTAATTAAATTCTGGTCGAGCATTCAAAAAATAATTATAATTGGGAGATACAACTGTAAAAGTGTTTTCACAGAAATAACTGGAAAAAGTTTAATACTGCTAACCAATAATTTATAATTCTGATTAACATATTATTATATAAATTATTCTAAAAACTCCTTATAAAAAAATTCGACTACTTATTAAACTCTGAAGGTGCTACTACCCATCAATTTATATAAAGGAAAAAATTGAATACAGCGAATCATGTTTGTCTACGATTGAAATATGTTCGGAGAAAAAAAAGCTTATAATGATATATTTTTAGATTTTTGACAGAATTTAATTAGAAAAAATTATTTTTCACGCTAATTAACCTGTAGTCGTACTTAAGGATACTTTTGTGTTAAATACGGTGGAAAAGTTTTCATATCTATCTCATACGATCAGGTATAATACAGCTTACTAAGTCGTTATTCAGGTTAATTTATACAGCAGATATTACTGTTTTGAAAAATACCGAAATAACAACAGCAATCCTGTATTTAGATACCACAAGTAATTGTAAACAAACAGTTTAAAATATTAAAAGCAGATGAAGAGGATATTCGCCATTGCGTCAACGTGATTCGTAATTATGAATAATTTTACGCTCCACTAAAACGGACATTACATCGGAATAAACTCGGATAAAGATAAAAATATACGTTTTGAATGACAGGAAGGTTAGAAATATTATTTGAAAACAATCACTATTTGTATAGTATGACGATTTGATGTCAGCTTGGCTATATGACCGACTTATTGAATTATGTTTTTAAAAAAATGATATATCACAGAGAATCACGAAACAACATATTTTAGTCTACCGTCGTTACACGGTCGTATATGATTAAGATAAAAACCGTAAAGGAAGAAATCTCAGTTATCATTTAAACAAAAAATTGTTACCCGCCTAGATAGAACATAATGGAATCTTATTAAATAGCTCGTTTGAATATGGTCGACTCAAGGTAACAAAGTTTTAAACGATGAGTATGAATATATTCGCTTAAGTTTGAGTACATTCGTCAGACATAGTGAGGATTGTAAATTTTAAATTTCCTTTGAACCAGTTTGAATTTATCGAATAATAAATTAGCGTGCTTTTTCCTCAGAAACTTAGCGTGCATTTTCCTGGCCGCTGCTTAAAAGTCGAAGATATATTCAGCGAATTAGAATGATTCAACACAGTTACAAGCAGGTTTGTATAGTAGCTGTTTTTAGGTATACTTACTATAAGTGTGTGCGATTCAGATAAAACCGTCAACGCTAAATTAATATCTAGTTTCATTCGGTTTTTTATTCACCGTTACATATTAGAACAGACTTACGACTGCTGTCTTGCTCACGATTACCGTCTGAAGCTCGTGTAGTTACGAGTAGAATTAAAAGTTTCAATTCTACACGAACATAAATTATTTGTGTTATAATCCGTCTCGTAGCTACATGTATTTTCTTTATTTTCTCAACCTTACTGGCTAAACCGGAATTATAATATTAAAAAGTTATTAAAGAGCGCGTTTATTTTTTTTATTTCAGCTTTATGCAACGAGGAACCGAACGGGAATGTACCGTTAGGTAAAAGTTGTAACCGATACTGGCAATGTCAAGGAGGTTATCCGCGTTTGCAAAGATGCCCGGCTATGTTAGTTTTCGATAAACGATCCCTCAGATGCGTCATTCCACCGACGGAAGATTGCGACGTGCCGACAACTCCACCACCGAGTCCCGAAGATCTTCAAGAACAACGACAACAAGAAGAGGACGATTCGAACGTACCACTTCAACAATCGTCCGCCTCGCTTAAACAGGCAACAACCGCTGCCGGTCGAGTTGTGACTCCACAACAACAACAACAACAACAGCAGCAGCAACAACAACAACAACAGTCTCAACAACATTCTTCGCAAAGAATAGCACCTTTATCGCCGCAGCAAATTCAGCAAACGCCTCAGCAAAGATTACCTTCCGTTCCGTCTCAACAATCGCTTCAACAAAGAATACCTTCTTCACAGTTGCAACAAGTACAGCAACCGACTTTGCAGCAATCTCAACAACGGCCTCAATCGGTATCGCCACCGCAATATCAAAATCAATCACCCGCTAGACAACAAATCCAACAACAAAGAATTCCGCCTCAACAATTCCAATTACCTATACAACAACAACAGTCTCAACCGCAGTTGTCTCAACAATTACAAGCGGAAGCGCAACAACCAATTTTATCGCAGTCTCAACTCGCTAACCCCCAACAGATTACGCTGCAACAACAACAACAGCAATTAGCACAATTACGCAGAGAAGAAATTTATAATTCACCACCGTTAGTGCCGAATCCACCCGCTAGAAGTAACAGACCGAATAATAGCAGATAAAATTATAAAATACATCGTCGACAATATTTATAAGTTGTATTTTAATTTCTTTTTTTTTTGCGTTTGCAATTATTTTTTTACTTGCATAGTTTAAAATGTATTATTTCTACAACTATATTATAATTTCGATTATTTTAATCTATGCTATAAGTTCAGTATACAGACAGTACTTAACGTAAATCTAACAAATGGAACTTCTCAGGAATAATCGAGATAACGCCTTAATTTCACATTTGAATTTCCATCAATATTTCTCGATACTCAATCGGTTTAACATTTTGCAATTTCGTGTATTCGTCTCTTCATTTCAATTTAGATCTTTTACACGACGATATATGCGCATCCCGAAAGCGTCCAGCTTCTCTTTCAATTACATTCCTTAATGGCTAGCTTTCAGCACTGTATAGTAGTAGTAATATAGTATGATCGAAATTAATATAATAGGTATATACGTCATGTTTTAAATATCTAATCAGTGCTTGAATTCCGGAAACTATGGATTTTATTATGATTTGATTACTTAGCGGTTAAGAGCAGAAATTTTAATGTCGGTAATGTTTTTTTTTTAATCTACTTTCTTGATAGATTTTGTCACATTGCCATTGGAACGGTGTTCGATGATGTCCGAAGCGCGATCTGCATACTGTTTTTATGTAGTCCCATACATTTGTTCCTGTTGTTGATTATATATATATATATATATATATACATTAATATATAAAACTATGGTGTTTGTCTGTGATTCGCGAAAACGTTCATTATAATCATTGCATTGGGCTATTTTTATCACACATAAACAGAAAATATATATATTTTTTAAAAAATTCTGTCTGTCTGTCTATTCCGATTTAACTCAAAAACTATTAAAGCGATAATGATGAAATTCGCCCAGCTTAAAACCCATATTATTGGATTTGT
Source organism: Coronaproctus castanopsis (assembly GCA_032883995.1). NCBI lineage: Eukaryota > Metazoa > Arthropoda > Insecta > Hemiptera > Monophlebidae > Coronaproctus > Coronaproctus castanopsis. The sequence goes on from CM065052.1 coordinate 58,556,316, forward strand.
TCTACGCTTTGCTTCACATTGATGTCACAAATAGGACAGAAATTACAACAATTTAAATTTTTTTTAAGTAGGAGACAGAGATATGTCTGTCAAATCGTTTAAAATTTAACAGACACCTAAAATCAGGAAACAGTACATTTATTAGCCGGTAGGCCGACTGTATAAATATCGCATCATCGGTCCGTTCTGGATTTTTTGCTTTCGCGTAGTGAAAGAAAGAGACAGCGATATGTCTGTCAAAGACCATCTGTAAAATATCTCATCATCGAACCTTTCTGGAATAGTTGCGTTCGTGTAATAAAAGAAAGAGACAGCGATATTGTATTAAAGAAAATAATTATACAATCGGAGCTGTGGTTAACTTCTAGTATATATATATATATATATATATATATATATATATATATATATATATATATATATATATATATATATTCCACATATGATTTATTAATTTTTTTTTGTAATAAACGACTTTTTTAAATGCCCCATAATTTTTGTTTCGAGTTTATGTAAGCACGTAATACAATGTGCATGTCTGTTTACTGTATAAACTTAATTAACGTGTACATTATCCAATTACTTGACATGTATTATCGTACGCTTTATTTCTGTTCTAATCGTTATTAATGATATAATATTTTAGTAATTATTTTTATTTGTTCAATTCGAGCGAGTGGAATTTTTATATCGATATTTTCTATTGTTATTTACGAACGTATGAAAACTTTTAAATGTTCTCACGATCATTTTTCACGTTGTATACAATTGTATTTTCGAACGCGCGTACGATATTTATTTTAATATAATCCGGATTATTAAAAGATTTTTACATATTATACTCATCCGTCTGCAGTACCGAGCACAGCTCTCAAATACTTTGTTAACCGTAACTGGTAACACAATTCGTACCATCGTAAAACATCTTTCTTGCTATTTAAACACGATGTTCGACACTTTTGAAAATGTTAACTCGTCTCGTTCCAATTGTAGTAGCAGTCAGCAGGCTGCGTCTTAGGAAAATATTACACTCTCCGATAACCGTCTGAACTATTTTGTCTACACCATAACGTCTCCTTTATCTCCATATTTCGCTGCGTAATTAGTTGGGCACCTATTAAATATGTAGGATTGGTATTTTTCTGAAAAATCCAAATAGTTATTATTCGATTTGCGACAAACACACTAACACATATTAAAAACGTCCCGCTTCTTTATGGAGAATTTCGTATGTGATTGTAAGAATTAAATGGAACGGTAAAATATTCGTTATAATTTGATTCATGTTTAAATCTAAAAATACGCGATAGTATTATTCAATATCGATATGTCGTTTAACGAACTAAACGACTTGACGAATTATTTCGACTTTTCCGTTAACAGCTTTTACTTTATTCAACTTTTATATTAAATAAATTTCTTTCATTTATATTCAAATATAAATGTTTTTTACTTTACATCAATTTGTATCGTACGACCATATTACGTGCAAACTAGTAATTACGAGTTCGATAAAAACTTTATAAAAAGTAATTGCATTTTTTTCCTTATAAGGCATTTTAACAAATGCTTAACGGATAGGAATTTACTTAAACATTTCAGAAAAAATTTATCAGCTCTTCTAGTATATTTGTTGTTTATCCTTCCCTCTACCCATTTTCAAGACTAGAGTCCCTATGTCGTAATTAACATGGGGATCTTTTCTAAAAAAAAAAAAAAAACGATTTTATTTCTTAATTTTGACAACAATTTTTTTAATAATAAAAAAATACATCCGTTTGATTTTATTTTTAAAAAATAAGGCTTCCATTCTAGGAAGAAAAATAAATCCACTAAGCTATTTCATTTCTAAAGTTCTTAACATCGTCAAAATATAGGAGCCAAATGAAATTTGGTTAAATAATTATTACAAATTTTTATTTCGAGAAACCAAACTATTTTAAAAACGAAAAAAAAAAAAATTTTCGAAACATTTAACCAATTTCATTTGAGGAAAAAAATCCGTTCATTTTCTTTTGACCAAAATAATATTTACACGCTTTGAAGTAACAAAATTACGAATCCATTTTCAACAAAATCTTGTTCTACTTCTATCTGAACAATATTAGCTGTCAATATCTGATGTCGTCTGCTGACGGAAATGGAAAAAAACTGACGATCCATATATTTGTGAATTTTAATATCGACATCAACGATTGTCGTGGACAATCTTACGGCTATACAGGTAATCAATATTCAGATTTGCAAGCCGGATTAAAATGAATAAACAGTTATACATGTACTATGTGCTGGACATTCCCTAAGCAGCGGAATGTTTTTGGAAGTTATTCAATTTTTTAGTTTAATTCAAAATTTGTAAATTTTTTTTTGCTTCAACGTATAAGTGGAACCAGTTGATTAAAGCTATAGAAAACAAAAAAGATTCTCAAAGCATTAGTAATTCGATGGTCAGCTCGAAGTGATGCAGTTAATGCATTTCACGATTGTTACGATGAAATCCTTAAGATCAGGTTGTGCAAAAAATGACACAAGAATTGGAGCGAAGAGTCACTATGACAAATTGCAAGATTTTGTAAACATTTTTTTACTAATTATTCGGCGTGGTATTTTGTCTTAATTTACAAAACTAATTTAACAACATCGAAAAAGTTGCATTAAAGCGTTGCATCAGATTTACTTAATTCTTTGGAAAAATTTATATAAGCTACAAGAAATTTGATTAATTAAGTAAAGTAAAAGTAAAGCAGGTGTTGAAGAAATTTATAAAAATATTCGTACACAAATTTGAAGGGCAATCTGAAAATACTACTTTTGACGAAGAAACTAATTTTAAAATGAAAATATTTTATCCTATATTCGATTACGTTTTTTATTTTTATTTTTCTTGAAGCCCGAGGGGGAAAAGTTTTCAAAAGACACTGATATATTTATAAGTATCATATATATTTTTGAGAGCAGCACATGCACTCAGCAAGTGCTACTGGATTCCAAAGAAATCAGCGTGTGGGATTTTTACCCACTAAAAAATCCCCTCCCTCTGTTGAAAAAAGAGAAAAATATACATGTAGATATAGAGGTCCATGAACAAATGCAAACGCCTCCACATTATAATAACATAATGTGTGATGGAAAACGGATGAAAAATACATAGTCCCTTATTTCACCAAGAAAGCATATAACGAATTTTTTATAAAATATTACATTAAATTATAATAAATCTTGATTTTTGATTCCTGGATCCCAAACTTAACACGAATATAAAATATTTAAAAGCGCGCAAAGAAGCTTACTATAAAATAAACAAAATTTTAATTTTTTAACTAATACTCATAAAATGAGTGACATTGAAATTGAAAAACTGCAACATCGTTTCCAATATTTATAAGGATTTTTCTAAAGAATGTTTAACTTCTGAATATTTGCAATTCGAACATTACATTCAAGAAACCAGGATAGAAGTTTTGTCGTCCGAAGATTTGTATCAACAAATAAAAAATTATTTTCTCGCTTCCGTATTCCCTAATGTCGAAATATGTTTTCGAACTTCTTTATACACGATGGCAACTAATTGTACTGGGGAGAGATCATGTTGTGCATTAAAAAAGTTGAAAAATGATACGAGAAGCATAATTTTAAATGACCGATTAAATTATTTTGGCAGTAATGTATATTGAATCTGATGTTTTAGATAGAATTTCTATTTATCAATTAATAATTTTAAAAAAAAAGTAACAAACAACTTGTAAAATAAAAGTAGTGAAAAAGAATTAATAAAATACAATAAAATTAGTTTTCTATTATCTTATAATTAATTTATATTATTTTCATATTAGTATATATTATTTTGCAATTACTTGCACAAACCTGTATTTTGCATAAAAAAGAAAATGTATTATTTTTACTACTATTTATCACTCTTATCACTCAAGAGGGTTCATAGCTAGCGGTCCTAGACTCGGTCCTATGCACAAAAACGGCCCCCTATATATATATATATATATATATATATATATAATAATAACCTTTATTTAGCATAACTAAATTAATAATTATGATAACTTTATCTGCCCGAAATTTGCTCAATATCGGTGCAATCAGCTGAAGAAAAATATACCGAATGTAAACAACCTCCTCCTTCTCACCAACTTCATAATAAATTCGAAACTGTGTAATAATATATAATTAATTCATATTTCGAGTAATAGCCTTATAGGCAATAACTACTCGTAAAAAAAAAAAAAATTAATAATTTATAAATATCTGTTACAGCTAAATCAATTTCTAAAATGAATTTCGAATGTAGTTATAATAGACCCTTTCGAGCGAAGGTGTCTTCCAATTTTTCCCAGTTTCGTTTGTTGTGTGGTGCCAACCTATACAGAGCGCTTCTGGAACCCAATATATATTTAGCTGACCCGCTGTAATGCATACCGTCTGACAGTCAATGAACATCGTGTTACCTTTTAAATAATCATGCACGAATGTTATTTGGAGCGTGATTTGTATAAGATGATACCCGAAAACTTTTAAAAATATTGAAAAAAAAGTTTTCCTATACCCAACTGCAGCTCCAAAATCTAAAGCTTCTGGTAACCCGCTTAAATACGTGAAAAAAATTTCATTAAAATCCTTGCGTTTAGGAGTTCAGCGATACACACATATGTACAGCAGATAATTCTTCATCAAAATGACAGATTAGATTAATCTTAGATTATTATCAATAATTAGCGCGAAATTAATGTTTTGTATGTTTAATAATCTATAACTCCACAAACGATTTGACCGATTTCGATAGATTAGTTCAGCTGGTAGCTCCAAAAGTTCGGCTGATAAGGCGTACCTTATAATGGTATCTATAATGGACCATCCGGCATTTTTCACTGTTTTCGATGTAACGGTATAAAATTTCTCACAACGACAAAATGTCTTCATAAGTCTATCGTAGACTGATATGTGCATATGTTTTTAGGATTGGGGAATGATGGTGTATTACGCGATGATCTATTTGTTCTGAGAAGCTGATATTCAGTGTCTTGGTAATATTTAAAATCTGAGTTTGAAATAATGCTGCCGAGTTATAGAAAACGACGCGAATTTTTGTTTTTTATTTATTTGTTGCATCTTTTCGGCTGTTGAGATGTATGTTGAGGTTCATCATTAGGTAATCTCGTAATGACCACTCATTAGCTTCAATTAATATGCTTATTGTTGGACTAGTGTGAAAAGCACCTATTATCTAGAGTACGCAAGATTGATGATCTAGCTGTTCCACAGGGGAACACTATAATCTAAGCACGGTCGTATTATTGTTCGACAAATTTTTAGTAAAACAGCTCTGTCGGCTCCAAACGAGCTATGTGACAATTTTTTTTATTAATTTTAATTTTTTCAAGCATTATTGTTTTAGTTCATTTATATGATGCTTCCAGAAGAGTGTATCATCCAATGTCAAGCTGAGGTATCTGACGGTTTGAGTTTAAGGCGAAGGGTTTAAGGTGTTGAATTGTAAAGCCAAATCATTCAAGAACCTACTTAAGCATACACCCATAATATCTTCAAAATCCCTATATATATATATATATATATATATATATATATATATATATATATATATATAAATGAAATAAGTATAATTTTAAATAAAAGCTGTGTGTGTAAATTGTTTATAATAACCATTTTGTTATCATTATGGAAAGTTACGTCGTATATATGTGTACACGAATCCGTTCGACCATTAGCGCAATGAAAAGTGTTAAAGCAACCGATTTTAAATATATAACTGTAGAAAAATTCGAGTACATTGGACTAGAAAACGCAAATTTTGTTTTTAAAATGGCATACTAGGTAATAAACCGATACATAAATTATGGAATGTAATCAAGGCGTAATTGTCTTTGACCGATATTGCTCCTTTGTCGTACTTTTAAACTATTCGAGTGACTTCTTCTCATGAGAAAATTTCATAGCAAGCAGTCTTTCGATTTGGAAAGTGATCAATCGAGTAGTTACCTAAACTAACGCAACACATTGAAGACGGTATCGACAAAAAACTAATAGAGGCTAATTAATTTTTATAATAAAAGGGCCAAAAAGCTTTTCGGCTTTTAAGTCGTTATCAAGTGGGCATGGATAAAATATAAAAATGTCATATACAATTTATAAAAAATATAAAAGGATAAAAAACACAAAAAATAAAATAAAACGGGGAGAAAATTATTAATGTAAACGTACTATATATATATATATTATAATAATAACCTTTATTTAGCATAACTGAATTAACAATTTATAAATATCTGTTACAGCTAAAATCAATTTCTAAAATTAATTTCGAATGTAGTCATACTAGGCCCTTACGAGCGAAGGTGTCTCCCAAATTTTCCTAGTTGCGTTTGTTGTGTGCCAATCTATACAGAGCGCCATTCCAACGTGTAAACTTTTTTCTCTTGCGGTACGCCAGGAACCATTCGTTACTTTCTTCGTCCACCGCTGATCATAGTATCTTATGACATGTCCTCCCCACTTCCATTTCAGCGCGCGGATTGAAGTTATGACATCCCTATTATCACCCATTTGTTCCTTAATCGTTTTTAATTTGACTCTATCTAGTTGCTTGATTTGTAATATTGATCTTTCTAAATTGTTTTGGCAAGTTCTTAGAATATTGTCTTTGCGTCATCGACCATGTTTGGGAGCCGTAAGTTAAGGATGGTAGCAGGCAGTTGTTGAACGCCACGCTTTTTAGATTGAGCGGAATATTGCTCTTAAAAATTGATTTTATCATCCAGTACTTTTTCCACGTTATTGCCACTCTGCGGTGAATTTCGGCTGTTAATTTGCTTTTAAATGAAATTAGTTGACCTAAATATATAAGTTCGGTGACTTGTTCTATATTGCTATTTCCTATCGGTATAAAGCCTCTTTTTTCTCGACATAAAATTTTAGTTTTTTCGTTATTTATTTTTAATCCCGATTTATTTCCCTTTAGCTGCAGAGAGAGAAACATTTGCTCCAATTGGTTGAAGGAGGTTGCAATTAGCACCACATCGTCTGCAAAGCGTAAGTTGTTCAATAATTCTCCATTTAAATTAATGACCATGTCCGACCAATCTGGCGCTTTGAAAACCTTTTCCCAGACGCAGTTGGACAAAATTGGAGATAACGCATCTTCTTGGCGTACTCGTCGCGCTAACCGGAAATATTCTCCATCCACATCTGTTACTATTCTAGCTTCAACGTTGTTATACATTTTCGTTATTAGTCTTATTAGCTTTCTTTGACAGCCTTGATTCTGTAGTGCTTGAAATATATATGATTGCTTTACCGAGTCAAAAGCCTTACTATAGTCTTTAATTATTAATTAAAAATAACGGTATATTGTACTCTATATTTTTCTCTATTAATTGATTAATAACATGTAAGTGATCTATTGTTGAATACCAACTACCGAAGTTCACGGGCTGGTGTGGTTCTAGCTGGTTCCGTATTCGCGGCCATATTACGGTTGAGATATTTTTTTGTATTGTTGGTATAAGGCTTATTGGTCTATAATTTTCTATCTTTTCTTTTTTACCTTTTTTATGTAGAAGAATTATGTCAGATTTTTTCCATCCATTTGGAATTGTTTCTGTTAGAATTATTTCATTGAACAACTTTTCCAATTCTATAAGTAACCTTTCTCCTCCTATTTAATACCTTCGTTTATTATTTTATCGTGTCCTGATACCTTAGCTTAGCTTTATTTACAGCTTTTTTGATTTCTGCTAGCAGGATCGATGGTATTGTTGTAGTCTTTGTCCTTTTGTTCATGTAATTTATGTTCATCGCCTCTTGAATGTTGTTATTATCTTTATATAAATTTTGTAATAATGTGTAGCAATTTGATTAATTAATTTGCGACTTCTTTCCACAGTTCCATTATCATCATCTAGTCCTATTAACCAGTCCAATTCTTAGCTCAGTTTTAATCTACTTAGTACTTCAAATATTTTGTAATATTTGTTCAATTTGTTTTTGTTGCTTTTTAAATCTTTCTGATTTAATGTGATATCTAACTGCTTTGCAGGCAACATTTAATTCTATTTTATTTTCTAGTTTTCTCACGTTTTAATTGGTTTCTTTTTTTTATTAACTGTTTTATTTGCATAGAGAAAGATTCGGCTTTTGTTTTTTTATTTTTTTTTCAGCAGAATTTACAATTTTTTTAACTTTTCCTTTTCTGTTTGTATTTCGGTTGTTTATATCAAGTTTAATTTTGAGTAGTCTATGATCAGAATGAAAATCGAATTCCGTCATGATGTCTACGTCTATAATTGATGGCATACCCATTGGAGTAACTACGTAATCTATTTGCGCTTTATATGCTTTAATTGGCGCTAGCCATGTTCACCTTTTTCCTCGTCTTATTTTTAAAGAGGGTGTTCATTATTTTAAAGTTATTTTCCTGACAAAATTTGATCAGATTCCAGCCTCTTTCATTCCTTTTACCGTAAGTATATGGACCAATTGTTCCAACTTCTATTTCTGTGCCCTATCTGACTATTGACTATTGAAGTCTCCCATTATTATAAAGGTGTGCTTTCGTTTTATAAATGTTTCGGATATTGTTCTAGTTAATGCGTTATAAAATTTCTGAACCTCTTCATTCTCCGCCGACGAACAAGGCGCATATACCTGTACTATTCTTAGATTATGATCTTTCTTCAACTCCAAATCGATAACAGCTATTCTCTCTGACACACCTTCGAACCTTATAATTTTATCTTTAAGACTTGCTTTTAAAAAGAAACCAACACACCATATTGTCCTGCCGTTTCGCCTGTGGAATACATACTATGTAGGTACTTTGTCATTATAACGCTTTCCCCTTGTCTTCGTACCTCTGCTATTCCTAAAACGTCTATATTGGTTTTTCCCATAGCTTCTTCTAGTGCGGTGAGATTATCTGTGTACTTTAGTGTTCTTACAATGTTCCTATGGTGACGATATATGATTTTCCAGTTGATTTTTCCGGGAATTTTTCAGAAAAGCCTTTAGTACTAACTATAATATTTGGAAGGTTTTGAACTAGTGTACTCTGGCCGTCACCACCTGGGTGACTTATTGGTTTCTTTAAATTTCGTTTTTTAGTTAAATTTGTTAGCTTCGCTCCAGTTAGCTGCTATTTTCGTAGCGCTTCGGTATTGTCTTTTGAGCATGTATTATGCTCATTTCGCAGCCTCGGTTCTATCCTTTTCGGTTGTTCGGCTGTTGTTTGATTATTAATTTTATTTTTTGCGTTATTGCGATCTTTTAAGGAGTTCGGTACTTTTTTCTGGATTTTGGCTCATTTCTTTCTTTTACAATTAACTTATCATATTTGATTACGACAAATTTGCGCCCTCTTTTTTATATTTAATCATTTCCTCCACTAGTCATCTCCTTTAATACTTGCGGTGGGAAATCTTCCTCTAGATAAATACCCTTCTCTCTAAGCGATTTTCCTTTATGCAATATTTTTGATTTTAATTTCTCCGTTGCTAGCTTTACTAGTATTGGTTAGATTAACGTACTTGTGTGTTTTGGTTCCGGTTTAATTCTTGAATTACAACTATCGGAATAAACATTCAACTTAGAAAAGCAAATTGAAATATTCTTTCAGACTCGAACATTGAGCGTAGCTATTGGTAAGTTTCAAAAATTTGAATAAAATTAATAACACCGAATTATTTAACTAATCAAATCGGACTAAAATTTACGGCAATAAGTTTATTGGCTTTGTTGTTTAGCTCAACGGCTGAGTGGCTGCTGCTGATTATATATTATCAGTGTAGCCACTTTTGAATTTCGAAATTCGAAACGATAGAGAGATAACGAGTATATAGAGAAATTTAAATCCGATAACGCTCGATATTCTAGATAACGATACTAATTATTCCGCGATAAAGAAATTACCACCGATATGAATACCGGTGACATAAAAGAAATAGTTTATCGAATTACGAAATGAGCAGAAGAACGATATGCTACAATGCTTGGAGAAGCAAACAGAAGAAACTACAGACAACATAAGTGAATTATTTAATAACAAAATAAAAATAATAGAACAAAAAATAACAGAACAAGATAACAGAATAAGATAACAGAATAAACAAACTAGAACGACTAGTTAGAAGTAAAAACATAATTCTTTACGGCGTGAAGGAAAACGATAATGAAATGCATAGAAAAGACGTAGAAAACAAAGTTTTGGATATATTAAATAAGGATATGGAAATAGCATGCGATGAAGAGGTGGAATTTGTCAAGAGAATAGGCAAAAAACCTGACGGGAAAACAATATATATATATATAATATATATATTATATATATATTATATATATAAATATATATATATATATATATATATATATATATATGTACATATACATATCCGTCGGATTACTTTATAAAAATAACTGATTTTAAACTTCGCTATTTTTTGTATTATTTGTCATCTAATTTAATTATTTCGTTACATTTTCTTTTATTTATATATATTTTTTTAATAAATTGTATATTATAGTTTTATATTTTATTTCATTAATGTCCACTCGATAAAGCTTCGTAGTTTTTTTTTTTTAAATTCGATTTGAACTACTTTTTCGTCATTTTATTATAGGTGTAATTTTAATTTACATGCGGATGTCTGAATTTCGATTTTGTACTTCGTAATAAATAAGTTGATTTCGTTGTAATAGTTTCGTCAAAACGAATAAATAATTCCTCTTCAAGGGTTCATTGGATGGGATTATTTAAATCTCGATTTAAAAAATTATATATATTTGAACAAAAAAATGTTTTTTGGACTCTGTCCGGTGTACTGACGATGAATTCTGAATAGGTATTTATACGTTATTTTTTACGTTGATTACAAGCTTTTGGCTGGAGGTTAGCCTACCGATATTTCTACATTACAACGTAATCGTTTAACGTTGTCTGCGTAAAATAAAAAAAAAACAAAAACATGTCGAATGTGAAAAACGCGTGTATTTTATTAAATTATTAAGAATACAAAGTATAAAAAAATCTTTGTTTTTCCGGTAACTAACGAGACTATATAAATTAAAATACGCAATTAATTAAGAATATTTTAATATATATATATATATATACATATATATATATATATATATATATATATATATATATATATATATATATATATATACGTGAGTTGAGTTTATTTCTGGTACGTAAAATGAAAGTGAGTGAAATCTTTTTCATAGATTAATTTATTACCTTTAATATTCTCTTGTTCCGATTAAGAAATTTCAATTCTTGGCGATCATCTCGTAAACGTAATAACGGAACGACAAAAATATTTGTGATTATTAATCATTTAACTGTTAACAAAAACGAATTTCACCGCTGACGTCTCGTTTACTTTCTTTTTTTATAATGAGAACTGAAATATTAAGACAAAGTGAAATAGATCATTAATCGAAATCACAAATGTTATAATTATATATATATATATATATATATATATATATATATATATATATATATTTAAAAAATTAATTAATATTTTTTAATTTCACAAAGAAAGCAAAGAAAACCAGCCGGGTATAAATACATATTATATACATTATATATATAATATTATACATATAAAGTGCATGTTAGAAGCGGAAAGAATTAAAAATCTCATACTAATTAAGCATTTTCGTTATACTTGCCATTACCCACTCGCTATGACTCTTTGTCATGCACACATACGCATCTAAACAAATATATCAAAAGATGCATACGTATAGATATAAATATAATTCTTGAGTAAGTATACATATACACATACAAACATAATATATATATATATATATATATATATATATACATATAACGTAGTATACATATATTAATTAAAACTGTTCGGAATGTTTCGATTTAATTAATTAGTTAGACGGTGCCATATTATGCCCGGTAATCGTGCCTGTTATAAGTAAAAATCTACAATCCCATTCTGCTTCTTTATGCTACTCGTTTTTCAGCATTCGTTAACGTTCCATATGAATTATTATGACTATTATTACCATTACAAAAAGATAATGATAATATTAAGAATGTGATTAATTAACTTTTATTATTAAATTTCACTAATTATTTGTATAATAATAATAGTGATAATCATCATAATTATTTCGTACGCGTCTACTATGAAAACTATGGCAACTGTGATCTTAGGAGGAAATATATGTATATATTGTTTCCAGTCACACTTTATTTATAAATTTCTTATACAAAATTTTTCATTTGAAATAGTTAACAAAATAACTCGAACAGCTGAAAATATAAAGTATTATTTTATGTACGATACTATCTTTAGATAATTTTTAGAACTGAAATATTTGTGTCATTTAAACGTTCTTTATAATTGAAATATATAATTTTGCTGTTAAATATTTATGTATCGTATATAATGAGACAGTTCGTTTCGGCCGTTCATAAACGACGTTTATAACTGTCAATCTATCCGCCTGTATTGGGCGGATGGAATCCTCATTTGGGGCGGTACGGTTGAATACTTTATTAAACGTGTAGAAGTGCTTTAGGGCACTATTCTGAGGATACGTTGCAATGAGTCAGGTACCGATGGATATTCACGATTTGTGTAGGCTACATAGTTGATTACTTTTGTAGCAAACTGCGTAGATACTTTTCGCATTAAAATCAGAAATAAGGGTGTCTAGCGGAAAAACTAGCGCAGAAGTTTCATTTATGAGTTCAGTTAAAAGTAAACTGTTAATATATTATCTCGAAACCTGTGTGGACGTACGGGATTGAAATCTGGGAAACAGCCATCAACTCCAATCTGGAAATAATCCATCGTTTCCAGTTAAAAGTAACATCTTTGGAGCACCCTGGTATATTTGTAATACCGACCTGTACAAGGATCTCCAGATGCCTGATGTAGAAGAAAGAGAATACACAGTAGTAGATATATGCAGCGACTTCAGCAACACGTCAATCGACTGGCTAAGAGTAATTCCACAGAGTTCAAACGTCTGAAAAGATACTGTGCATTTGCAACATCGTCAATAAATTATACACAGAGAATAGCCAGAGCATTCTGCCGAAACACTTGTAAAATATTAATGCTACTTATTGTCCTGTTCAAAGACATAAACAAAACGTGTAAATCTAGGTCTTGTTACACGGTGGCCACCACTACAGCAATGTCCTTTCGTAACTTGACGACGTCGTGGAAAATAGCTAATATAATTATCATAAATCTTCAATTCCCTTCGATTTACAACGTTCGAGTGGAAATAATGCAACGGTCGCCTAATTGGAGGAACGAGTCTATTAATTATTTACATATTTCTTTTTTGTAGATAAGATTTTTTAGAAGTATCCGTTAAATATTTTGATGAGTGCTGTTCCTTCTTTCGAACGTGTCTGACAAGAGATCGGTTTTATTCGTATAATGTGATATTTTAGTCATTTTTATGAGCCTGTTAACTTTTTAATCTCCGTATATTTATATATCGTTAGTAGACTATATAGTCGTCACGTAATCATCTATTTAATCTCGTATAAACGTCTAAGCGACCAAGTTTAATAACCGCAAGCTGTGATAAGCAGGTCCATCCTCGTAATTTACACACGTGTGTTACTATTACAAGATCGCGATTCACGATGAATATCATCAATTTGCGTAGCGTCATATATCGATCCTCAGTTGTCCAAGAATTTCTCCGAAACGTACGATAGAAGGTGTGGTGGAGAGGTGAAGAGAGAGAGAGGTTAAAGGTGATTGCATTCGAGGAAAAAACATATCTTAAACATCGTGGGAAAAAAACAATCGAGACGTGACACGGAGAAGACGAACAGTTTATCCCGCAATCAAATACACCTAGCTAGAAAAGACAGAGAAACGGCACTATCTAGTCTACTATCGCTGTTAGCGAAACTACGCGCATAGTGAGTAACAATACTGTGCCCATTATTAAAAATAAAAAAAAAAAAAAAAAAAGTAATAAGTTAATTATGCATCGTTTATATCCCGTATATTTTGTTGTATTTTTTTTATACGGAAATAAATTGAATTGAATTCGATTCTATTATTATTTTTTTCAATGCCACCATTGCATTTACTTTATTATCAACGTGACCATATTAACTGGCGAAAATAATATTAAATAGTAAATTATTAAATATTTATTTTTATAATTATCGTCTTTATTATTATCGCGAAAATAAATATGTGGTTAATTATCAAAAAAGTATCGCCCGAATTTTTGTTAACCTACGCACACAAATTACTTACCACTTCGGTACGTTTTCGGGATCCGCGCAGGTTAGACTTCTTTCATCGAATACTTGTTCATCGCCGCAAGATATCAGGCGAGGAAATCCGTCTACGCAAGTGATAAGTCTGTGACAGTCTCCTGGAATGGCGAATCTAGGATACGGCCAGAATTTACTTGCTTCGGAGTGCGGATCTACTTTATCCGGACATTTAAATCCGACGATAGCTATTAAACAAATAGATTATATATATATATATATATATATATATATATATATATATATATATATCAAGTCGAACGTTAATAGGTGACGTCGAATATAAGCTTTCAACTTGAAGATTGATAAAGGACAGGAAAACAAAGCATGACAAACTAATAGGTTGCCTTCTCGGATTCTCTAATTTCTCATTAAGACTCAATCCTACGTGTAACCGGTTTCAGATCATATTACTATTAAAAAAATTCTTACTAATCGGAATCGAAGAAGCTTTTGATTCGATTCAGCATAATAGTATCATTTTTAAACTCCTTAAATTTAAATTTCCCTTATATTTAATAGAGTTAATTAAATTTTATTTAAGCGATAGTTCTACGTTAGTCATCATATATATATATATATATATATATATATATATATATATATATATAATTATTATTATCATCGTGTTCGAGACGCATGAGGACCATATATAAAATTAAATATAATGAGTAAAATAGTTATTGCTAGTGAAGTTTAAACAATATTAATCCATGCATCGACCATTTTAATGGCTTCGTCATTTAGCTCTGTGCTCCATAGGTCTTTTTCTGTTAATAGGGGAAAACCTTAAACCTACTTCGCTCTGGTTGCGCCAGAACCTCAGTGAATTTATTCAAATGGGGCCTGGCTGAAAACGATAAATTCAAGTGTGGAGAACGGCAGAGCCATGGACACTTGTTCCGGTATAACTTGATGCCTTCAGGCATTACGGAAAATGACCTATATATATATATATATATATATATATATATATATATATATATATATATATATATAAAAGTCGTCTGTCAAAACTTATCGTTCAGGTGTATCGCAAGACAATGTATTAGACCCGTATCTATTTTTAATGTTAATAAATTATATACCCAAGTTTATGCTGCAGCTGTATTGCCGACGATTTAGCATTATATAATTTAAATCTTACAGTTCGAATATCGTAAGTATAGAAAAAAAAGCTGCGGGTTCTATTTTTAATGTTTATAGACGGTGGGGGTTAAAAATAAACTCTGATAAAACTGAAGCTATACTCTTCGCCATAACCTTCAGTGGAAGTTAACGTCTCGATGGCAAAAGTGCTCACTGGCAAGAAACCAAGTTCGATATTTAGTTGTCATCCTATATTCTCGTTTATCCTTTAATCATAATAATTATATAATTGATAATAAAGCAATCCGTATACTATCAATAATCTGTAATCGACGATCGTATTTATTTGTGGTTAATAAGAAATGAGATTATATATACATATTATTCAGCCCAGATTACACTACGCATTATTTGGCTATCAGTTTTAAACAGTACATTAAAAAAAATTACAATCCCGCTTCAAAATCTCACCGTTGCAGAATTATACTAAATCCGTCACAGGTATACAAAAATTATTCATACGCACTCAACATCTTATACCTCTATCTTCTTATATTAGTAAATTATTGAAAAAGTTCTACGATAGATGTAGAATAGATCGGAAAATAGATTAATTAATTTCTTAAGTGATTAATGCTAAGCCTCAATCGTGCGTTATATATATATATATATATATACAAACATCGTAGAATTAAGCGTAGATTATTTATTTAATTTTAAGTCTATGTCAAATATTTATTTTGTGTAGTTAATACGGTATGTGTGCATGGGTACGTGTATATATGTGCATATTTATGTGTATATATATGTGCATATGTACTCGTATATTTTTGTTTTTATTTTTACCGTATTTGATATATTTCCTGGCGAGTTTTTGTTTGTTTTTTCTTGTAGCCTAACATTTGTTTCGTTAATTTTCTAGATTTAATAATACAATTTAAGTATTGTCGTTAATAAGGTACTTAACTTTATAAAACCCTTGTTACGTGTATATCATTATGAAATAAAGCTTGTGCCTTTTTCTTCACGTTTGTCGCGGTATTTGAATTAAAGTCACGCGCGGAATACGAATGAGTATACAGTCATAAAGAATAGTATTATAATTGGAGTTACCGTTGTATAGAATTAGCAAAGCCGAATATAAAATAAACGTCGTTAGGAAAAAGGCGTATATATATATATATATATATATATATATATATATATATATATATATATATATATACATGTGTATGTAATAAATACCTTCCGGATTACACTGATCCAATAGGTGATCCGGCCAGTTACATTTTTTAATTTTATCATCGTACGCTAAACCCGGTTCGCATTCGAATGTATGCGCATAGCCCTGTTCGCATTTTATATAATTCGTGCTGCACGATGAACTTTCCGCATAGATACCGAATTTATATTCGCATCCCGGCGAACTAATAGGAACCACTAAAATTCGTGATAATACGGTATAAATTAATTTAAATATTATATTACGTGCATAATTATTTTTTTAATATTAATTAAGAACTTTTATACTATAAACTTAATCGTTAAAGCTTCTCGATTTCATTATAAAACGTTTGAGAATATATATGAAGTGTATATTGTATAAGGATGTATTAGTATGTTAAATCGAATAGATAATTAGGCGTGAAACCATGTTAGATATAAAGAGCACTTAAAAAATCGAGAGAATACGATTAAGCGCAAGTTGCATCTGCGAGTAAAGGCAATATTATTTAGTTTTAGCGCATTGCGCTAGAAAATATGCTCGTTAATAATAAGCAACCATATTTTACTTTAATTTTAATTTTAATTTTAATAATAATTTACTTCCGGTGAAAATGTTTTCGAAACAATGTGACGTCTAAAATATTTCGATTATTCAAAGTAAAAAGTTTGTATTATTATTTAGATTATGAATATAACGTGTTACGTTGGTTTCAGTGGTAACTCGAACATAAACAAACTGTGTCAATAAAATAAATGAGAGTCGGACAGTAGTTTTGTGTTCGGGTTTATCGCAATGCAGTATATTAGGACCTTGTCTATTTTCGATATAAACGTCGATTATCGTTTCAGTTTGAATGTTTCCGGTGAGATTTATAACTATCCCGACGATACTGCCTTTAGTAGTTTATTCCAGAATAACAACTTATATAGCGTTAATAAAATATCGAAATGGTTTTGATAACCGTTCAATTTTAAACCCGGATAAAACCGAATATTTAATTTATACTCATCGAGCGGCAAAGTTGTTTGTTGTTTGAGAATATGAAAACTTTCTTAAATCATCATATGATAGAGAAAACGTACGAAATTAAGTATTCCAGAATTTTACTAGAAAACTAATTTGGGATAAGCGTGTGAATTATAAGACTGCCTAGGTCATTCCAAACTTACCACATCCTCCTATCAAATCAACCTCTCCCACGCTGTTCCAACTGCAATTCCCACGTTACAATCCAACATCCGCTCGTTAGCTGTCCAATTTATAATTTCCTACCGAGCACAAATTCACCAATAGTCCTCTCTGAAATCCTATCTGATCATCATGCTAAAGTTGAACGTCTCCTATATTTCATCAAGATCACCAACTAATTTCAATCCATTAAATTCCTAAATCTTCACGCCTTGGGCCTAGGCGACAGTACACGGCATGCCAACAAACAATAAGAAGAAGAAATAAGAAAGAAAATGTAAATAAATTAAGGAAGTTGAATTATCTGTTTCGCTACTTAAAACAATATTTCACCGTTAAGCACCGAATCCGTTTATATTCAGCGTTCAACCAGTTCTTACATACGTTATTGTTCATTGCGACGGAGCAACGTAATATCATTTACAACCGTTTCATCCATTGCAAAGGTCAATTCTAAGGAATATATCTAATAAAAATCCCGAGTACGGAAATTGTATCAACTGTACATTCTAGACTTTGTTATAAAACCTCATAGGGATTATTTTATGGTGAAAACTGTTTGGAAAACTAGAACCGCTGTCACCGAGGAAACAACGGTATCTTTAATAAAACACACCGTGTCGTATATAAGCCATCTGTGCTGTCGGCTTGTAATTTAGTTGCTGATTCTTTTTAACGATATTTAACGAATTATAAACATCATAGTGGTGAAACTTTAGTTTCTTACGTTTTAAGTCAGGACTAGCAGCGCTGGCCGTTGAAATATTTAACTCGAATAGCCGTTATTATTAATTCAGTAATTTATTAAATATTTTCGGTTGTTTAATTTCCTATTTTTGAAGCGAAACTTCTATTGGCGCGTTATATATGGAAAATTAAAACGCCAAACGAGCAAGCGACGAGCCGAATTAACGGACGTATATACGTATATATATATATATATATATATATATATATATATATATATATATATATATATACACACACGCATATATATATACGTATATATATATACGTATATATATATATATATATATATATATATATATATATACGTATATATATATATATATACGTATATATATATATATATACGTATATATATATATACGTATATATATATACGTATATATATATATACGTATATATATATACGTATATATATATACGTATATATATATATACGTATATATAATATATACATATATATATATATATATATATATATACACGTATATATATATATATATATATATATATATATATATATATATATATATATATATATATATATATATACGTATATATATATATACGTATATATATATATACGTATATATATATATATATATATATATATATATATATATATATAAGTATATATATATATATATATATATATACGTATATATATATATATAAGTATATATATATACGTATATATATATATATACGTATATATATATATATATATATATATATATATATATATATATATATACGTATATATATATATATATACGTATATATATATATATATACGTAACCAACATCTATCAATCAAACCACGTTTAATATCATATATATAATTTTAATAATCAATTTTTTGTATATAGAAAATTAATATTTTACTTTCACTTTGTATGTTTGTTAAATTGATTATTGATGTTTTATTTAATCGCTATACCATTATTTACCGTTAAATTTCTTATTTATAGATTTGTAATATTATGTTACATTCTGTTTTAAGTTATTTTTTTCTTTTAAAATATTTTTGTCATTAATTTTTTGTCACAGAAGATGTAATATTTTACGTTCGTTTTGCGTTATGTTTATTTTTCTCTATTTCCGGCAAGCCTGTATATTATAATACAATTTTACTCGCACATTTATGCGCATAACCGGTTTCCTTTGTATTCTAATGTCAATTTTAATTAGTCTCGTATTTATTATTGAAATAAATGCTAATAAAATTTGATTTAATTTGATTTAATTTGATTTAATTTGATTTAATTTGGTTTAATTTAATTTAATTTGATTTAATTTGATTTAATTTGATTTAATTTGATTTAATTTGATTTAATTTGATTTAATTTGATTTAATTTGATTTAATTTGATTTCATTTGATTTAATTTGATTTCATTTGATTTAATTTGATTTAATTATCCCGCATAAAACCCGGTTGACAGTCTTAGCTGTCAATTTGAGCAGTGAAGTTTATCGATAACGACCCATTTTACAAGGTTACAATCGATTCGCAGTATTCGGCTTGAACGTCCACGTCTCACAAAATAAATTCCGATAAATGTCGTACATATGTGCGCGCGCGTGCTTAGTGTAACAAAGATGGAATAAGTGAGAATTTAGATGAACGTTTGAAAAATTTAAATTGAACAGTTAGAGAACGACGATTCGAACTGACCGAGTTAGGATGCCAATAATATTTAAACCTTCTGAATATCGGTTGCTTTCATTTATTGAATAAATTAATACGAATTCCGTTACGCGAAACGTTTAACGTTAAGCTATTTCAGTCACGTTGTCCGCTATACGGTGCGTGAAGATTTAACGATAACAACGTTTTTTATTTTCTGGTTGACGTGAAATGTCTAAATAGTAAAGATATTTATGTAATTATATTGAAAATTATCTACATGTGTAATAAACACCTATATAAAATTTATGATTCAGATTCAAAATTTTTTAATGTAAGACTGAAAGGATTAAACTAACGCCACTGAAAATATACATATATATATATATATATATATATATATATATATATATACAGTGTCGCATCCATGGGAGGTCACCGAACTTAAGCCCCCAGCGGGATTAGAAAAGTATAAAATACATATAAAGAAGGCGCGTAACTTGTAAGCTCCAAAAAATTTCGCAGCTAAAATGACAGTTGAAGCAGAAGAGAATATTTGAAAGAGCTCGCGTTATCACTGATAAAACCTCATCTTGAAGAGCATGCAAAACAACCTAGATTGGCAAAAACACTGTTAGAAAATATTCCTTACATTCTGTCTGCTGACATTGAAAATTCAGCTGACTGTGCAACACAGAGAATAAAAATGGCCGTCGGTTAGGCCGTTAGACATTCGAATGTGACCCGAGCGCGTGACCAGTTCGTTTTTTTGTTGTTATTATTAGTTGCTTTGTTATTGTTCGTGATCGTTTATAGTTTCTTTTGCATATCGAATTTTGTTGCACATTCGGCTGTGTATATTTTATTCATGTTTTTAATGATTCCGGCGGAGAGGAATGTTTGAGGCCACCCCAGATACAAATATAACTTTTTGTTTATTAAAAATGACTTATTGGATTGCGATGGAAAATATAACTCGTAATTTAACAATTCACTCCTCTGAAATGTATATAAAACCAACTTTAAAGAAGTAAAAAAAATCAATTGAAAAATTAGTGAAATCACTAATATTTATTTTCTTATGGAAAACACAAAGCTTTTCGGCATTTACGCCGTTATCGAGTGAACAAATTTTTTTTTTTAAATCATAATTTTAAAAGTATAAATTAAAAATAATTACTTAAAAATATTCGACGGTGATGGTGAAAATATATTCCGTAAAATGTTGTTCCGCTTGTCCGTTCTGTTTATTTCGAATTGTTGAAATTTAACATCGATATATTTGTTTACTGATTTTGCTTTTTATTTTTATTTTTTTCCGATATTATTTTCCGGATTCTGCAAAAGTTGTATACTGATGGAATTTTATATTTCCATTTACTTTTGAATTATATGATGTGCAAAAGTAAAATATAAAATATAAAAATATACAAACGCAACAATTTTTTAAAAAACACAATTTTACAAGTAAAATGAAAATAAGTATTCGAAAAATGCATCAGATTTGAAAATTTCGTCAGTATACAACTTTTGCGGAATCCAGAAAATAATATCGGAAAAAATAAAAATAAAAAAACAAAATTATTAAACAAATATATCGATGTTAAATTTCAACAATTCGAAATAAACAGAGCAGACAAGCGGAATAACATTTTATGGAATATATTTTCACCATCACCATCGAATATTTTTAAGTAATTATTTTTAATTTATACTTTTAAAATTATGATTTTTTTTTAAAATGTTTGTTCACTCGATAACGGCGTAAATGCCGAAAATCTTTGTGTTTTCCGTAAGAAAATAAACATTAGTGATTTAACTAATTTTTCAATTGATTTTTGATATAAAAAATCACTACATTCCACATTATAAAAAATTTAAAGAAGTAAACCATCCAATGGGCGCTCTATATATGAAAACTTAGATTAAACGTTATCCATTATTTTTATTACTTTGAACACCTTCCTTCATTTATGTAAGAATAGAAAAATAAATGATTAACTACTTATGAAAGTCCCATTTTACTATAAAGAACTATTAAACTTGTACGTTGATCGTTAAGGAAGAAACGTTTTTCTTCGAATGTATTTGATTCTTCGATGGTTTTTCAGGATATTCAGCTAAACGAACAGGGCAGGTCTTTCTCTTAAGTAATTTCACGAAGTAGTCTAGATAAGCTAAATTATTTCCTTTCTCACTTCGCCAGTTGCAATTGATTCTGTCTTAATCGTTGACTGTGTAACTAATCTTTTTGTTGTTGACTCAACCGGGAAATAGCTCCTTCTGCGTAACTGACGATTGAAATTGAACGACCAGTCTTCGAGTAGACTTCCTTCTTTTTCCTTGACTGAGATCGAAAACAACTCTCGCGTTAACGGTACACACAAAATAACGAAACACACATTTGAGTCGTGTAATGTTTTCTGAAGAATTTATTGGATATTCATTTAAAAATTTCCCGTATCATTCCACTCCAACAAAATCGTGTTAATTGTTCAGCTTTAATAACGGAATAGTATTTTCGACGTAATATTTACATTCCAAATTTGGATCGACTCCTTAAATTACGGGTTTCCGCAAAATACTTAGTTCCGTTTTTAGAATTCACCTAACAATTTTACATCAAAGAATCATAATAGATACGAAAACAATGAATGACAAATGGAAAATCTTATTTATGCAGCTGACATGACTTTTTGAATATTATTCCGACGATGCCTAACTTCAGGTATTGAAGAATTCACGTTCGCAGAGGAACGAATACGCGGCGCGTACGAGGAAGTTGTAAAATTTTTAGTTTCATAAATTAAATATCAATACGTCGAAATATATTATTTAATAGAAAAATTTAAAAATAAAAAATTTAACTTAATAAATTACAATATTAATATCCAGCGCGTGTCGGGTATAAAATATTAGTGCGTAACAATTGAAAATAATTTAAAATTTTACGATCATTAAGAAAGAAATAATCGAATTTTTCAGTCATTATTGTTAATAAACTAATAACAGATTAAATTTTAAAAAATGTGACCATAAATGGAAAATAATTCCGAATTTAATCTATAGCATTTACTTCTTAAAAATCAAAAGATTTTAAAAACGAATAACACGTGTTTTCAGAGAATAATAGCGATTAAAATAATCAAAATTTATAAAACTATAATAGCGGGAATTTTTCTCATAGATTTATTTAGAAATACGTAAACGATATATTTTTTATAAAAAAAAAAAAAAAAAACAATTACGATCAGTTAGCGTAAAACAGTTCAAAGTTGTGATATCGAATCATTTGGACTACATATAAAGGATTTATTAACACCTAATTTAAATAACGGAAATAATAATAATTTTTTCGTTCCTAATTTTTATACTGCGCAATTTATTACTAGTCACGGCAGTTTTTAAAAATATTTAAGACACTTTGACATAGAAAACTGCATTAATTCTGCGGACACCGTTTACCACATATCCTGCGCGTTAGTCTTAGACTGCAATAGAATTAGTAAATATATTAAGATTTTAATAAGTTAATCGTCGAAGAAGTAAAAAATATGAAAAATTATAATTTATTATATTAAGAAGGTAATATTAAGTTTATTTAGAGATATTATCATTAAAAATGATAGATATCGGAGAATTTAAGTGTTCGTAAATGGCAGTTTATAAGAGGACGATAAACTTAATCGGATTGCCGCCTTAAATTTTCATAACATAAATTTGTAATTATTAAATAAATAATATTATTACGAAAAAAAAAAAATAAAATAAAAAGAAAACGCATTATTTTATCAAAACTAACTGAAATCGTCATAACGTTTCATTTGTCACAACTTGAACTATTGAACGTTCTTTTTCAGCACTTCGAAGGAAAAAACCCAGCTCACGTCAACTATAACTGAGGATAGACTAGAACCGTCTTCCAGTCCTAAGACTGATCTATTTCCACGATGATATTTTTCCAATGTTCCCGATTTTCAGCAGCTGTTTTTTAAACCCTTACAACTACCGAAGTCCTTATGTCCCGTAGTAAACTATGAAGGAATTTCTGGGTCTTCCACGTCCTCGTTTATCTTGGATTTTTCTCTTGGATTTTGTCCTCGAAAACGTCTCGAAGTATTCCTCATGTCTTATAACATGGCCAATCCAGGTTAACCGAGTTTTCCCTATTCGATCAATTAATCCAATTTTTTTCGTTTATTCTATCCATAATTTCTTGATTTCTTATCTTTTCCATTACCTTCCAGCACTACATTTCGAACGCTTACAACTTGTTCACATTTCGTTTATTTATAGTCCAAGTTCCGGCACCGTATAGTGATCATACAACCGCTTTTGCTTTAATATATATATATATATATATATATATATATATATATATATATATATATATATATATATATTGTTTCTCTTTAAACGCCAGCTTCGCAAATCCAATACCTGAACTGATTTCTTGCTCGCGATATTACGACATACTCTAAATATTTAAATTGTTTCTTTTGTTCAATTTACTTTTTATCAATCTTTACATGCAAGCGACCCGATTTCTTACTGATCATCATTGTATATAATATCTATACGTGTGTATATGTATATACATATATATTTAGAGGAGGAATAAATGCGTTTCTTAAATATTATACAGCGTCCGTATGCAGCGGAATTTGTTATTTCTTGAATTCCATTCGTGCGTACCATGAGATACAAACAACAATGGTAATATTGATGATGATAATTACGATAACAATGACGAATGTAAAATAAATATTTTATTATCTAAATTGTTAGTTCGTTTGTTGACAGTGATCGGTTAGATGTGTTTGAGAATTTGTTGACTAGCTTTTCCTTTTTGAAATTAGTTTAGCTGTTTCTAGTAAGAAATATGTCAATTCTTTCAGTCACAATGTTCCCTATATACTGTATGGAATTTTTTTAATTGCTAAAAAAATAACATATTTTCCGATTGACGCGATATGTCTCGATTTTAAAAATTATTAAAAATTATCTAAAGTCGTCTAGAAATTGGTATTGTATAATAAATAGTTTGTATAAGATTGATAATTTTATATCTAAATTTTATAACGAGTAATCGAACCGGTTAAATTTATTGTCTACACTTCTTTATTGTTATATTAAACGGCTGTTATTATTTATACGAGTTTAATTGATATTTTAATCAAGTTTAATCGAGTATTATTGGCGATATATATTGATAAATTTATTATTTTTGAAAGATTCCGTATATATTTAAGAATGACACAAATTGATTATAACTCGGTTGAATTAGTTTTTCTTTTTGATAATAGTACAAGTAATCGAAGTAATGAAAATAAACACGTATAAAAATATATATATGTATAAAAAAAAGAATAAAAAATATAACTAACAATCTGCTTTTCGTTGTCCGCAATCGACGTCCCAATGATAGTTACAATGGTCGTGTACGTTAGCCTTTCCATCGTACAGTAACCCATTTCCGCATTGTTCTATAGATAGCGAACCGTTAACGCATTTTATATAATGATCGCAAAGTTCCGGATGATAGTACGTTTGCAGGCCTTCCTGTTCCGGACAGCTACTTCTTTCCAAATAGTCTTGACAGCGACCTGCAATATACGAAATCAATCGAATTTGTATTATTATTATTATTATTATCAAAACCTGTACGAATAGATCATATTCCGGAGATGCTATTAGCAGTTATAGACCTACGGTAAGATTAACAAATTATCGATAAATTTAAAGCCAACCAAAAATTCTACCGATATGATAGAAACGACTGTGCACGCCCACGTGGAGAATCACGACATACACCGAATAATAAACGAACAAATAGTTAAATGACTAAATTTTTATAAAGACTTGTAGCTTCTAGGCTATTAAGCAATTATAAAATGGACATAAAAAATAAAATATAAAAATATATACAATTTATAAAAAATTTAAAGGGAAAAAATTTTAGAAAATACTTCATTTAGATGTATAACGTCGGAAAAAAATAGCCAAGTTAAAAAAAAAAAATTTTTTATTAAATAATCCGATAGCGAGAGTGGTTATTAACGATGCAATCGAAAAAAGTAGGGAATATAAATTTATACATAAACAATTACACGTTATATAAACAGTAAAATATTTTATTTTCGTTTAATATAATAATTGATTAAATTTATAATATAATTCTTAAAGCTGATTCTTTGCATATCTTTTTTTTTTATTATTATCGCCATTTTTTTCTGTTTTTTTTTTCAATATATTGATGACCCACCGATTGAGTTGTTTACCACATTCCCTATTACATTATTTTGTAAATTACTGTTTTTTCACTTTGCTGCACATTATTTTATTTTCGTTAAATATAATAACTGATTAAATTTATAATATAATTATTAAAGCTTTTTCATCTGTTTTTTTATTATTAACGCCATTTTTTCTAGTTTTTTTTTTTTTTTTTAATATATTGATGACCTGCCGATTAAGTTGTTTACCACATTCCCTATTACATTATTTTGCAAATAATCGTTTTTTCACTTTCCTAAATGTGTATGGACTAACGGTTTCATGGAAGAACCATCCCACGAAAAATGGATAAATGTTTAATTACAACAAAATATTTATGATATTTAAAAATTAAGTACATCAATAAATATAATAATGTAATAAATTATTTAAAAAAAATAAAAATTAATATACTGGATCCGAACGGGTTAATGATGACCAGATTAAAATGGAAAGCCGTTTTCCCGCTATACCGACTTTGTGGGACGACTATCGCGTATGCTCGTTGTGTCGACAAATTACAAAACTAATTTGAATGTATAGGGATGAGCCAAACGACGATCATATCGGAAAGGAGATTCAGATTTGTTCACATTTTTATCCATACATTTAAATAACGAAATCCGACTAGATTTCTGGATTAACTTCGCCGATATGTCAATTTAGTGAAAATTAGATTCAACTCTAGACGTGATAAGGGCACATTATTTTATAATTAATGTTATATTGTACACAATATAGGGTGACTCGGAGAACTCAAAAACTACTCGACCCATACATTTTTGAATGAAATTTGATTTAAAAATATAAAAACGAGAGATCAGATTGCAACAATTCAGTATCATTCGGATGACCGTCATTTGCAACAATACATTCATTCGATTTTTTTTTACAAAATTTTCCAAGACTTTTTCGAGCATATGTAGCTAAATTTGTCAAATTTCTTCAAAAATCCGAGTTTTCAGGTCTTTCAGATCTCGTGGACGTGCAAGCGCGGCTCTTAATGTATAATTTTGAATTTTTTTCGAAGCCCTCTTTGCACTACCGTGAACGATTCACGCCGAAAATAACGTTCCTAAATTCGCTCCTACTTATTATAGGATGCTGCGATAACTCAAACTGAATAAAAATCTCGCGTGTGTACTAAACGTGAAGCACGCGGTTTGCGTTGAAGCAGTGTTACCAACTACGCTATTAAAAAAAAAAAAAAAAAACGGTCGTCTTCTTCTGTCAGTTTATATTTCGATATTTTTTGATATCGAACGATACCATTAGAGAATTTGAATATTGTAACACTTAATCGATAGTTATATATATATCGACAATAAGTAAATAACGAGTGTGATGAAACGGATAAAAAAGATAATTGTTCTTGTGTTCCTACTTGTCGTTACTTTATCAGTACGTATTATTCGAGGGACTTGATATTATTTTTCATAATGTGTACCTACAGCGCTAGTGTAACACTCTGAGCAATGTACGAGCATCGTTGTACATTTCAAGCGTCATCGACCGAATCGCTTAATCAATTCCTATTTTTTTGGATATTTTTTAAAAATAACACGTTGTTTCTTAGTTTTCCGGCCTATAATATTTTTCATTTTTTACGACAATACAATGCAAATTTCGCAGTAGTAAAAAATCGAAATCAGTTCGATGATTAACAACAAAACGAAGTGTGTCAAGTCGAAAATTGATAATAAAATCATTTTCAATTTCGCTTTCTCGTCTAGTTAAGCGTCGGGTAGTTTTATATTATCCGGGACGTACTTCGTAATTCTGTAAATACGAGAACATACGTATATACAACACGAAATGGAGGGTACTGAAATATTTTTTCGCGTTAAAAGAATTTCGTGTTAAAAGAAGTTAAGTCGACAAAATTATGTTTATTGGAGTACATTTTATATACAGTACATATCACGCAGGCATTAATAAACACGGATAAAACAACAAATTATTAACGAGAAATTAATAAAATTTAATACGTATATAATTTTAATTTTTTTTTTTAATATATATAAAACGTTTATTGATTTCCTGGAAAATAATCCGATATTCTCTTACATTGCATTAACGTAAAATTTTTAACAAATTGTTCGATATCGTCTGTTTTGTTATTGAATATCGGAATGCGCATCTAAATAACTGCGCACTCTTTTCACAATGCTGCGCATGTAGGATGCTGCGGAAACAGATGAAACATCGTCTAATTCAATAACGACGATATTTTTTTAGCTTTGAACAGCCTCCAAAATCTCTTTTTGTTCGTCATAATTTGGGCTGTACACACATTATCATTACCTGCTGCAAACAAATTCTTCCGATGATATTGTAGAATAGTTCAATAATATAAATGCTGTGTTTAACTTTTCACGTCTAAACAAATGAAAACCACAAATGCGTGAATAAACGTGGGCGGTTTTAAGAGATAAGAAGAATCGGGTCGGTTCTGAGAAGCGAAATATTTTCGTGTTAAGCGGTTTTTTTTTCGTGTTAACAGGAAAAAAGTGTAGAAAGACATTGTCCGGGACCATTTTATTACTTCGTGTTAAACCATATTATACGATTATTTTATTTTAAATAGAAAGAGAAAACGAAATACTATACAAAATATTATCAGTTAATAATATCGTTGATTACGCTAAACAGATTTCACGAAAAATTCGATAATATTTCTGTTACAGGGTTTACAGTTTCCCAGCGAATATTATTTATTTTAATCGCTGAAGTTGATTTAAAGTTGCCAATACTTTTCAATAATTATGCAATCATCGGTCAATATTATTACCGAAGATGTTAATAAAATTATTTTTGCTTACCTACATCGTTCACTAATGTAGCCAACAACACGAAAGTTAACTGATTACTTATTGCATATTATACCGAAAAATTTCGTTTAAAATGCACGTTTTAATACAAATTTGTCTCAAAAGTTTATTTTTTTAATCATATTTAATATATTTTTTTATTATGCTTCTCCGTATACGATACATAACTTAATACCTACACGCATGTATATAAGTAAGTAAATAAGTAGAACTTCATAAACCCTTAAAAATGGATAGTTGATATCGTCAATCGATTTTTGTCAATCAGAAGATTGGCAGACAAACGACGTATCTTGAGTAGGTCAATATGGAGTGACGGAGTGGCTACGTCATTGTCGTCTTTCTCGGCTGTTTTACTTTTCCCAGCAGGCTGCTACTTATTCACCGACGGGTCGGATAGGTTGGCTAGAGACCTTGCTGCGATGAAAAATTATCGTCTATAGGTTCGTCACTATCATCTCTGAATTTAGAGTTGTTAGAGACTTCTTGTCACTAATATGCAATTTTTCAACGCTGACAACGCTGACCATAGGTGCCTTAGCATTAAAACAATCATCTACTCATTTATAGCACACTAATTACAACTTGCCAGCGGAGGTGGGATAGGTCGGACCGGGAGTATAACTTACACGTTCTTCCCCGATATTTTCGATAAGAATTTAAATATAAACTTTTACAATGCACGGATACTGTCTGGGCATGTCAAGTTTGGCTTCTATCTACATAGCTCTCATCTAGCCAGCGACCCTTTCTGTAAGTTGTGTAGCCCTGTTGTCGAAGACAACGTTAAATATTTTATGTTTCAATGTTCATTGATCTTCGATGTCCGATCTCCGTCTTCAATTCAATATCAATACCCCTTTACAACTGCAATAATATTTCTGGTAAATATACTACTTTATCTTTAATTATGTAATCTTCTTTTATCCGAATAATATGTCAGTTTTAACATACTTTTTCTTAACCTCGATACTAGAAAAGAGTTCAAATTTTTATTCGTTTTTTTTTTGGCTAGTAAGTTAAATCGGTTATTTTAAAAAATTGTTTACCACTCGTCAGTTGAACGAGACATTAATTATTCTAAAATACTGAACACGGTTTGAGTTATATTTAATGATGGAGTACCTGAAAATTTAATTGCAATCTCGAAAAACATGTTTCACGAACATCATAATAATAATCACATCCAGTGTTTAACTTCGGTGACGTAGTTGATAATAATCAAAATTATAATTATTACAAGTGGTAACGATAAATTTTTTCTCAGGCACCACCGAAGTTTAAAAAAACATGTATATTGTTAAGATTGATAATTTTTAATAACTCGGTTTCTAGGTTAGTTTGTGTACGTATGTAAATCGCTGCCGGGAAATTATTATTATTTTACATACATGTACAAACACTATATATATATATATATATATATATATATATATATATATATATGTATAATATAAATATGTGAGTATATTTGTTGTGTTGATGTACGAATTCGTGCTAGTTCTTACGAAATCTTACGGAGGCTTTATACAACTGGTACTGAATTTCCGAATCTGCTAATAGACATAACGTGTATTTTGTATGTACTTTCACTTCCTAGGGTATAATGTAACCGACCGACTAATACATAACCCATATAACGTTTGGCCTCGTATGTTATGTATTAATACAACTACGTATACATATATCTATATATATATATATATATATGTTTG
Organism: Coronaproctus castanopsis; assembly: GCA_032883995.1. Taxonomy (NCBI): domain Eukaryota; kingdom Metazoa; phylum Arthropoda; class Insecta; order Hemiptera; family Monophlebidae; genus Coronaproctus; species Coronaproctus castanopsis. The sequence continues at coordinate 58,587,329 of CM065052.1, forward strand.
CGTGTGTCATTAATACGTTGCATGTTTAATCTAATATAGGTTCATGACTGGCTGGTATTTAGTACTGCCGGTATATAAACTAGGTGGAGTTCTTGACGATTATGACGGCTATAGTCATTAAGTGGAGCAATTTTTTTTTTTTACAGACAAAGAAATTAACCACGATACGCGACTAATAATAATAATAATAATAATAATAAACGATAAATTACGGAATAAAAAACGTGTTTTCGCAGATTGAATAACCTCCGGTCATTCTACGTGTAAAATTATCGACGAGTACGTGATGGTAAATTCATTATTTTTAATTGCGTCCGACGAATCAATACGTATACAGATCATCCATCTTTTTCGAGAAGGTCGATAACGATTGATAATCATTATAATAGTGAAAATTCGTAAAGCATTCTCGTAGACCTATGCTGATTTGCTTAGAGATGATTCAAATAATTTCAATTGGAAAATTTTCTAAAAATTGCAAAATTCGTCGCAATCTCTCGCGAGAACAATTTCTAATTACCAACAGAATAAGGTAAAAAAAGGTTCGTAGATATTACAAAATATCATAAAACCTGAAATATCTATAATAACATAGTTTATAAAGCCTAGAGCCAAACAAATAAGTCGCCTATAAGAAGTAGTAAATACATATAGATATGACTAATTGAGGACAACATAGCAAATTTTGAATAATGGTTATAAAAAAACTCCGATCAGCCATCGCCTTTAGCGAATATGACTTTATCTATTAACTCCCCTGGTTAAATGCTTTCCCCAACGTCTTTCAACCGATTTTGTTTTGCGCTGTCCTTAACATGTTTTTTTGCCACCACCTTCTCTATATCTTCGTGTTACCTCGTCGTGGGGGGCCTTCCTTGCATCTTTTCTTTGTCCATTGACCACCATTGCACCGTTGAAAATTTCCGCAACTTATTTTCGTTTCTTCGGTCCTCGTGATCAATTTATCTCCCTTTTAATCTGGCTACTGTTGACTAAAACTATAGCGGCGTTCCGGATGTAGACGCAAAAATAAAAAGATACGCCTTAATTTTATATAATTCAACAGTTATATTCCTTCTCCTATGATTTACCGCATCCCGTAATATCTTGTATTAGATTAAAGGAAGTTGATTGGCTGGGTAATTTTTAATGGGTTATATAAATATATATTTCTAAAGTCGAAACATTGAACATCCATCGAATGTCCGCAATTGCGAAATGTATATAGGTATTAATTCCACACGTGTATCGTAGAATAGGTGGAATAAAATCAGTTGCGAAAATGATAAAAGAAGCCATACAAAGAAAAAATGTAACCGAGGTGTCGATCGAACTTCCTGAATATTAATGACGACGATGATATATATGTATTATAAATTAGAGGACATAGCGACTGAAAGTATTTCAATGCCTGCTTACTCTCGTCGTCGGTTAATTGAATTCGTCGATTAATAATTTGCGACGCGAAATTTTATCTTTACGATCAGATATTAAAATATAAAACTATTAAACAGACATTAAGGACGAAACGACTATATCGATTAATTGGAATGTCGTGAAAGTTGACTTTTACAGCGTGAAAAATGGATTTCAATTGCATTGTACGTAAACGTACATAAATTCTCATATCGCACACTACGACACACACATATATACATATATGTATATATACATATATGCGTATATGTGTGCAGACTGTTAAAGTTAGCGTATTTACACGGAAGTAATTATCGATTACACCGTTGCAAATGAATGAAAATATCGTTTTATCAGACGATGAGAATAGACGTGCTTTTAAAATATTTACGTAATTTCTTTAACGACGATGTAAATTAAATATATCGATAAAAAATCGATAAATACATATATTCGCTGCAATAAGGAAAACTTCATGAAAATACCCGACTATTACTTGTCGAAATTAAAAAAAAAAATTATTTCAAATTTTATTTGCACACATCGATAACGACCATAACCGCTTTTATTTAAGAAATAAAAAAATATTAAAATAATTCTCCACATTAAATTTACGCACGCTTTCACTTTATGTGTATTTGTGTGTATCAATATAAATATATATACGTATATATTATATTAAAAAAACAATAGAAAAACTCGCATTCATATCAACGGTCTGTGGTATAATTCTATACGATATGCAGATAACGTAGCGCTTATAGCAGAAAGTGAAATAAAATTACAGCAAGTTATTAACGACTTAAATACTTTACTATTTGAAAGGTGCAAAATGAAAATAAATGTAGGTAAAACCAAAATAATGGAATTTTCAAAACAGAAACTGACAGTGGACATAAACTGCCACAAGCGCAGTAATTTTTCTATTTAGGAAGCCTAATCACAATGGATGGAAGGAGCGAAAAGGAAGTTAGAAGAAAAATAGCCCAGACCAAAAATGCGTTCGATAAAAAGAGAACCTTGCTCTCTTCCAAAATTATTTCATTGAACACAAGAAAATTATTTATCAAAACCTACATTTGGAGCCTGGCGTTATATGAGTGCGAATCCTGGACTATTTTGAAAAGAGATATATCCAAACTACAGGCGTTTGAATTGTGGTGCTACAGACGGATGATGAAGATATCTTGGACCGAAAAAATTACAAATAAAGAAGTACTCCGAAGAATTGGAATCAAGAATAATGATAGCAATAAAAAATCGAAGAAACAGTATGATCGGTCACTTAATCAGACAGTCTTCTTGGATCACAAATTTAATTGAAGGAAGACTAAACGGCAATAGACCAAAAGGAAGACCGCGAATCAAATTTATGGAGAGCATATAAAAGAAGCTATGCTGAAGTGAAAAACTTGCCGTGATAGAAAATTACTGGACAGCCATGTTGTCCACCAACCAAATGGTTGAAGAGAAAATGATGATGATGATTATATATATATATATGTTATATATATATATATTATATATAATATAGAGAAATATATTTAACGCCAAAACACTTAAGAGGAAATATCAGTTAACACGAGAAAATGAAACGGTCCCAAAAATTGACTTAACACGGAAAGATATACAAAGCTTACAATTTTACCATCCGAAGCAATTGTTTCCAGAATATTTACTCGTAACCGAAGCAAAAGAAGATTTTTCCACCAATTTATTACATGCACTTCGTGGGTTGTAATCCGCGTGGAATTCAGTGACTTCAAAGACGATTGAATGCAAAAATCTTTTAGGTAGCGCATTCTTCGGTGTCAAAAGGGATTTAGAAGGAAGATTTGAAACTGAACTGATAAAATGTTTGGAAAAGTCGCTGTATTGTTAAAATTATACATAAATTTACATATTTAAAAGACTAAATCTGCGAGGTGTCGACGAATGAGTCGTCTAATTTCATGTACATTATAAGGCAGTTGTCTTGTTTCTGCATAAATGTGGCTGTGCAGCTGCTGCTTGTGTAATTTAGAAAATTGGTTGATGAAATCGTTAATGTACATCATACTGAGATCAGAATGAACGTCAACGACATGAGTAACGATAAGCGTCAACTATCGCACGCAAAACGATCGATGATTCGACGCGATAGAGGAAGGTCGTCAGTCCAAATAGGTTTAATCATTTGTTCGTATAGCAGAAGCTTGCGGGAAACATTCAACTCCGATTGTCTGCCTATTAACTAATATAATTGACGTGTTTTATTGTTGATCTTCTGGCCTTTTATTTTAAAAATGAACTTTTCAGGTCAATCGTGAATCCAAATGCATGGCCTGTGGAATGAGTCGGGTTCCTAAGTGCAATTGGAATATATATTATCGGATTACAAAATGAAGTATAAACTAGAAGATTAAAATAAACTAATAGTAATTCTGTCCGTGTCTTGTTTACATCATGCTATAGTGTATTTTATTCGCGTTTAATTTTCCTCTACACAGTTATATCGTTTATTTATATCGGTTTCAGAATGATTTGGTATCAAGGAATCCGATTGATCGGAGTAAATTCCGACCCGGGTCTTAGGAGCCGATTTTTTTTTATTATTTATAAATTTTACCTCCATCCCGATTTTTCGTTTTATCTATTTATGCGTTTTTCAGTCGTCCGTTTAGGTAGATTCCAAAAAATATTTAACCTCGTCCAGCATTGGTACAATAACAATTTTCTGAATAATGTCTACGATTTTTCGACTTCCAATTATAATTTTACTCGCTGCGAACACACCTTAACTTGTGAATCTTCCGTTTAAACTGGTGTTAGATTTTCGATTTACATCTTATGCTATATTGTACGAAGGATTAATTTACATATACCAATTATTTAACATTTGCCATTGATTACAGGGCATATATATATATATATATATATATATATATATATATATATACATAGAATGTTATATATAATGGAAAAGTGTAGTTAAAATAACAATTTGTAATAAATCTTTTCGGCGGTGACGCCATTTTCAAGTTTAAATAAATTAAAACAAAATTCAAATAAATAGTAATATATAAATATATAATAACATACTTAACTTAAAAACAGCTAACGTGTCTTTTAGTATAGAAAATTTTTATCGATTTTAAATACTTTTTTATCGTGTTTATTTTTTACAATTATCTACACTAAATAGTAAAAACGAAATATACTTATAGCGTAGTCTTTTAATTCATCGTCAAATATTATTAATGCGTTTAATCAATTATTTTCAATTTGTTAATTTTATTATTTCTATTTATTTAAATATTTTTTTTTTTTTAAATTTTTTCTTCCGATATGTAAAATATTGTCGTTTCCGTTAATATCATTAATTTCGCGTTTAAATTCTTCACAATGTTTACCATATAATGTCCATTAAATCTACGTTTAAATGATCTACCCGTTTCTACTATATACAATATATGCATATATATTTAAACAATTATTACAATTTAATTTATAACGGCGCCTGAATATTTTTTAATCTGTTGCTATCTTCAAATTGTGTTGCTGTTAATAATCGTTAAATATCGATGTATTTATCGCTACCTGGATGTTATACTTTTGAAATATTTTCTTGTATTTTATAACATCCTAGAATAATTAATTAACCCCGACGGATAATTATATTTTTTCTACCTTTTCTATATGTTTACGATAATACATCTTCCACATTTTTTCAACTATGCTAGGATTGTATTTATTATTAAATGCTATTTCTTCTATAGGGTTTTTTCTTGGATTAGTTTATCTGTATCTTTTAAGATTGTTTTTACTCTATGAACGTAACATGTTAAACTAGTAAAATAATTTTAGAAGTAACAATAATTAAAAAAACAACAATATTAAATAAGATCATTTCTTCTTTTTATTATTATTATTATTATGGTGACTATAATAATAATAGTTTTAATTACTAACAATGTTAATCATGATAGAAACGATTTAATGTCTAGGTATATATATCTTTTTATTTATCTACGGAGTCCTAAATATATATGTGTTATAGTATATATTTGCATATGTGCGTGCGTATGTATGCCAGGAGTTGTAATATGCAGAGATATTTATCCATTCCCACTGACCGCTGTGTCTATCTGTGAGACTATGCCTTTGTTCTCTATAGCGTGAATCCTTCTTCCTCCATGCCCGCACTTCCCATGGAACGGTACTTTCCTACATATTATTTTAATCCTGGTGAATTCGGTACAATCTGTTAGTTTACTATTTACTTTAACGACGTCGTAATGTGCATAAATTTACATATTTCTACTACATAGTCATTATTATTTTTATAGTTTTTCGAAATGTAATTAGTTATTAGCTTTCAAGAAATAAGAAATTGATACAATCCTTTGTTAAATAGAATAGAAGAAAAAAATAAAAATAAAATATTATATAGTTCACGTAGATACCGATGTCTATAAATCTAAAGGGAAAAATCTGCTAAACGATTTTAATTCAGACGTCTTTAAATCGGGCCTACTTTTACAAAAAATTGAAATTACTAAGTTGGGAGTCTACCCCACAGGATAAAAATCGAACCGCATGACATCAAAAAAATTGCCAAAATGTTTCTCACATTCCTTTGAACATCTTTTCAACGTAAATATGGGTGACGATAATTACACTGAATATGAGCGTATTTTCCATTTTATGTAAAAATATAACATTTAATTATATAACAGGAAAAACAAAGTCGTATGTTTAATTAGACTTTTGTTTGATATTTTTACTCGAGCAGAAGCAGAAAAATAATATTATAGTAATGTACGAAGGAGAAATAAAATTCGATCGTAATTGAATTGTATATTATCATTGCGAGTATAGACTGATGTGATAAATTTTAAAAAGTCAGATCCGTATATTTTTAAAAAACATATTTTCCAAATGGCGGCATCTTAGTCTGAGAACCTAGCATCATACTTAAATCCGTCACTATTTCGAAGTATAGCTTTATTATCGGCGTTTGTAATAGTATTAATTAACGGTCCGTTATAAAAATACCCACAAATGACTTAAGTCTATATCACGTAAAATTACACACTTCACATAACATTACACACTAGGGCGTTTGAAGATAAATGATTCCGGAGTTTGGATATTTATTTTTTTATTTCTATATAATAGGCTTTTAAATGCGTGTTATCTATATATTCGTTTCCGTGTAAAAACTACGAAATAATTCTTTTCAAAAATTTCACGATGACTATTTTATAAACGCCGAGTATTATCTTTATCTATACGGAGGGAATTAAAAAATTTTCAAACTCCCGTCATCCGGTATAACAATAATTCGATAAGTAATATCTTGGAATTCCGGCACATTCGCTATAGTAATTTTTTCTTCAGTTTAATTAAAGAACCGCCTCTTTCTTATTACTTCGAAAATTTTCTAGTTAAATATATTCGTACACGGTTCACCAGTGGACACGATAGTGGAAACTCAACTTGAATTCAGATAATTCACCACACATCACGTTCTCCAACAGAAAACCGCACAGCAAATGGTGCTAATCGACAATAAAGCGATTCCAATGATAAATGAAATATCTAGAAGTTTACCTAGATCAACGGCTAACGTGGAGGTCGCATTTTCAAAAGAAAACAAATGAACTCAACATCCGGATGAAACAACTTTATATCACTCTAATAAGTTGTCGCTGCAGAATCGTCTGTTAATATATAATACATCAAGCATGGTACTACGCAGCGTGACTCCGGGGTTGTCCAAAGACGTCAAACAGACTGATTATCCAGCGCTTTCAGAACAAGGCTCTGCGATTAATATACCGTACGCCATTACGTGTTTAACGACGTTATAATCGAAATCTGAAAGTTGATTCAGCGGATGAGATTATCCGGAGGTTCGCACAAAAACATCTGAAGCAGTTACAAAACCACCCAAATCAGCTGGTATTCGAACCGTCATCGAGAGTCATGCAAACCAAAATGAGATACTTAATCCTATAATCGTTTTGAGGGGGATGTATCTTTGTATACTCCCCCTACACGTGATTATATATGTATTTTATGATACAATTTATTAGATAGCCTTATTCTTGACTAGTTATAAAATATCAAATATATGAAAAAAAATAAATTTATACAACAAGACTTACAAGACTATCTCGAGGAAAATTTCTGGTCGCTTTCATTATCTAAAAATGTGTTCATATTTTAATAGAGATACGTTTATCTCCTGATACGAATATATATACACGTATAATCTGTCCGCTCCTTGTCCGAGTATGAAGTACCATCCATTACTATTGACGCTTTCCGAAGTGACTAAATTCGCGCAACACACTCCTTACTACATACGCCCCATTTAAAGGCGGTGGTGAATTTTGTTCCTGTATAGACGGTTACGTTTGCTCATTCCTGCCATGGTTGGAGCTGTTCGGTTGGAATTTTATAGGCCACTTGTAACCGCACATTTACAAGCTTCTCGATTAATAGCTTCAGTTTATCCCGTCTCTTGGATATCGCGATCTATTGATATATGTCCAAGAGCTGTTTGCACCGCCATCATGGACGCCCTATACGACTATTTTCATCCCACAATAAATTAGGGAAACATTTCTAGTAATCTCGTCTTGGCCTATTTTACTAATGCATCAAGATTCTTGTACGGCGGCAACTGTATAGATTGGGAGTTTGCCAGCTGCAAAATTTCGCGGTTTGCCACCTGGCACATAAAATTATAAGCAATACACGCTGGTGAAATGTTTCGAGTGGGCGTATGTTTTTCTTTGTATGTGGAACAGGAATCTGATCTCGGGTGTACCGTCGGTAATATCACAGATAGATTTATAAATTATAACACTGTACAATAATCTTTTATTTAGCTCATGCGCAGCAGATGAAGCAGTTTGTATTCATTCGTTTATCTTACCGTTTATACTGATCTTGTTATTCGGTATACTTAACACATATCTAAAGTTTTCTATTTGTTCTGTTAAAGTGCAGTTTATTTTTAAACAAAATCTCACTTTCTCCTTTTTCTTGCAGGTGCTAGTTGCACTATATATATATGTATATATATATATATATATATGTGTGTGTGTATAATACTCATGTACATACATTAATATATTCATATATAAACATACGTACGTAAATACATATATAAAAATATTAACATGTATACATAAACGTATATTTATATATATATATATATATTCATGTATGTAAATCAAACATCTTCACATATATCTTTACGAGGTTTACCAGGCTATATCATGGAAAATTTATCGTCTTAATTGCACTAAAGTAATATTTAAATAAAGACGGAATTACCGTATATATGTACATTTTCATACATATCTTCACATATATTTAGTCAAACGGGCGTTATTTAATTATATTACATATATATATATAATCACCTCTAGCCGCCTCTCCCCAAACTCCTGTGGTTCTATCTCTTTAAAAAGATTAGTCGTAAGGGGATTGTACTCATCAGCAGAATGCGATTTGGAGATCATTTGTTGCCTGACCGTCTTTTCCGTATGCAACTTAGAGAAAGTCCCTTCTGTCCCCTCCATTCTGAACAGGCAGTCTGCAGCCCCGATCATGTCTTTTTTGAATGATCTGCTGTAGCACCGTTGCGTTCAGAGCCTTACCTTATCTTGTTACGTTCTTCGAGTATTACACCTCCGTATAATGTATCGTCCCTTTTAAATCTGGATAATCTACAGTTGTTCCCCATATAACGACGTTTTTAGAGAAGTGGGTTGATAATATCATTTTCTGTTAAATAGTGCAATGTCCAATCTCATATATACATATATATATATATATATATATATATATATATATATATATATATATATATATGTGTGTGTGTGTGTGTGTGTGTGTGTGTGTGTGTGTGTGTGTGTGTATCTATATATATGTACAAATTACATCTGTGTGTGTACATTTTGTGTATATATATAAATGTTGAAGAAGCGTACTATTTGACGTACTTTGCAGATAATTATTCGTTAATTAAAAAAATATATAAGAATAATAATAATGATAACATTTATTTTAGCGTATTATCCTTTTTGACATTTGTATAATTAATGAAAATTATTTATCTATTTAGTTAAATAATTGCTACCACCCTTATTAATATAAAATAATAGAACAAAAAAACGATACTTACCCGTCGAAATTATAGTTGCTACCACTACTAGGACGATTTCTAATATGGATATCATGATTACGGAGCATTAACTTTTACACTCGGATTAATGATAAATTTATCAAAATTTCTTTCGAAGAAATTTAGTTTTTAATACGATAACGATGTACAATAATAATAATAATAAATGAAATAATAATTTTTTAATTGTATTAGGTGGGGTTTTTTTTTCGTTTAATTAATACGGGAACGCTTATTTCGTTTATACTAAATATAATAATTTTTTTACGTAATCGAAAACGTTATTTAATCGAAACGCGATACGCAACTATTTGACAACTCGGACAGATGTATGTTAACAAAAACGTGTGACGACTGGAACTGGGTAAAGCCAAAAAAAAATAAAAATAAAAGTAAAAAACTCTAATAGTGACCGACAAACGATTCTTAAACCGTCAGTATATATGTCATAGATAGCCGGACTAACCACTATCTCTCGCATTCACGATTACGCGAGATATACACTAGCGCACATAATTGCACTGAATCTCGTCGTAATTTTAACGGCCGATGAAAAAAACCGCGAGTCAATATTGGCCGAGGAGATTTGAACGTGTTTGTTAATAACACGACTGTCGTTATTAACCCTTGCGGGCGAATTGGCCACAGGCAGTTACAATCTATGAAGGTGAGTGCCTTCAGCGAAATCGAAAACTCGCCAAATTTTGTAATACGTCAGATTTTCTGGGGGAAGAAAAAAGAATCTAGTAATTTTTTATAATGTTCGTTTCTAATATGTGAAGATATTTGGTTCACATATACATATTTGTATATGAAATATAAGTAAAAAGTGACATTGATAAGAGTAGAAGAAAATATATGACGAGCAGATTAAACAGTTATTTGACTGTCAACAGTAGTACAGTAGAAGGAGAATTCGAGTTTAGAGAAAGTAAGTAGGATATATTAATAGGAAATATATGTGGAAATATACCGGTTGTAAAGTCTGATATATATCAAGGACGGTAGTATAAACATTATAAGAAGACATGATCGGCATCGGCTATCATGTCGACATTGAATGGATGAGAGCAAAAAGGGAGAATTTTTTTTCTCATTAATATTTATTAACCAACAGGATAATTTAGCAGTATTTGCGAGAAGAGCGTAACAGAATGGTATAGTATCCACTGGTACACACCCGGTAATCACGACCTTAGATTACATCCAGGGGTTTTCTACGTTTTAAGCGTGGTTATATCGCCGGCCGTGTCCAACAGCTCTGATGCGAAGGTATTCGAATGATTTTTCAGCCTCACAGCATGGCTCTGCGTTTATTGTTAGGCATTTGAACTTTTATGGCGAGGTTGACTTGATCTAGCGAAAATACTGAATAGGAATCCGTAAGAAATTATTGATTTCGCTGTTATCGCTAGTAATTGTATTTGGCTTGTATACTGTTGCCAAGTAATTAGAAAATTTATTCGTCTTTCTTTAGGGTCTCGTACACATGGCTAAATCTTATCGGAGGTATCATACGATTCTTTAATTTTTTTGGTACACTTACACAATGAATGATCGTTCGCTGCTACGGGTGAAAGTTGTGATAAATAATTATTAAGAGTTTCGTTTTTAATATCAGTTACAACTCTTTTTATTTCCTTATTTTTATTATTAAGCACGGTTTTATCTACCAGGTACCTAGTCACCTCCATCTGAGTGATTTTTAACTAGAGAACGGTAATATTTATCATATCGAAGTACTTAGTGTTGCCGCAGTTTGAATTTCTCGCGTTAGATACTGTACAGCACTCTTGGTGTCAAGATATTCACTATACGATTCCCAGTCTGTTTTGTAATTATACAGAGAGTAGTTTCCTCATTATATATATCACAAAATCTCCAAAAGTGTGAACAATTGCAGAGTGATCAGAAAAAATATGCAACTATGATTTGATATCAGTATAATAAGATGAAATTCTTTTAGTAATAAAGAAGTCTAAAAGATTGGGAAATTTATTTTTATCAGCTGACCAATATGTCGGTTCAGCAGTTGATAAATAACCAGCATTAATTATTACGCTCCAATGCTTCCTTGAGCACACGTCATCTGGCTGTAGTCACTCTAGATCCTCTGCTACCTAACAACTCGATATAATTAATGAACAGTTCTGTTGTTACTCTAAGACGTGGTGAGCAATAGACAGCTGATGCTACAAATGCTCATATTAGTCATCTGCAGATACCCCTACCTGAAATTTGTGAGTTCGTGATGTTTTATATTAATCTTAATGAGTATATGTTCCTGATAGATGTGTGCACAAGTATGTTAATCATCGACTTTAAAATAATCGTTGTCAGTAAGGTGAGTTTCGGCAAGGAGTATAATGTCTATGGAATTTGAATTTAAAAATAGTTCAACCTCGGATTTATGATTCTTTAAGCCATTAACATTCAACAGAGCTGTCCTTAAATAGAAGAGCGTTATTTCACTAGCTTTTGAAGTAGCGTGGATAGTATAGACACGGAACCACTCTGTTTTGTTCGATTAACTGACTGAACATAGCTTTGAACTCGGACAGAAATACCATTAATTGTTCAGTTAAGGCTGGATTTGGCTGGTTACTTGTTTCAGTTTTTTTCGAAGAATCATTAGAATTAAAAATTTGCTCCGCATTTATGGTACAGTTTTATTTTTTAACATATTGATTTGTTCAATATCAAGATTATGTTTAGTGAGCTCAAAGTTAGACTTGGTCGTCTATAATTTACTACAGTAGATTTTTCCGTTTGATTAAACAAATCGCAAATATACCTCGCAATAATTTTTACTACACAGTCCGCATGTAGCTGATAGGTTTGGTCTTTAGTGCATTTGTAAGTTAAATTCCCTTATTTAAATTTTACGCAAACTGATGCTCTAGTACAATAGGCTTTTGATAATAATGAATGTGAAAGCCGATATGCAATCTGCATATTGTTATAATCAATTTATTTGATTAGAGTATTCAGTTTATAAAATCAATGTTTTGGGGGTATATCGGGCTGGATGTAATTAAACATGTAGGCCCCATAAGAAACTGACCACAACGCTTCTCAATATTCTTTACGAGCCAGTTTTGATAAGAGCATGTAGATCGATATAAGGAGATTATAGAATAAATGGGGTTAAAGAATAAAAGGAACTGGCAGTCTAGTCAGCAAGGCATAATGCTCCAGTGGCCAGGAATCTATGAAAACTCAAACATTATGTAACAGGACTTCACCTTAATAATTGTCAAATATAAATAATGATTGAAAAAAAACATAAAAAATATGAATGATTGTAAATTAATTTCCAGTTGTTTCAGCCGGATTAAAGCGTTATTCTTTACATAATGTATTATATCTTTTTCCGAAGAAAGAATTACGAGAAAGTAACAGAGGAAAAGGAAAATATTAATTAATTTGCAACAAATTATTCCCCGAGCAGAGGTCGATCTATCAAAAATTACACAAGTGTGAAAACGAAAATTGCAATAGAAAACTACGAGGTGAACGCTATAATTAAAGAATTAAGCAATAGGAAAGCAAATAGATACGATGAAATAACCGATAAAATTATTAAAATTATTAATTAAAATCGGACGGATTTATTATAATTACAATCTGAAATAAATATTTGGAAACGAAAATATTTCCACACTCTTGGAAAATTGAAAAGATCAAATTATTTATAGACCGATAATTCATTTATCGAACCTAGTGTACGAAAAAATCATTAGAAACAAAATTGAAAAAGACATTTAGGAAAAAGAATGGCTACACAAATACCAATTTGGATATAGACGGCAAAGAACAGGCCCTAAAAATTTAACGGAGATAATCGAGACCTATAGAAATAATATAGGTTATAAAATATACTAATAAGTTTCGACATTGGTGGAGCTTTTGATAGGATAAAGTTATTTTCGATTTTAGAATGTTTAATTGAGAGCAAAATTTAATCAGGTCTAACCAATCTAGATAATTTTTTTTTTTTAAATGGAAAAACTAGGTTTTACAGCAGTGAAAAAATTATATACAAACAAATGCTTACAGTTGGGGTGCCTCAAGGTTCATCTCTCTCTCTCTCTACTTTACATTTCAATATTGCTATGACGCAAATTCATAAGGTGGTATGGCTGAATATAGAATTGATAAGTAACGCGGATGATCTGCATAGCTGGACGTAAGCATAAAATCATAAATGGCGAGATCTGGATCATAATGGAGAAACTGGAAAAATTAAGACAAAGTTTAAATCAGAAAAAAACAAAAACAGTATGCTTCTGTTAAAGAAGAAAAAAGATAAAGTGAAAATTAAGGATGAAATAGACGAAATAATAAAAATACAAGGACAAAAAGTCCTTTGCAGGAATAAAATATGAACTATCTAGGAGTAATAACCGACGAACATCTAAATTTTATTAACTATATCAGATACATTTTAGAAAAAATCAAAAGCAAAATGATTGCCTCGTGTAAAAATAATTTTGGGCTCAAATTTCGACAGAGATGATTTTTATAATCTTCCTTATTTCGATCAATTATAGAATATGTTAGTGTTATTTCACCAAAGTTAAACAAAAAAAAAATATATATATATAAATAAAACAATATCGTAACAAAGAAAAATATTAATAAATTATATATGACAATTTCCTATTTTGCAACAAATGTTATTGCGGGTGTGCTGCCCGTTGAATTGCAATTGGAGAAAACAAACGAGATAAAAATGGTAAAAACAAAAATTCTGGTTAGAAAGGGACCAAAAGAAGGAATTCGTAAAATAAGTATAAAATATTCAAGTTGTAGGAGCAATAATGACCGAGTAGAACGCCGATAACGTAATCCCCAGGATAGAAGAAGGTTTATCTAACAAGCATCTAATACAGTTTACGACCGGTCACGGAAATTTCTACACGTATCTGGAAAAATTCAAAATAACAGTGAAGGTGGAATATATTCACCCGAACATACCCTTTTAGAATGTTCAGCGCTTGAACAAATACGAAATACAAGGTAAACAAGGATTATAGGTGATGGTTCAAAGAGCATTTTACACGAAAAGCAATAAACTCGGTGAATACAATACTAGAACAGAAGACATTACTTTTATCGAAATAAATACAATTACAGGTTACAGCAAGAAGTGAAACTGTTTGGTGAAATGATCTCTTTTTGATTTTATTTCTTTTAAATTACTGCAATAAGGTTATATTATATTAAAAAAAAAAATAAAAATAAAAAATGCCAGATATGCAGGTATAACGGACTCAGTGACACGAATTCGGAATGGCGCGCTTTTCATTTACTTTCTCATACGAATAAATTATGCATGCAGAAAATTTCAGCTATTTGCTTAGACGTTTCCATTTTACCGCATACGAGTTGGTACATATATAATTAAAAATGTTATATCTCGTTCGATTTAAGGTATCGGACCGCGCGGAATTCCATCGAAAAGGTACAAAATTAATTAAGGGCGCCTCATTCCGATATTTGTCAGAACTGGCAATTTTGATTACAACTTCGAAAATTTACGAAACGAAATGCTACACGAATAAAATAGTTACATTTACATACGTAACGGTTAAAGTCTTACACGGCTATTAAGCCATTATCAAGTGAACGTTAAAAAACCGAAATTTAAAAATACACAATTTATAAAAAATGTAAAAAGATTTAAAAAAGAAAACAGAAAAGTAAAATAAAATGTAATAAAATACTTAATTTGGATGAACAATATTACAAATATTTTATAATCAAATCTGTTTTTTCACTTTGCTATTTTCTTAATATCGTACATTTAAATTAAGTATTTTTTTTTAATTTTATTTTTTGATTTTGATTTTATATTTTTTATAAATTTTATACATATTTTTATATTTTATTTTTTAATGTTCACTTGATAATAGTTTAGTAGCTGAAAAGCTTTGTAGTATTTTTATATATAAAAATTCCGTGATTTTAACTGCTGTTCTGTTGTTTACTTTTTTTTCTTTTAAATCACTACATTCCACATTGTTTATATATGCATATACATATATATATATATAATCTAAAACTAAGCAGCTGAACACAGTAGCGAAATTAAGGCACAAGCTAATTTTGTGTAAGTAGAATCTAATTAATTAGACACTACTTGAGTCCAGTTCTGGTATTTGCAGCAGGACCATATGTGTGTTCAATATTATTCTCTATATAGCGTCGATCGTAATATTTAATTCTGTTTATTATTAAAACGTGGAAATATGACGTAATCATAACTGCCCCTTAACACGAGAAACAGAAATAAAATTTTTCTATTCGTCTTCACATCTATAATCTAACGCTTATAATTAAAAAAAAATTATATGCTCTAATAAAGATCTAACTGTTTATATTTAATTTTAACAATCCACTATAATCGAATTGTTGTATCTATTCAAAATAAAGTTCTTTCTCTTTCTTCATCCCAATTATTCATTATTATTATAATCAAATTTTACGCCTCGTATAAACTTCGGATGTTGGTAAAAACGTTCGTTCGATTTTATGGAGCCGAGTAAAGTAAATTATTTTAGATGTTTAATGTTAATCCCGACAGCCAACGATTCGTGATGTTATGCACATCACGTGTATATTAATCATATAATGATTTGAGAAAATCTTACAATTATATAGATGGTCCAATGTTTGGATATCTTCATATTCGCACCTGGGACTCGAGATAATTTTTCCACTTCTTAAAAGTGTAGGCACACCTACTTTGTCCCCCGTGCGAAATCTGTTTACTGACAGGTCCATTTCCCGGAGGGTTCCATAGTAAGATCGTGTACCAAGTCCGCATTGGTAGCTTTACAATTTATCCACTCACATTTTATGTTACTTTATAATATTTATCAATATCACCCCTACCGGGCGAAAGTAGTAACGAAATTGACCGAGTCGATAATACGTAATATGCTGAAATTATTTATAAAGTAAATATATTTCTTTTAAATTATATCAAACCGTTACAAATAAATTCATGAAAAAAATTTTAAAAAATTCTAAATTTAAATCAGTTCGCGCGAATAATAATAATAATAATAATAGAAATTTTTTGATTTTTTTTCCCAGGGCAGTTTATTTTCGCAAATTTTTGACGACGGCATTTTTGGTCCCGTTTTTCTTTTCATCATCTTCATCGTACCAGTTTTCGCTGTTGAACATAGAATAAAACATAGGATAAAAATTAAACAACCGTCGGATAATAAACAGCGGTAAACCGCGTATAAATGGTACAAATCACCATCATCATCACGTTGCGTTTTTGATTTAAAAAGACCGAACACACCAACATCTATATGCATTAAAATAGAACAGTCTGTTTCTTCCCCGCGGAGGCTTCCCTTCAATTTTCCCCTTGCATATATAGGCGCACGCGTACATGTAGACTTAATACATATTTACAATAGTTGATTGTGTGTTTTAAAAGCTACACCGAATGTTGAATTGCATCTCTAATATTGCACGCTTCAGCTGTGATCAAATTAAATCGACTGCAATTTTGTATGTTCGCGATTTCGTTTTCTTTAAAAAATATTAATTATATTTGATCAAAATACCAGAAAATAAAAATACCAGGCAAAATTTTATATTTATATATTATATATAAATATATATATATATATTACGATAAGCCTTTGCTTTCGTCAACATCTTTCACCTACTTCTGTCCAGCGCTTTACTCATCCAATTTTTCTCAGCTATCTTTGCTATATCATTATGCCACCTCGTCATTGGCCATCCCTGTTTCTTTTTTCTGTCTACCGGCCAGCGCTGTGAGCTCCACTTTGACCGATTATTGTCTTCTGTTCGAGCCACGTGTTCAGCCCAACTTCATTTTATTCACGTATCCATGCATTCTTTTTATGATCTGATCGTCTTATATCCAGCATCATTCTTCTATATGTAGTCTGAGCTTTGACGATAGTCATTTCTGCTTTCATTATCGCGTCTTTATTTGTGTAACTATCTACTCTCCCTATGTGTTCCGATTTTACTGCTATCTCTATACTATTTCC
Source organism: Coronaproctus castanopsis (assembly GCA_032883995.1). Classification (NCBI taxonomy): domain Eukaryota; kingdom Metazoa; phylum Arthropoda; class Insecta; order Hemiptera; family Monophlebidae; genus Coronaproctus; species Coronaproctus castanopsis. Next base: position 58,604,981 of record CM065052.1, read on the forward strand.
TGTATTCGTTATTATTTTTATTTTATGCAAATTTATTTTCAGCCATATTTTATTCGATTTAAATCCGTTATCATCATCTGTTTTAATACCGTTTGTCAGCCAATTCCAACAGTGTTCTAAAATAAAATTACTAGGGCGATTTAATGAAATTCACTAAATTACGATTATAGAGGGGCACATTGGACTGGTTAGTATCGCCGAAGAGGTAAAAATATGCCGTAAGAAAACGTCAGAAATATTCTTCGCGGAGGCTGTCTGTATATCAAATGACGACACTATTTGTTCATTATCATCATCATTATTAGTGCAGTCCTAATACTAGTCCATTGCAACAATAGTAACCATCTTTCCTGGTCTTCCGCACTTTTTTTTTTTTTTTAATTCAGCGTAGTTCTTTAACAATTCGATATCTTTTAACAGGGTTCTTGTCTCGGTTATTCTTTTTCTCCTCGGATTCCAGAATATTTCGAAGTAATCGCCCGCCAAAGTACGTAACCAATCCAAATTACCTAATCCTAGTTAATACCGATGACTTCATTTGTCGAAGTATCTGTTCTTGAATTTTTTCAACTCATTCTAATCTTTCAATTTTCCACCAAGCCCCCATCCCGAACGCTTCTAACTTGTTTTTATTCAGTTTATTTAATATCCAGGTTTCGTCATCTTAAAGGCTTATGCACCGCACGTTCATCTTCAATGTTCTTTTTCTGACTTTTGTTTTAATATGTCGTGTTTTTTTAACGCACATGTTGCTAGCTCAATTCCAGAACTAATTTCAGTGTCACAAAGGAGATCTTCCGTTATAATCGAGATAAAGTTGGACTTGTACTACTTGTTATAATTACTAATTTTCTAGTTCCGCGTAACGTTCTTCCCGACATTTAGCCATGAAATTATTCACGGTTTTAGACCGATATTTGCGGATTATTTTTTTTCAGAAATATTTCAGCCGAAAATACATTTTTCGACGACGTAAGAATTATCTGCCGTTAAGAGACTAAATGCGAGTTACAAAATATCCGCATTCAACGTTGTAATCCCGTTTTTTAACGTAGCTATTTTTTTTTGTAATATTGCATATCTTAAATACTTTCTCACATTTTATATTTCCTATTTTGTTCTGTCCTTCTAAACTTTTTTAAAAATTATTTTTATATTTTATTTTTTCGTCCGCTCGATAATGGTTTAATAGGCGAAAAGTTTTTTGGTCTTTTTATATATATCAAAAAATTTATTTGGCGATATTAACTACCTGTTTATTTAAAATATGGTTAAAGTTTTAAAAGTCGATATAGACTTTTTTTTTCTGGAACGATAATTGTCGACAAAATAAATTACATTTTTAAAATGAAAACACGGAAACAGCGTCACAAATGAATGTAAACAGGAATAAAGTAGACGAATTTAAAAATGTTTAGATGTTACTATGAGAATTTAAAATTTCATGACCTAAAATAATGTTGGAGATAAATTTACGGAATTTAACGGAAGCGTTTAAAATTATCTCCCGTACGTCATATACTTGAATCATTTTGCTTCATCTACAGAACATCCTGCACGTTCAGGGAAAGAACCTCCAGTTGTTTCATACATCAAAATTTATAATTTTGTACTAAAATATGATCGTGTGTTTAAGCATTATTGATTAGATTTCATTTATGCACCAGTATAGTATAATATATGCGTATGTCTGAACATTATTAGATTCTACGCAAGTAAGATTGCATCAACGTTCTGACTAATACAACGCATCATTAACCGGATTTCGAGTCCTAACTGAGCATTAATTTTTCCAAATGTCAAACTTGAATTAACGGATTGCGTTTCAATTGATAATCCTCAATGCAAACGTGTGCTTTATATTTGCATACACGTATATGTGCAGATGTATACATATCGATACGTGTACACATCGGGTTGCAATAATTTATTTCGGTTCTTACCATCCTTTAACATTTTCCGGATCATCGCATTTGAATGATATATCGTTATAGACATTACCCGGAGGGCAACTGCCGTATTGCGGTATAATACCGTTTCGACAGATGTAGAATTTCTGGCAATCTTCCGGATGCGGAAACGTTGGGTGCGGTAAAGCTCTACCGTTTGGTAGGATAACTTCGCCGGGCGGACAAGAAAATCCATCGTCTAGTAATTCTATTTTAGGACATACGTAAACTTTTGTTAATAAAAAAAAAAAGAGAAAAAAAAATATAAATTAAGAACATATGACGAATGATTGAAGATTAAAAGTTAAATTACTTCTTTTTACCTCTTTTAGTATTGGTACAATCTTTTCTGATGGTGTCGGAAGGCCAAGCGCAATTACTTTTGACATCGTCGTAAATAAGACCGGGTGGGCACGATTGTTCATTAGGTTTACCGTCCACGCAGTTGACGAATTTATCGCACACTTGAGTGTCCCAATGACGATAAATTCCGTTCGATCTCGGACAACCTTTAGTCGGTTTAGGTTCCTCTGCGGTCAGAAATAAAAATCTTTATATATATATATATATATATATATATATATATATATATATATATATATATATATACGTTCGTAGCGTACAACTGTAATGTAATTCTTTAACTTTATTTAATTTATGTATGATTATTCCCTTTTCTTTCACAAATAAAACGACTTTCTTGTATCTTGTCCGGATTGTTTACAAAATTAAGGGAGTATAAAAACTAATGAGGATCTCTTATTATATTACTCGTCACTGAGTGAAAATACTTTAGTCAACAGCGATAGCATTTCAAATGTTGTCATATGTTCACACTCTGTTTCCAAATTCACTGACTACCAATGTTTATACTATGAACACCCGCCTGAGCAAAATGTCCTATATTATTCCCTTGAACTAACTTTGACTTAGTACCTTGAATCGTTATAATTTTAAATTAATAATAACTATAGATATTTGCAATTTAATCTGACTTAAGTATATTTTTATTTTTATAAATTTTCACTTTATTTACTCGATTCAGTCGGATAGTGTTTAAGGATACTCATTATACACAAACACATACACACGGTGAATGAGGGGCTATGTTACTCATCCCACTATTCATCTTTAACTTCAAAAACTATCATCACTACTACACCCAATTGTTTTATCTACATCCGCTTTTTTTATATCCATAAATGTATATATATATACATTCTAATCTCCTGCCCTTTTATGTAACACCAATATTAAATTTTCGGTTTTAATCCTTTAAGTGTTTCTTCATTAAGTAGGCTAGCTACCAATGGATTTGTAATCTTGATAGGTGTCTATGAACTGACAATTTAATCTCTTCAGTGACAAATCTCACATGTAGGTCGGTGTGTAATGTCCTGTTTAAGACGATGGAGCGGCGACTGTCAACTGTAGTATTTTATTCTGCCTGCACTGAATTCGTTCTACTTTAGTTGCCAAAGCACATACCTACAGTTCTGCTGCATATAAAGGCTTCAATATTGCTTTATACAATATTAATTTATTATTGATAATCAATTGCGAGCGAGTGCCTATCAGTCAATACAATTGTTTCATCTTAAGTTCTAGCTCGGTATTGTTCGAATAAGTATTTAAGAAAAAATTATTAGTAGTAAAACACAAAAAAAAACTCTTATACAATTAAAAATGTCTATTATGTTAATAAGTTTCTTATGTTTATAATTACTATAAATTGAAATTGCCTAGAATCGTAATTACCTTTGATAGAAATTAAATAATCATCACACCCGCTCATATCTGCAGGTAACGCTGGGCGCCTACACGCGATGGACGTAACCATAATTTTAGGACAATCTTAATCACATTTCTTTGAAATAATAACGGATTTATAACTGTTTAAAACTTATTTTTAATTAAGAAAAGCGCGGGAAAATCCTGCGCGTCGTCAATGTATAATACAACCTGAATTTATAAAATCGGGTAGCTGCAAAGTATACACAAAGAGGTACGCGAAATAATGAGTAACCCTTGCAGCTGGGGACGTTTTTATAGTGGACCACCGCACTCGACGGTAAACTAAAACGAACTATAAGTAAAGTACCTGTTCGACCTGCGTATTCGTTACAGCGAATTAACTCGCGCTTATGTTATGAATAAAACAAATACACCACCACTGTGTACGTTCGCAGCGCCAAAACCACTAACTTCCCCACACAAATTCCTCGAATATATACAGTACTCCTTATACCGACGTCAAAAAGATCTATTTAATTACCAGACATTTTATCTGATTTAATTGCAAATTCCTTCAATAATTATTTTCACGTACTCTCGGAGTCCTTTTTATTATTATTATTATTATTATTATTATTGTTATTAAATGGAACGAATAATAATAAATTAATTAATAGACTTGGCGGATCGCTGTTTAATCTGTAAACATTAATTAATAATTTAAATCCATTAATTATTTTGAAATGATACGTTCATCTTCAGTCGTTCAACTATCGATGAAGTACATACGTAATTCTTTTCGATCGCCGCAATCCACGTTAACCGGTATGTCGCATCGTTCGTGACTCGGATTTACATCGTCAAATACTAATCCGTCGGGGCATAGTTTCTGTTCAGCCGTACCGCCGTAACAATGATAGTACAGGTCGCATTGTATTGCATCCGGATAAAACCCGTTCTTTTGAGGACATTTGAATTCTTGACTCGTCGCTGTTAAAATGGAAATAATATTAACATTTTTAATTGCACACAACCGCATATATATACACCAATATATAAACAAACACATGTACATTTATTATTACTAGTAGTTAAATTAACTGGTTCGAGGAGTGTGAACTGATTAAATTAGTTAATATTAACTATCATACAAGAATAGGATAACATTGAACAATATAGAGACGTTGTCATCGAGAAGAGGCTACTGGAAGAAGTTAAACTCAGATCTTTTATCAATTGTATGGACAACATTTCACACTAGAATACGAGGAAGACCATATAATCTTAAAGGTTGTTAGGTCTATTAAAAAGGCGCGCGCATATGTCAATTTTGTAATGATCTCTCTGAAACCTGTTGATAATAATGTTCTACACCAGCGTCACATATGTGTCTTCTGAAGTGAGACTAGTTAATGACCTCACGCGACGCTTGCACTTTGCATTATCTCCATCAATGCCAGTTCCATATTTCACTCTGTTTCTACGTACGTATATAGATTATTCTAATCTTGTTTAAATAAGATAAATTTTTACATAAACGAATTAATGATAAACGATACAAACTTTAGCGTAAGAAAAAATATTGCAATTAGTTGTAAACGAATTAAGAGTATAATTTATTGAATCTCTAGAGTAGCCTGCAAATGCAGCTTAATATATATATATATATATATATATATATATAATTCTTTTGAAGTGAAACTTCTATTGGCGCGTTGCATATGGGGAGTTAACGCGTACGAGCCAGTCGATTTGTTTCTCTTGAGCATACGCGCACGGCTATTCGTTATATCGTTCAAATCTTCGCTGCACAAAGGATATATTATGTAGGACGTAGATTTCAGAATGAAAACAATGCCATGTAAAGTAAGCATAGCAGACATTGCGTTTCTTTTCATTGTAAAATTTGTACGAAATCTCGAGTTTATTTTAAATAGGTGTTTTATCATTGTGCTAATGTATTCAATATATTGAATGAAAATTTATGTTTTATGATATTGCTATCATCTTTAATTTTCACTTGCTAAGTCTTTCATTTTAATTATATTTACACCGGACATATTTTTCCATAAATGAATTAATGTAAATATAAACCGTATAAACATTAGCGTAAAAAAATATTACAATCAGTTATTATAAACGAATTAAGAGTATAATTTGTTCAATGCTGCTAACGCAGTCTCTACCGGTAGTGATTATATGTATATATATATATATATATATATATATATATATATATATATATATGTGTGTGTGTGTGTGTGTGATTTTGAAATAAAATATACACACGTGATATTAAAAAATTTTGAAATAAATACAAGAAAAATTTCTAACAAAATCTCGTCGAGCTCGTATGAGTAATTAATTTCTCTCACCTGCTGCATCATGAACCGTTAATCAAATTCGTATCTCGTTTTCTTCACTAAATTTTATTTACCGGTGTATAGCTTTTAACATAATGTGTGTTGTATACTTCGTGTCTAGAATTAATCGCGATAAATAATTATTTCTTAAACTTCCTTTTTATCTCGTCTTGTTCTACCTTCTATAGCTCGAGTTAATATGCCGTCATTGCTGTACATTTTCCTATTTATTTAGATTCCGTCACTTTATTCAGAATTACTTGATTTTTTTGGTCGTCTATCCACTTTAATTGTTTTTTTTTTTATTTCATTTATTTGCAGATGCTCGATTACTAAGATCATTTGCTTCTAAGAGTAGAGTTATATCGCGTTAATTAATCCGGTATCTCAAAGAAATTCTAATAATATATCTATTTTTTGAGGATCATCCTAGTACTACTTTTCCTAGTGAACTCGTTGATATATTGTAAAGGTTTCGATGGTTTGCATATTTTGCACATTCCGGTAGTATATGGTTTATTATTATTGGTGTATTACATGTTGCGCATTTTGGAGAAAGTGTATTGTTCAGTAGGTAACATTTCCTTATAAACCTGCGCTTTTTACTTATTTCTTGTACTTTTCATTTATTACCTGCTCAAGTTTCGAACCCATACAACGTACGCTGCATTAGTAAAATTCGATTATCTATACTAATGAAAGTTAGCGTCGCGTATTTCTGCGTAAGATCATATTTCGCCCGGTTGATCTTCGCTTAATTTCCTTTGCATTTCTTTCATTCTCCGTAATCAAACTATCTAGAACTTTCTTAATTTTTTTTTCCTATAATGCGTCTGCTTTGTTCAGTAACATACAAATTAATAAATATTTTCAACTTAATAAATCCGTGTACTTTAAAAAATACACATTTTAGCAACAATGCTTTCTGATCGAACAACAGATATACAACGGTTAACTGAAAACTAAAAAATTAAGGAAACCATTTTAAGAAATGCGATCATTTACAAATATTTAAACTTTAATAGCTGGCATGTTTCAAAAGTCCGCTAAACGATGCAAATTTTTCGCAGTCCGGTGTAATGACCTGCGCGCAATTAATAAAAGTGAAATGTAATTAGTTTTCTGATTCGTAGCCCTTTTTTAAGTTTCTGCGCGACTATTTAATATCGCAAACGGTTTTTTTACAGAGAAACACTTCAAATGTATATATATATAAATATATAAATATATTTCTTTTATACTTTAAAGTTCACGCATGCGGAGTACGTGAAATCGTCATTAAGAATTTTATTGGCTTCTTCTCTAACGATTTTGGTACAATACTTTTATATATTGCGCAAATAGAATAGGGTAAGATTGGAGTGCGTTCAAGCAAGTGCAGAAAAAATTATATACATTCGTGTATGTGTGTGTGTGTATGTGCATACATATGTATATTTAATTTTCCGAAGTTATTTCTGGCATATTACATATATTTTCACACATCTCTAAGTACATTCCGTCATAGTGCTTCCCAAATATTCGTTTTTTTACAATGTTCAATACTAGATTGTTTACCCTGTATAACGACACATTCGCTGTTGTCAAAATTTGTAAAAATCAATTCGTATTTTATTACAATACAGTCGTACATACATATATATAGAGATATATTTAAAAAAATAAAAAAATATATGCATATACACGCAAAGAATAAACTGGATTGAAAGATTTACAAACGCATAAGTACTCGATAGAATGGTGAAAAATAGTACATTCGTTGAAGAAAAAGCGAAGTTTAACTCGAATTGGACGTGTACTCAGATATTGTGGTCTTGATGCAATAGAAGGATAAATTCTAGGAAACAGCGGATAAGGCGGATCAAGAAATACTTTCATGGACATATTATTCAAGGATACAGGTGTGCACCGAAGGATACTGGTACATACTTATATTGGAAATTGAAATGAGCTACAACCACTTAGACAGGAAAATGCTTTACTATGGAATTAAACCAGTCTTAGAACTGTCAAACTTATGGTGATAGTGATGATTATATATGTGTGGTTTTCGTTTACTTTTTTCGTGCTAAACCTTTATTTATTTGTTTATAAATCACTTCATTATTTAAAATTAGTCCAGGTTTTCATATGTATATATTTATATTGATTGAAACAATATTGCTTGTCCGTGTGTTACGTGGATTCATTAAGAAATGGAAAATGTTGTGATTGATGAAGAGCTATGAAAAATATTTTAAGCAAATAGCTCCGTTGTGTTATTAAAAATTGTTCTACACGGTTTGTCTTCAACTCTTATGAATCCTTGAGGAAATTTTATCGTAAATGTAATAACATAACTGAAGTAAGGTGATCATATAGCAAATCGATTATTGCGCGCCACGCCTTCTTTCGTTCGTTGTATATACTGGTGTATAGTTCAGTTTGATTTCTTAACATATCTGATCAACGCTGCGGAGGATGTCCTTCAGATGTCCTCTTTGAAAACCTTAGCTTGCATTATTACAAGTGTTTCTAATTCTCTCTTACCGCGAATTACACGACTGAAATATTTCATAACCAATCGTGGTATTTTATATTTAACTCGTGAAGTATCGATTCATTTGTTCGTTTCGTAGTCCATGCTGAATAGTTTTTTCCGACACCACGTTTCAAAACTATTAAGTCGATGACCATGTAATTCATTGCTGATATTTTCAATATTTTCTAATAGTAATTTCATTTCTCCCAAATCAGCCGCAATAAGTGCTACACCCTTATCGTATGTTGGATATCTTTCGACCATCTAAGAATACTCATCCGTCCGATCCATTCAGTACTGCTTCAACAATATGATCATCGTGTACGTCGAATAAAATGGGTATCCTTGTCTTCATTTTTTTTTGTGTGTGTGTGTGTAAAATTCAGCAGATTTTATCCTTTGATTTATTATTATTGTGTTCATACTAGTTTTTAATCAATGACACTAGATATTCCGGAACGTCCGTCTTAACCAATATTACCAATAGTTTACTACGTGTTACATTATCAAATAACTGACGATAATCGACAAAATACATAACTACATTCTTCTTCATAGTTACGCCATATCCGATCGAAGTTTGACGATCAATAATCGTAGGCTGTTCTTATCAATGACGAAGTTCTGTTCCACTCCATCTTTTAACAGGTCGTCTTTTAAAAACGGGCTCGTAAATTTCTACATACATGACCGTAATATTCCAGTTTTTGTTTCCGTACGGTGAAAAGTAATTCTTTCTACTTGGACAGTGTTTCAAAACGTCTTTACTCCTAAATTTTAAATGTCCGGGATATCTTTAATATGCGGCGTTATACGAACATTTCAAACGCGTGTAGCTTCCGTTCTAGCTTCCTGGTGAACAGCACTCGAACACGTACAACAATACTGATAGAGTATAACATCGGACACGAACAGCATACGCAACTCCAACTTGATGTCATTTAGTGTTAATAGCTTTTTCCTGGTTTCAATACTTCCGTAATTTTTCTACCTGTATTTGCTCGCGTGTTTCGAAACTTTTTATAAATCCATTTTTTTTCTCAGGGTTTCGAGTTTTGTTTATTCCTCAAACGCACGTTGAAATTTAAAAGAATCTTAAGGGTGAAGTGGAAATAAGGAACGTAGAATCGGACAAGACTGTAGCGTTATAGTTAGAAGCGAAAAGTGTTAAAAGCGGCGAATTTTTTTTGAAAAAAATGTACGAACTTCGCGAAAATTTTTTCAATTTTTATACTGGTCGGAAAATATAAATAAATTTTCGGTTATTTTGTCTTGTGCTCAAATTATACTCAGAACTTAATTTTGAACATTCGTTAATTACGATTTTCAACTGTGAGCGGCCCGTACAAGAGTTTCCCATTTGTATGTTGACAATTTAAAACTCCCGTTTAAAACTTGCAATCGTAACACGACTTTTAAGCGATAAGTTTCAGTGATACCGTCTAGTCTTTTCAAACTTTACTTTTTTCAGGTTTTGTTTATTAGGTGGCTGTTGTCGACATAATCATCATCATGACCTTCGGCCTTGTCTTCTTATTGATTTTTTGCCGATATATATTTCTTCTTCTTGGGGGTCTGAACCCCTCCTTGGAATCAATCTGATAATAAGAACATATATACTAATTGTTAAATGCAGTTTTGCATTTGTTACACCTTGTTTTTTTTTATTTATTTTATTTCAATTTCGTCGTTTTTGAAGTAAATAGTTTTATAATATAGGAGGTACTAGTAGAATTTTGTAGAAAAACGCGAAGAATAGATTTTAAATTTTAAATTTAGTTAAGTATTACTATGTATTATTCCTTCAAAAAATATAAAATCATTATTTATCGTTTATTTTTTCCCGAATTTTATTGTATAACCATCTCCCTCTGTCCTCAATAACATATTATTAGTGTGTTCCAATATTTCTGCCGTCTATTGCTTCTAATAGAATTACATATTCGACGTCTAATAAGTAATCTGGTGAGTTGGATTGCCTTGGGGTTTACCCTACTTGAGTTTTGGTTATTTACTTAAAGTCTAATTTAACTCGGGGTTTACTGTTATAATTTTGAACCCCCTCTTCAAACAAGTCTGGCTACGCCACTGATCACGTCTCTTCCATCTGAACGCTCTTATTTTATTCCTAATATATATAATTTTTATTCTAAGAAAGATAAAAGTGTGGCGCGTGGATTTCGGCGTTCGTAAAAGTTTCACTTCTAACTTTGCACTGACGTTGTATTATCCGAGTAAAATTTGCTCGTATAGGATTAAAGTAATGGCCCGAGAATTCGTGGAAGCCGTCGCCAGGAAAAGAAAAAACCGGAAATTAAAAAACGAATACTAAAAAAAAAAAAAACTCAGAAACGTAATTAGATGCGAGTTTAAGAGAGGAGTATTGGACAGCTTTATAACTCTCTTCGCATACAAAAACCTGGAGGATGGATTAATAACAAGATGTACAACGGCAAGTTAAGAGAGTAAATGGCTTTGGAAGCAAACGCCAAATTCCCGGAATAAATTAGAGGTCGGTCGAATTGTTATTAAAAGTCATTATTATTATTATTATTATTATTATTATTATTATTATTATTATTATTATTACTATTAATACCATCCGCAAATAAAGTTGTTGGCCTTGTTGGTTTCGAGCCAGCTTTGAAACTTATAAAACTCTCCCACTCACCTAGGACCCTTAGGATATCTACGTTCCTATAGTTGTTTGTTGTCTTATCGTTCGATGTAAGTAATGTGTGATACTCGTTTTTTATTATTATTACGCTGTAAGCTAAATCACGCGTAACATACAATACACGTGTACACTGGTCGAAACTGGTTAGAAAATGCATAACGCCGTACGTAAATAAAAATGCACGATAAAAATTATGTTCTGCTCGTTTTGTTCGGTTTAAATTAATTCTCGACGCATTTTTCAACATAGATTTCGAAAAGTTATCCCAAGAAAAACGGCCGAATTCGTCGAAAAATCGTAAATTAATTTTAGTTCGAATGATAAAAAGCCAAAAATAATAGTAAATAAAATATTGTTAGTATTAAATTTAAATTATAAATTAATTTCAAGAAGAATAAATATATTTAATCATTAACAGTGTAGCTAATAATCAGCAAAGTTTAAAGAATATTAAGTTATGAGAGAAAGGGTATGACCGATAATAGGCAGATAGGTGCGTATATGTACACGCGCATATATATTAACACACGCAATGAGTACATAAATAAAAATAATGGACAAATTAATATATATATATATAAAATATCATAATCTCCGTCCATTGCTCTATGTAAGGACGTGGTGACGCCATGTATTATTATGCAAGTTGCATTACAGTTATTCTACACAAATTTCTATTATTGGCAAATATAGCATATCCCCTTTTACTTGATCAATCCAGCATGTATGACATCTTCCCTGTGGACGTTTAACATTGACGATACCTTCTATTTATTGATCGTTCGATCGAATTCACGTTTTTCGCTATATGTCCGGAATATCATGTTTCACTTGATTTTTGTATGACAGTCCGGTATCTTATCTACTTTTAATTCATCGATAAGGGACTTATAAATTCGGGGAGCTGTCCGAGGTATACGGAGAAGTTCTCGATATATTGCTATCTCGAAGGCATTTCTTCCATTAAAGATAAATTTTTAGAATTCGGGAATCAGTTATATGACAAACGTATTCACATAGCTTGCATTAGTGAGACAAAAATTAACGCTAACTACAAGCTAAGATGCCCTGGGTATATACAGATCAGATCGAAATAATTATGGTGGGGGAGTAGCTCTTTTCGTTAAAAATTATATCAATCATTTCCCGATTACAATACCTTCTTTAAAAAAAAAAATCGAAGCTGTCGGAATTAGCCTTCAAATGCCTAATCAGGCCGTAATTATTTACTCGGTCTATTCCTAAAGTCTCTTCTAAAAATCATGACATCCGTAAACTTTTAACTTCATTCGATAAAGCGTTAATTATCGCTGATTCCAATGCAAGACACAAAGCGTGGAACTGTTATTCTAATAATTCCTCTGGTAATTTCTAAACATGCCCGATAAATTTAATTTTCATATTATAACTGCAGATGAGCCGACGTTTTATCCGGACGACGCTCGTTTACACCGTAGCACTATTGATTTTGTATTAGTAAAAAATATTCCAGAGGTGTCTAAACCAGTTTCTCTACCATTATTAAGCTCGAATCATAATCCTAAATAATTCGTCTATTTTTACTCCCCATTCCACGTATATGTTTCAAAAGGATGACTGGAATTTGTTTAGATATTATGTATCCAATAAGTTAACTTAACAAGGTCCTTTCAAAACTTACTGCGGCTGATGCAGCTATTCCTAAAATTACTGTTTCCTCGAATAAGCCTACCGAAATTTCACCTCGACTTATTACGTTGATAAAGTATAAAAATTTCATTAGACCTCCATATCAAAAATGCCGCATTATATAGGTTATTATTAAAATATTTATGTAGATTAGTCAAATACGAATTAAGTGAAAACTATAATAATAGTTGGAGATTTAAACTGAATTCCTTATCGTCCCGTGATAATAGACTATAGAAAACGGTTAAAGTATTTACTAATCCTCGTACATACTTACCTCCGTTAAACTATCAGGGTAGAATTGTCTACTCGGATCAAGATAAAAGTGAACTTTTAGCTAACATACACTCGGGTGATGTCGATGCTCAGAATTGCAACATGGCATCTGCTTATCAGAATGCTAAAGTCAAATCCAACATCAAGAAATATCTAAGTATTACTTCTGGTGGAATTCGAGCAGCAGACCTACCTACTGTTGCCGAAATACATAATCATATAAAGAAGCTAAAAAATAAAAATTCTGTTGGGTTGGACAAGGTTTTTACGATTTTCCTTAAAAATCTACCCATCAAAGCTCTAAATTAACGTGTGCGGATGATACGGCTATATATTGTACGTCGTATCGTACAGATACTATTCAAAAAAGTCTAAACTTAGGATTTGAGAAATTAAGATCATACTTCAATAAATGGAAAATTAACATAAATGTTGATAAAACACGGTTAATTTTATTTACAAAAAGAAGACCTAACTCTCTAACTCCTATAATAATTAACAACACACCCATAGAATGGAAGACTCAGAACAAGTATCTCGGAGTTATTAAAGGTCTTACCTTTTCTAAACATATATAGAACAGGCCGATAATAAAACTCGCGCCTCTTTATGTAAATTATATCCTATGTCATAGGAAATGCTAATACCGCAAATAAGCTAATTATCTACAAATGTATCTTAAGACCGATAATGTTGTATGCGTGTCCTGTGTGGTCTTACGCAAGTCTAACTTATCTAAATTGCAAATCATGCAAAATAAATGTTGTATAATCATTCTTAAAGCTCTGTTTTATGCTAGAATAGTTCGTATGCACAGCATTTTGAAATTACCATATGTGCTTCGAGTAATAAATCAAAAAACCAAAATTTACACCATGCATATAGTGTATTACGATATTCTATTTCACTATGTGCTAGATTTTTCAGCTTAATATAATCATCAACATTATTTAGTAATAGAGTTTTGTTAAAATCGAATTCAATATTTTTTATATTACATCCTAGCAACATACGGTTGGATTGCGTTCGACTTAACATCTTCGCAGCTTCCGCATTCATATATTCAACTACGTTCGTATCGAAATATGTCAACACGCCTATTGACATATTATTTAGTTCGGCACTCTAATATCTTAATTGTGTTAAATTATAAAACCATTCTCACACAGTACAGTATATTTACAGAAGTACACAAATTTATTCTAATCTCGTGTAAGAAAATCGTATATACGCATTTTTGAATTTACGCAAAAAAAAAAAATTCAAGAAGATACGTATATATTCGACTATTTTATCTGACGAAGTTATTTGTAATTTTTTAAAAGTCTACTTAAAACGCTACCTATCTTTTAAACTATCCGTACCAATCTGCCCGACGAAAAGGTTTGTTCTTAAACGAATTCCAAAAACAGGTATCGTCTAGGAAGATCAGGATTATGTACAATAATTCTTGCACCATAATTATCACAGGTTTAACGTAATAATTCGAAAAAAAAAATTAATTCGGCGATTTACTATAATACTATTATTATTAATAATTAATAATAATAATAATAATAATAATAATAATAATAATAATAATAATAATAAAGTTTAGATTGTGGAATGTAATGATTTTTTATTACTATCTATTCTTCATTTTATATTTATAAATTTGTGAACTTATATTTAAATTTATATTTTACGTTTTTATTTTGTAAATCTTTATTTTTATATAAATTTAAATATCGCTTGATAATGGCGTAATTGCCGAAAAGCTTTGTGAATTTCAAGAAAAAAAAGTTTAATAGTAACGATTATTCGCTTAAATATTGATTGCAATACGTTCGTAATATTTTTCGATGTAAACTATGCGAAAATGGAAATTGCGAGTGTTTTTGAAAATTGTTAAAAACAATTTTAAATCGATAATACTAATATAGATCGAGTATTAATAAAATCGAAATATCATCTTACCCGGAACCGAAAGACAAGCCGTAGCTGCTAGAAAAAGTAGGAACACTTTAGAAGTCATCTTTGTCACTTTATCAACGAAATATTACCGACGTATCTCGCGGAACTAAATGAACTTTTCGCAGTCAGTCGTTGATGATCATCCCGCGGAGTTCGACGATACTTATACATATATATATATGTATATATATATGTATATATATTACTCGATAGATGGATAACAATGAGAAACGATATTATTATCTCGATCTGGAACCGGTAAGAGATGCCAGTATGTTCGACGATAAATCCGGTGTACACTTTTATATACAAGAAGATGAGTCTGGCAAACACCTTTCCAGGCGACCTTCGATTTATCAAAAGCATAATGTACTCACATATACACACACATATATACATATATATATAATGATGTGCTTTTATATGTAAATGTAACGTCTAATTTAAGACTAGATTGCTGTTTATCATTTTCAGGAATCGATCGTATATTCCTGAAAAATCCTTAAAAGTAAACTGGTATTCTCGTTTAAAAATACTTCTGGGAAGTAACAAATATATTTTCTTTCGTTATATATATACACGTTTTTAATTTATGTATATGTCTATATATATATAGATATATATACTCCGTAATTGATACCAAGAACTTCGTTCAGGGTGAACAACCAGATCGTTTTTAATATCGGTTAATCCACGTTGCAACACGACAATTCGCAGTAACGATTACGAATTTTTGAAGAAAGTAAAAATGAAAAAATAATTTACCTAATAATAAATAATCATTATCGTCATCGTCATCATCATTTTACTCGCATTAAAAAAAAACGGTTATAGAGAATTTCCAAACGAACGGTCTGTCAAAATTGCCGACCTCGATCTTAAGTAATTAATTCAAATCGTTATTTTTCCTACGGAATTAATTCAAATGTTTATTTCGGTTTATATTAAGATTAATAAACGTTTTCTTTCACAGCTGCGTTTTGTGCACGTATAGAAAGATAGAACGTCTCGAGAAATTAGAAAATATCCATTGAAGTATCTTTTTTTAGGTCGATAATTCATCTTAGAACATCGGTAGAATAAACGAGGATAAACAATTTCCAAAAATGTAATAATATAACGCTATATAGGCGATATTAAATCGTGATAAATAAAAAAAAACAATGTCGAAAACGGAACAAATTTTGGATTATCCGGCACTTCTAATCGTCGGTTACTTTAGTCGCGTTTTCCAATCGTTACTTCGATACAATTGTCCGGTTTATTGCGTTACGAAAGGAACTGTTTTTTCGGGGAATAACCGTTCCAGTCGCGCATAATAATTTTTTGACAATAAAAAAAAATCGATATAGCCGACAAAATTACTCGAAGAGCTGACAGTACAAAATAATATTTTAAGGTATATGTACGTGATACGTAAATATTTTTGTAATTGAGACATACTGCGTCCACTAAATGTTGGAAATGAACGATTTTTTGGCATTTAAAGTTTACGCACCATATCGCTTATGACTGAAGTGCTAATAATGTATATAATAATAAATTAAAATAAATCGAAGACTATACGTTGACCGTTGTCTACGTCTAAAGAAAAAAAAATTAACGCAGCAATTTGTACTAGCAATTCATCTGAAACAAATAAATTCACAACAAAACCATATATATATATATATATATATATATATATATATATATATACACATATATATATATACATATATACATATATATATATATATCATCATCTTCCTCCCTCGTTTATTGCTCTTAATTATTGATGTTTGTTTATGACGGGTATGCGAGAACAAGCCAATTCGGCGAGTGCTTATAAAACTGCAATCACTACAAGCGAACCGTTGATGCTGGTATTCGTGCCCAGATTTGGAATTTTCTTTTTACTGGGCAGACACGTTTGTAACCGCTGATCTACTATTATCGACCATCCCTTTCTGTTTAGCGCAGTTTTTTCCCATCCAGTTTAGAACGCCGTAGAACATTCGCTTTGGTATGCGATTCTCTTCCATTCGCGCGACATGTCCAACCCATCGCATGCGTCTGTTTGCAATTAATTGCTCAATAGACTGAATTCCAGCTGCATCACGCAGTCTTGCGTTTGAAATGAAATCTTTCCAACTTATTTTCAGTATTTTTCTTAACTTTTTTTTTAATGGCAGTGTTCTAGTTTTCTGATTTGCGTCTTCATGATTGGCCAGGACTCACTATCGTTGGAAGTAGAATGGCTTTATAAACTTCTATTTTCGTACTGATCGACAGATCTTTGTTATTAAAAACCCAATGAAACAATTTTCCGTACGCTACATTTGTATTTCTTATATATATATATATATTATATATATATATTATTACCGATGTTATCGAATAAAAATAAAATTGACGATTGCGGATTATAAATATAGTCGGTAAAATGACGATATTAAAAATTATGATTATATCTCGATGGATAGTGTACTTTTGAATTGTCGAAACTTGTTTAAACATATTAAAAGTAGTATCCTCGAATATGTTTATTTAAACGAACAGTTCTCTGTACGGTAATGTAAAGTTTTATATATTCTCGAAAGTAAATAACTTCAAGTTTTGATAAAATAAAAACCGATTCGTAATTCGTTCGTCGGATTTATGTTACGAAAATAATCGCGAGGAAAAGCGGTATCGAATACACTTACTTCTCCAGATGGTTCCAGGACGAGGGATATCGGGACATCGAAAATTCCTTCGAAGCTGCTAATGAGGTACTCGAATAGTATTCAGTACGAATAAAATTCTATAGACAGAAATAATATACCAAATAGTTTCGATGTTTTGCAAAAAAACGATAAACCGTCGAAATAATGAAAACGATAATTACGAAAAACACCGAATTTCTAAATATGGATAGAATAGTATTTTCTTGTTCGCTACCTAGTTGCTATTAAGAAACGTACGATAATATTAAGAAACGTACTTGTACAAATACGATAATGGTCTACGTATAGCTAAATTAGGAGACATCGTCAATGTATACCATAACAAGTTGTCGAGAATGAAAACAAAGCGGAATAATCTTAAAACGATAATTAGGAAATTAGGAGGAAAATAATTCGGAGAAACAATTTTAAGATGAGACGAGAAAGAACGAATCTCCTTCATGAGGAATTACTGCCGTCAGTTTAGAAATTAAGGAATCGACGTAATACTCGTAAAAAGTAATGAAAAAAGATAAACATTAACGTAGACACGGCTATCAGAAAAATACGTGGCTACGTATGAAAATTAAATAATTTCGTTAAAATAACGTTACACAACTGCAGAGACGCGCGTTCCAGCGGAAAATAATCGGTACGGACTGATAGATAGAGTAACACAAATTATAAGTATAAATCAGAGTTAAGGAAAAATCGCGTATAATTAGTAACGATAGGCATAAGCGGAGGAGTAAGTCTGGTTTCTTCAAATATATTCGCGAATTAAATTCTATTCGAAAAGGCTAGTAGACGAAAATGAATTCTACCCGGTAACGTTATTCTGTAAATTACAATAATGTAGAACTTGGTCCCTACTTGGTATATATTGCTGCCCTACTGGACGCGATAAATTGATAAATGGAATAACGTAACTTCCGAATTAAGAAGTTCTTTCATATTAATAAATCGTCGCATATATCAATGCGTTATTACGATATCGACATATGTAGATTAATATAAATAATTAATAAGAGCTTCATATTACCGACATGAAGGAGAAAGCCTTCATTTTATTAATATTAACCTACTACTATTTGCAAAAAAAGTATTGGTAAATTTTTAATATTTAGTATCAAAAATAAATTTGATAAAAAAAAAAAAACACATGTAGACAATTTAATATAGAGAATTAATACGAGCTTTATATTACCCCGACAAGAAGGAAAAATCCTTCACTTTATTAATTAACCTACTATTCGCAAAAGAATTATTGATAAATTTTCAATTGCTCTCAGGGCATGGAATTCCTATTTACATAGATGGTATCTTGTAAGTGACCTTAGAAGCACTTTGTGTGCCTCTGGTGACGAGGATAATCTTAATCATTTTCCTTTCTTAATTTTCATTATTTTATATTTTATATGTAATGCACATGTTATTATCATCTGATAATCATCATATTTTTTCGTTAACATTTCTATTTTCTAACTGTATACATCATACATATTATATATATATATATATATATATGTGTGTGTGTGTGTATATATATATATATATATATTTGGGGGATGAAGGTTTAATAAATGGTAAAATGATCCATATTATAGAAAACTCCAGTATAAGACCATCATGGTTAATGCCGTTGGATTTTGGTTGTTGAGTAAATTTGAACATAAAAAGAAATTCATTAAAATTACTACCGACTAATATTTTTATATAAATATAAAATTGATCTTACAAAAACTGTAATTTCGAATATAACGTAAGCACAAGCAATAGCAGCAACACTTGTAGATGAAATTCGATAGTTTGGTGGTTTGACCATTTCAAGTAATTAATTGCTTTTTATGCGAATTTATTACCGTTCCTTTACAATGTGCGGCCACGCAATCTGGTAATATATATGTGCTGCATATTAAATTTCTAAAATTATGAAACGACAATAGCTATAGGACGATTTCTGTAATTTACTCTATATAGAGGTGTGTTGCTTATAAAGTATTCCGTCCAACAATTAGTGGACAGCCATCTTCGGATAAGGGTTCACATCCAATCACTACGTGAAAATATTGGTTTACTGCTCGTTAAAATCTAACCAAAAAGAGAAACAGTTCGGGGAAGCAAAACTCGTTATGCTACGCGTCTGAATAACATTTTTATATTTATTTTTTGCGTTTATCTAACAAGATTGATTGTTATGTGTAAACTCTCTGGAAGCCAAATAAAAAAAAAATTAATACCTAATATTTTGTTCGTTTTAATACATACCAGTATAACATTAATTATTTGTTATCGCGCTGTTTATATCGTTACCTAATAATAATTTATCATTGTAACGTGATAGTGTGCATATATTAATTTACATTACAGTGTAGCGATAAATAGTAAAGAAGTAGTTAAAATCGTCGAATTTTAAATACGTTAAAAGATCATAAACTATTTCTGCTATTAAACCATTTTCAAGCGGACAAAAATAAAAATCACAAATATAAAAAACAACTGAAACGAAACAAATACAAAATATAAGAAAATACTTAACCTACATATAAAATATTACACCGTTTTGATTAAAGACTTAGCTAGGTCAATAAATTACACGGATTAATTAGAGCATTCAACCAATCAGAATGTACTAATAAACTATACATAACCATACCCAACAACTAATTAGAATAATCCGCGCTCTATGTCTCCTATTTTTTTTATTTTTAATATAAATAACTAAAATTACAACTGGCCAGGTAACCATATCCAGCTATTGGACTGAAACGCGAAATAACTTGTTAAGCGTTAGTATCCAGCGACAGATCTCACTGAGAAATTAGGCTAGATCAAAAACGGTCGATTACGTTTTAACTAATGAACATCCAGAGTAGTGTCAAGTAATACGTTTGTGTGCGCCTCCAAACAGCTTAGATATCGCTTAAAAGCACGTTTGATCTCGTCTTTCGCGTATGGAATATTTAAGTCTGGATGTAACGTATGGTTCGATACGTACCAAGGTTTTGGAGACGATGAATCTTATGGACTTGTTTCGAACTCGTTGTATCCTATTTACGGGTGTATCTTTTGCGCAACCCTATAAGATTAAATCGTATGTCCGAACAAGTTTTATAATTATTTTATAAGCTAGAAATTTGTTTTCTAGCGAAAAACTGAAGTACCTGCTAAGAAGCCATTTTAATTCGTGTTGAGTATATCTATTCTTCTTTTGACTAATACGCTTTTGCCATGTCAAAATACGATCTAAATGAATGCCTAAATATTTTACTTTTTTTCCCTTGGCTAATAATCACCCCCATTTATTTTTAACGGCTGATACGTAAAATTTCGCAACGTAAAATCAACCTGCGTGCATTTACTTTCGTTTACCCTGATACGCCAACGTCTCAGCCAGTTTTTAATATTCAATAGAATTTTTTGTAGTTTATTAGAAGTTTCGCTATTATCTTCTCTAACAACTAATAACGCTGTATCCTCGGCAAACGTAGCTGTTATCACGTTATTATCAACTGGAAAATCGACAGAGTAGACACTTCTTTGAGGTACGCTAGCAGATACAGGATAGATATCGGAGTATTGATTTATGATTTTAACCTGACATGTTCGATTTTGAAGGTAGGATTTTAGAAAGATAGAGTAAGGATGCGATACTACTTTTTTTATTTTTATTTATACAGCAGACCATGATGACAAACCTCATCAAAAGGTTTGCCTGATATCTGAGAACACACCCATGCATGCTTGTTTACTTTCAAGACTCTCGCATATATTTTATTAAGTAGATTAAATTTATAGCACACTGCTTAAAGCTAATTCTTCATCTAAATTTGTCATTGAATTTAATACATTATTTTTATCGCATTCTTTTATTTGTATTTTAATGTTCGACTATAGATTATTGCATGCTAATTGGTTGAGTATGTCGTTTACTACATTCACCATCAGGTTAATTTATTGACACAACTTAGTCTTTAATCAATGCGGTTAGCGTATATAGATTAAGTACTTCCTTCAATTTTTTTTTTATTTTTTTTTTATTTCAGATGTTTTTATACTTTCTAATTTTGTCCGCTTGAAAATGGCTTAATGACTAAAAGGCTTTGTGGTATTTTTATATAACAAAATTTAGAAACTTTAAATTATTTATTTATTATGTAAAAATCGTTACATTCGACACTAGTTCAAATTTTTGCAATATCATGTAACCGAATTCAACTAACTTACTTGCGTCATACTCCATGTATAAAAAACTTCACGAGACTACATCGCTGGCAAACATTATAAACATATATTTTGCCTTAAATTCACTTTAGAGGCGAGATTAACGCTGAATCACGAATTACACATACTTGTTGGAAAAGGTTCTTTGAAGCTATCATTATGCCAGTAGCGGACCAACCTATTGATCTACTGACAAGCGCAAAGAGGATTAACTCGATTTCTTTATCCTCAAAATAATGGGAATAACATACATGAATATAGAGAAAGGAAATCACTTTTCTTCTGATCGTTCGGCGCTACAGTAATATAGGCATACAAGGATAAAAGAGAAAAACGCCTCCTTAAGTACATTGAATAAAATTTAACCGATAAACAATTTACCCGATGTAAAATATCTAGTAATACATTGGATTGGGCTTTAATAAATTTGACACGAAAGGCGATTATCCTAATTGAATATACATTCAATGCTAACATAAAACTTGAATATGTATCTGTCGCTTTTAAAGTGACTGAAGTAAATATATTAAAAAAATGAGCAAACAAAAATACATCAATATTTTATATATATATATATATATATATAATATAGATATGCATATAATCTTGTACAAAAATAGATAGAGAGTGGTCCAATAAGTACTTAGACTCACCGCCGAATGGCGCCACTATCTCAAGAGAAATTTACTATTGTGTAGTACATTCTCGTATACAGCTACTATCAAAATTTCAACCGAATCGGACTCGTGGTTTTGTTTTAACCGCGTGTTTTTGCGGGCATATCTGAGGATTTTAGAAGAATAGAAAAAGAGCAATATCGGTTCACCGATTTTTTTCTTGGAAGGGAAATGGCGCAACAAAATCAATGGATGCTGTGTACGGTGACTGTTCTCCTTCGATGACGACTGTCAAAAACTGGTTTAATGAGTTTCAACGTGGTTACATGTTGGTTCTTGATGAACCACACCCAGTTGCCCCGAAAACGGCTACTATGGAAGATAACGTGACAAAAATCCACGATGAAGGTGTGCGAGATAGCTGAAACAGTAAGCATCTCAAAAGACCGCGTTGGTCATATGCTGCATGAAATATTGGGCATGATAAAACTGTCGGCGCGATGGGTGCCGCGCTGGCTCACTCTGGACAACAAGCGTAATCGTCACACCACTTCAGAGCAGTGTTTGACGCTGTTTAAGCGCAATCCGAAGGAGTGTGTGCCGTTGGATACACTGGTACACACCAGAGACCAAAACAGTAGACTGCACCCGACGAACGTGCTCCAAAGAAGGCGAAGACTTATCGGCTGGAAAAGTGATTGCCACCGTTTTCTGGGATTCACAAGGTGCGATCTATATCGACTATCTGGAGAAATGCAAAACGGTCACAGGGCTCTACTACTCCAAATTATGCCGATTCGACACTGAATTGCAGGAAAAACGGCCCCATTTGGCAACAGTGCATTTCCATTACGACAACGCACCGGCTCACATCTTTTCATTGGTCGAATTAGGCTACGAACTGCTGCTCCATCATTCAACAGATTTGGCCCCGTGCGACTTCTTTTTGTTTCCACACTTGAAAAAGTCACTCGCCGGGCAGAAATTTTAGTCGAATGAGGAGGTTACGCCACGGGGGCTTATCTTGCAGACCTCTGGAAAAAGGGTATATTTCAGACGTGTTAAAAAGTTAGAGCATCCCTGGGTCAAGTGTATCGAGCTAAAAGGAGACTATGTTGAGAAATAAATCGCCACTTTACCAAAATTTTCGTTTTTCTTATGTAGACTAAGTACTTATCGGACCACCTATGCGTGTGCGTGTATGGTAAGTGGTTAATGGCGTAATATAATAATTTTGTGTACTGCTTTCGATCAGCTGGAGGCTGCCTATGGTGCATATTATTCATCAATTCGTTGTTGAGAATTAATTGATTTTATTTCCTTGGAGTAATCGAAATATTTTATTCAATGATAACAATTCTAAAATTCCTTTTACAACGCCGCTAACAACACTTCTGAACAATACTGAAATGAACTCGGTCCGATTTTATAGATAACATTTTTGTTTTTTATGTAATGTAATCTCTATAATAACCAGGAATGAAGGAATGATAAGACATTTTAAAACTGTTATTCGTCAAATTAAACAACAAAAAATATATAATTAAATAATCGTTAAATTTCGACCGAATTAAATGAAGAATATTGTCCCGGTAAAGATGTAGGACGACGATTTCCGATATCGTGAGAAAACTCGTCAATTTCTGAATATCTTCTTCTTTCCATAATCGATCTTGCCGTCATTGTCTTCATCTTTGTAAAGTTCTTGAAAACGTGGATGATCATTGTACCAATTTTTACTGAGAAAATTCGTAAATATTTACGATTACTCCGATTATCGATAGATGCTTTTTCTAATTTAGGTTTTACATAAACAAGTACGCGGATCAGCCTATTACGATATTTTCGGATATCTTTCTTGCAAATTTAATTGTGTTTTTTTTTTTTAATATATTTTTTTAGATTATCATAAAATCGTCTATAACAACATATATTCATTTCAATTAATATAGGCCAGAGTTTGAGTGGCTGCCTTGAAGGGACGTTGGCGAGAATTAAGAGTGACTTATTAATGTTTAGAGAAGAGCTGGATATCGTAAATTTGATACGTGTTGAACGTAAGTAGCGAATTTAAGGATAACACGCGTGCAAACGGAAAAGGCGAGTTGCCAGAGGTGAAGTACGAGACATTGAAATTTGTCCAATTCCTGGACGGTATCAAATATCGTTTCGAAACATACTCTCCGGCGTTCACTGTGATCATTCTTAAAAAGTTATCTTGAGCAGACCGATCATCATTCCCGCTTGTACTTGTACGGGAATAGCCCCGTTATTTATTGACGATCGTAAAAATTTTCGGCAATTGTTGAAAACGAAAAAATTATATAAAGGTTTTTTTTTGTATCGTACCATTATTGAATTATATATATATACGTGTTGTAGTAAACAAATGTTTATACGCGAGTAAATCAAGCAGTTTAATATATATTTTAGGAAGGATAATACCAGATTTGCAGGTGATACGGTATTACTCGTTAGTACAGAGCAAGAAATGATTGAACTAGTGTCGAAAATAGAGGCAGTGGTCCGTTGTGTTTGAACAGACGCGTTCAATGCTGATCGCTGATAAAGAAAACGGAATACGATAATCCTTGGTTCAATTACGAGATGTAGAAATTAAAGATAAATTAATCTATCTGGGGATATACAGAAAAATGGTATTTCAGGAAAAGAAATAAAGAGAACGACTAGCGTAAATCATACTAAGGATCCCATGGACGTTTCGTAGAACAAACGATCCCGTTTTAAAAAAAATTAAAATCAAAGCCAGACAGCGGTTGTTACCAACTATTTTTTTCGGCCATACAATACGTGCAAACGGGTTAGAGAAAATGATCCTGCAGAGAAAGATATATGGAAAAAAATCAAATCAGGAAAATAGATAGATTCGATTTAGAACAAATTAATGAATCTAATCCAGGATCGAATTATCCGGATAACGAAAGAAGTAATAATATATATATATATATTACACATATACATGATATTTTTATACACATACATAGATGAGTGTATAGTTATATGTGTGATAGATATATATATATGTATGTGTGTTTGTTACTTTAAGAAAATATCTATTTAAATGGTAAACATAAAATACAACATTATACTAAAAACATAGAATTACCCTTAGTAGGTAATATAATAATAATAATAACGAAGTACAGCCTATAAAAGCTACGACGATATAATACAAGGGAATTTGAAAAAAACCTGCTACAATAAAAGGAAAAAGAAAAACAAATACAAATGGCACGCCATGAAGCACAGTTAATTTACTTAATACATAAATAAACAAATATATAAAATAACATAATTATGTTAATAAACCGGTGTTTTAGTCGGTGATGTTTTCAGCTGGCCATATTAAAGTCCCCTATGACTTTAATTCATTTTCGTGAATTTTAAAATTTTCATAAAAATTTTTTAGCAAGCTTGTTGATATCGAAAAATAAAAGCTCAAGGTTTAGTCGAGAATGCGTATCTCGAATCACGGTAAAAATCTGTTAGCATTAAGCGAAATTGTGCAACAACGGTTTTGTAATAATTGTCATTTACAATATGTACGGTTAGAAACTGAACACCAAAACGGGACATACATTTATGTTAACCGGCGACGAATTGTGTATAGTAGTTAACAGTGAGGTGGGAATCATTTTGTAGCAAATTTGGATTTTTCCCTTCCTAAAACAAGGCTGTTAGGGCATAAGATTATGATCGATATATTCATTGGCAGTTTCCGAAATATTTCGAATAAATAGCGCAGCTATAACATCTAAGTATTTCGGTTCTCCTGGGTTTTCCTATTTCTTAGTACTGATACGGTATGATCTCTCCATCCGTTTGGTATTCTTTTGAGTCGAACAATATTGTCGAACAAAGCAACTCATGAGTCAAACTTTTTAATTTGTTCCACTCGTAGGTTATCCAAGCCAATCGTTTCTGTTCTTCATTATACAACAGTGAGGTGGGACCTTAGATGAAATATAGGTGAAAGAATTCGAATAGCTTTATATATCGATAGTACGATTAATAACGAAGAAAGTCCAGAGTGACTCCTGAATGACATCTTTAACCCATTTAATATTTTGCCCGTTAATTACAATTTCCGGCAAGGGTAATCAGTGCATTCTGGCAAAAAGAATGGCTTCCGATTTCTCGGTGTTCAGTTCCAGCTACCAACGTACGTTTGTAATACTTGCAGAGAGCGAATTCGACCTTTTGTCATCTACCCGTAAATTGTATCGTGTCTATATATATATATATATATGTGTGAATCACGTACAAGACCGAGTACTATCGCGCTTAAAATGAAATAATCATCTTATAATAATATTTAATTACGAAAAAGTATATATTTTTAATTTTTTTTTTGTTTTTAAAGATACAAAAAATACGCCAATATATTATTTAAATTCGATTAAACGATCGCAAGAGCGCGTTCGAAATGTCTATCGTACACATCTAGTTTTTCTTCTTATCGCCTTTTTGTACATTCGGGTCGTCTTTGTACCAATCTCGACTGTAATCAACAAATAAAACAAATCTTAATCCTAATGACGTATAGTGTCGCTAAATAGGTAACAAGTCCTATTTAAATACGCTTTAAAATTTCGTTGATACTGTATATATAACTCGGTGCATTACATAGCGTTGTATGGATTTTAATGTGAAAGAAAATTTTCATTAAATGCAATGCCGTATTTTTCAACCTACGGTGGTGTATCTAAAATGCGATAAATTCAACACCATGTTGTATACGTAAGCTTTGAAATTGTTGTTAATACGCAACTTTATAGGCCGCAATGAGTTTTTAGAAAAAAAAAATTATTTAATCAACTATAGACTTAAATGTAATCGTGCGTTTTTAACTATGGGTTTAAATGCAATTTTGCGTTTTCGACTTCATTTCGTCATTATTACGCGCATTATAAGATGATATTTAATTTAAATAATTTTTTTCGAAAAATAAATAATTAATAATTATCTATTTATCTGGTAAATAATGAACGTATAAATTACTATTATTTTTTTTTTTTTTAAATACACGTGTAATTAGTATTCTAGACATCATTTTGTAGAGGACGTAATAATAATGTGGAATGTTACAATCGGCTCGACGAGAAAATTAAGCTCCATTAGAAATTAATTTTACATGCGCAATGGCACGTCATATTATTTATAAAATACGCATATGTTTGTAAGACGCACACACATTTAATAATTCACTCTAAATATTTTATAGCTTTAGCTATATATAAATTGATATCAACTTCGTGACATCTAACGGTCGTATTGAATGTCGAATAAAATATTCTATATCCGAATAACAGTCGCAAATGTTTGGCGCCTAACCGAGTTTTTAATAGGATATGTTTATAATACGTTTTTATCAATTAAGTTTAATTTTAATTATTAATATTTATTTTTATTAATCTCCTAGATTTTTTAATAATTTTTATTGTTCGATTCTTCTTACGAGGTAAAGTGTTGAAATATTTTGATTTTTTGTCGTTAAACGTGTTTTGAGAATCCGCGATTTTAACTTATTTATGGATTATCATTATATACGATTTTAAATGTTAAACAAAAACAAATAAATATATATTTAAAATCATTAAATTTTTAGATATGAAAAATATCGAAATGGTTTTCAACTGTTCATTATCGAGTGGACGTAAAAAATAAATTACAAAAATATATACAATTTGTAAAAAATATAAAAAAAAAATAAATGAAATTTGAAAGAATACTTCATTTAGACGTACAATATTACAAAAAAACAGCAAATTGAAAGAAAAAAAAACTGATTTGATTACAAAATAATCTGATTACATTCAGTGTCGGATTGTTTTATAATCAAATTTGATTTCTTCACCTCGCTGTTTTTAGTAATATATCTAAATTAATATTTTCTTACATTTTTTTTGTTTACTTTTTTTTTTATATTTTTTTATAAATTGTATGTATTTTTATATTTTATTTTTTAGATTCGCTTGATAAAATCTTTCTGGTTTTTTACATATATAAAAATTTAACGATTTTAATTTTTAAATTATCAGATATTTCAAATACTTATTTTTCATTTTACTTGTAAAATTGTGTTTTTTAAAAAAATGTTGTGTTTGTATATTTTCATATTTTATATTTGACTTTTGGATATCATACATTGCGACAGTAAATGAAAATTTAAAATTCCATCAGTATACAACATTTGCAGAATCCAGAAAACAATATCGAAAAAAATTAATAAAAAAAATAAAATCAGTAAACAAATATATCGATGTTAATATATTCAATTTCAACAATTCGAAAAATAAAGAGAACAGACAAACGGAATAAAATTTTATGGAATATGATTTCACCGTCACCATCAAATATTTTTAAGTAATTATTTTTAATTTATACTTTTAAAATTATGATTTTTAAAAAAAATTTTTGTTCACTCGATAATGGATGCCGAAAAGCTTTGTGGTTTTTACAAGGAAATAAATGTTAGTGATTTAAATCATTTTTCAAATGATTTTTTAACGATTTTAACTAATTTTTTGTCGTTTTTTATTTATTGAATTTTCGAAAATCGCTACATACCACACTGTTCAAATTTTAAGTGTTGTTTAAGTATTACTTTAAACTAACCGAACGTTTTGTATTTTTTTTATATAAATCTTATTTTTCTAAATGTTTTTGCTAATGAATTTCAAACTACTCCGCATTCCGCATTATACACATTCAAGAAGAAGACACGACACGTGGCTAACTAAAACCGACGTACGATGCACGTAATCGCAATCATCAGATTTCGCGCGACACATCAAGAAGGTATTATTTCATGTATAAGAACAAAAATGTCGTTCTATTCCTTCAGCCAATAAATTGCGTTCGGGCGAGTCAACAATACGATCGCGGATTATAAACGTACGACGTCGCAAAGACGACACGGTCATCATCCGACTCGGACATGGTCCTACAAAGATGACACATGTTTACCTCCTGCAGCTGAATGATCCACCTTAGTGTTCCTTGTTCATTCTTACCGTTTACCATGCCCTCGTCATTCGTCCCTAATATTCCTTCCAGAGATCCTAATTAGAATTTTTTGTAACAGATACACAATATTTCTACGTGTTTTTTTATTGTTTTTTTTTTTTTTAGTATGAACTTTCATAATATTAGCCACGCATGCGTAATACGAAATTCTCGATACAAGATTCAATTAGTTTTGATTATCATTTTTAAATGAAAGTATTACTTCAAATTAATCCAAAGTTTAATCGCTTATTCCCGGATAAATTTTATAATTCGCATATATATATATATATATATATATATATATATATATATATATATAGATAGATAGATAGATAGATATAGGACATTTGTTATTCGTTCTTTGCACGCTATTTCCCCCATAATATATTTTTTTAATCTGGGCATTAGACGTTTTAGCAGGTCGTTCAACTGCTAACCTAGATATGCCATGGTTTGTGTTAAAGTAAGATACCAAATTGTAATCATCAATTTATTATTATCATTATATATATATATATATATATATATATATATTTAATAATAACGTTAATTCAAATTCGTAATTGCTGATTTTTATCGACATTTTTTTATTATTATTATTTTTTAATACACGTCTCAAAAAGGATAGCCGCTTTATTCAGGCAATCTTAGAACTAAATTAAATAAAACCAATATATAGTTCTTTTATATGCGCGTGTAAAAAGGAAACGATTAGGTTATTAGTAAAAATATTTAATTGTTAATAAAGAAAAATAGAGCTTTTACGCCATTTTCAAGTTTAAATAATGATAAATTATAAGAACCGAATTACGTGTATACACAATTAAAAAAAAAAAACGTGAAAAATATACACAACTAAGTGTATTATTCGGCACCTCTAGTTCAAGGCTGAGATTAATCATTAATTTTACGATTCCCCCCCTCTAGTCCTGAACTGATTAAAGTAGGTATATATCAGGAGATGGAGATTTTGCCCATTACAAATCCAACCGCCTTCGAGTAATATTAGATTGTACTCAAACTTTTCCGTTTTAATCTTTTAGGTACTTCTTTATTAAGTAGGTTAGCTGCCAGTGGATTTGGATGGTGTTGAAGTCTTGATAGGTGCCGATGAACAGCCTTCAGCGACATATCGCACATGTAAGTCGGTATGTAATGTCCTGTTGAAGACGTACCATGGAGCACCAACTATCTAAGTTTAAATCGTCTACGTGTTTCTTCTATATATAATTTTTTAACGACAATTGTTACAATTTAATTTATACCTGAACTTTTTTTACATATAAATCGCATTGTAATAATTGTCGAAAAATATATTATAGGCCCACAATTTAAACTTAGATACAACGAACATTTAAATTCACGTAAAAACTCTGACAAAAATTTTTATACGTTAAAAGGATTTAATTTTGAAATTAATAATATTAAACAAAACCGTAATATTTTACACACCGAAAAAAAATTAAAAAAAAAAAAAAACAATATTAGAAAAATGATAAATAATAAAATTAAAAATAAGAATAATTTATTAAATGCATTAACGATATTCGATGTTGAATTCGTTTAAAAGACTATATTATTAAGATATTTAGTCTTTAGCGTTGAATGTGAAAAAATTGTTGATTATTATAATGGTACCTGTTGACAAGCATCTCGGTCTTGAATTAGATGTACCAAATATCAGTTGTCATTTTATATATATATATATATACATATTTATTTAATTATTTATTTATTTATTATTTTTATTATATATAATTCACTTTTTATTATTTTAACTAGAAATTGGCGTAACTATCGAAAACGTTTGTTCGTTTAATTGGAAGCTACTTTCCATCAAATTTCATTCAAAAAATTTGCAATTAATGTAAATTTGGTCTCTTCTCGGGTTGCTGGCTTCAACGAAATTTCATCAGTTATATTCTTGGTATGAATATCGGAAATACTCAAAAAATGAAAAGGTAAATATTTTAGTACTGTTCAGACGCACTTTCCGGTATTTCCACGGTATGCAATTCCCCTCATCAACTTCGCAGGTTAGTTACTATAATTTGTGGGTTATGCTAGGATCATTCCCGTATAGAGTTAATTTTTTCAAACGGACATAATCAGTGACTACTAGACGTATTTCTAGAAATTTCCCTGAAAATATACTTGGATAACTTCGCTTCCAAACAACAGAGACGATGTGGTCATCACGAGATTGCGCCTGAACCATACGCGTCTCGCTCATGCGTAACGTGTTAATATAACTTCGACTCCACTGTGTTCCGCTCTTCGACTCCACTGTAGTTTCATTGTCGAATCTAATTACCTCCCACCACTGGTCCGGTCTCTATTCCTCAATGTAATCCTCTTTTCCTACCGTGCTCCTTGGCCTTAGCTGCTGAACAAGGCACGTTAATTTAAAAAAAAAAACAACAACATTTTTAATTGTCCTCAATTTAACCATAATAGACGGATATGTTTTAATAAGCTGATCGTACTAAGCTAAGTATTCTTTATTTATATTACTATTTACAATTGGAATTTAATATATGATACTTAAATTGGAATCATCTACTAGCCACAAAGATTCAGTTTAATCTCGGAAAAAAAAAAGAAAAAATATATTCAGAATTTTATATATATATGTATGCACACACACATATATCTAAATAATTACTTAAATTACGAATTTTATAGTTTAGGAGCTTCCTTAAATTTCAGAACTCATTAAGTTAATTAAAGAGAATTTCATTTTAAACGAAAAACACCGGCCAACGTGTTCGTCGAAATTAAATATTTTACCCGAAAGTAAAAACGGGATACCCTGCAGTTTCCTGCACCCATCGAAAGTTTGCGAGAAGGTTCAAAAAAGTTTTTTCGTTTTTATTTAAAGTTTTCAACTTTTTCTTTTTTTTTCGGAAAAGGTAATTCGACCCTTATTTAACCAAAAGTGTTTTTTGTTTATTTTCCATGCGTTTCTTTCAACAACCTAGACGATTAAGGGTAGGTTGTCCGACCGGAGTTTTCAACGCCGGTACGCTATTATGTTTACGCTTAAACCTCGTAGCCCATTTACACGTTGTATTTTTTTTAACTATAATTATACTTAAATCTTTTATTTTTCCAGCACGAGCTTTATTCAACGGTTTAATCCGAATTTCCGAATAATAACTACGAACAAGTTGAATAGTTTACGTACTCGAGGAAAACCGGTGAGATTTAATTTTCGAGTTTACGCGCGAGTCGCGGATAAAACGAGGAATAAAATATTTACGAGTCGCCGTTAAACACTTTTGAAGAAGACCCAACGTGTCAAAATGGTAAATTATTAAACAGTCGAAGAATTTCTAATATTTATAAACGCACCGAAGTACATCTTATGCAGCGATGAAGGTTACAGTTGAAAATTATATATATATATATATATATATATATATATATATATATATATATATATATATATATGTATATATATACAGGGTGTTTCAGGAGATGGTAGTATAGACAAATTGCAATAAAAAATGTCGTATAACATACGGGTCAAAATGGAACGGTTCCTAAGTTATGATAATTTTAAAAATTTTTCGTAAATTCCAGACTTTCGATGAAAAAAAAATTGCAGCTGACAAAATACTTAATTCGGAACAATCAATTGATGTTTTGTTTTTTTAAAGCTAATTAGCCGTTTAATATATCGGAAAACAGTACATGCCCCGAATTATCATAATCCGCGAAATATAACTATTTAAATAGCGGCGATAAATTTATTTTTTAATTTTTTTTTATTATTATTCGAAAAATGTGTATGACACTTGATGTGCAAGTTACAGAAAAAATTTTCTCATTTCGTTAGCTTTCTAAAAGGGTAAGACGTCATCAGTTTGTGCACGTGTATACAAAATAAATCACTATAAACCGAGCGAATGCGTAAATTTCAAGAACTATGTCCTTATCAATTGTTCCGCACTTGTGGCGGGAATAACATTCAATTCCGTTATCAGACACATTTTACGCTTCTCTGTAAATGTGTGGTGTGGTTTCATACGCAAATTGAACCTATCGTGTTACCGAATTACCTTACAGGACCCCGTTATCCTACACTTTCTTGAAAATGATCTTCCAGCATTATTGGGAGAGATTAGACTGCGCATGTTATTCCAGCACGATGGGGCTCCTATATATTCTAGTTTGATTCTTCCGACATAATTATTTTGTCAATTGAAATTTTTTTTTATCAAAAGTCTGAAATTTTCGAAAAATTCTTAAAATTGTTATAACTCACTTTATTGCAATTTGTCTATACAACCGTCTCCGAAAATACTTCCCTTTTCTCCTGAAGCACCCTGTATATATATTATATATATATATATATATATATCCAAGTAATTTGTAATTTAGGAAATATATCGCTTACCAGGCGGGTACGTTTTCGGGATCATCGCACTTTTTCAGGTCTTCATTGTAAACTTCGCCTAATGAACAACCTTGTTCCCTGGGTGTGACGCCGTTTAAGCAAACGTAAAACTTTTGACAGTCGTTAGGATGAGCGTAAACCGGATGGGCCACGTGTTGTGCGTGAGATATACCAGTCTCCTTCGGACATGAAAATCCGTCCTTCAGTTTCACTGAAAATTATAGAAAAAACATATGCAAAACAATATAGGTACTAGAAAATTTGACTTCATTTATCGGATAACGTTTAAAAAAAAAATGTAATAAATAAATATATATTTATATAAAACAATCTTTTCCTATTTTATAACTTGTCGGTATTGATACGACTACGTTCGATTCGTTATTACGAAATTTCGTAGCGTATCGGTCTGCACTTCGTCGTTCGTTCGTTCGTTCGTTCGGTTAAAGCAATCATCGTAAACTTCTAATTTCCGATTAAACGTCTAATTTCCGATTAAACGTCCGAATTCGTGTAAATGCAATTCCGGTTTCGTCGTAGTTGATATATCTTGTGCAGAAATTGTTCCTTATCATTCGTAGAAAAATGTACTAGTTACCGAATAACGTAATCAGTAATCGAAATATGAAGATTAACACACGCCTAAATAGAAAGTAGAATCTTAAACAACGATTTCCACGAAGATGGGTGTGTTCGTTATTGTTTGATTTATATACCGCTGATTTATCTCAAACGAAGGTTCGATAATTTATTCACGCTAATAATATAGTTCCGGCTAAGCAAATTACTGAGCTTAACACGACAGAGGAAATAGAAACAGATCCGTCGTCATCGATGGACTATTCCTCGATATTCTTCTTTTCCTCAATCTGTAGATTGGTGGATTATAACTCTCACGATCCTAGTGAGTTCAAGTAAACTGTGTCCTTCTTTTAAGCTTTGCATAACTTGTTGCATCTTCTATTATTTAATCCGTTTTTCCTTCAATTATTGTCGATATAAGTGGCCTGTCTACTTAATTCTTATGCTTTTCGACTTCCGAATTAAGCTCCTAGATTCGTTTACATTTTTTTCGTCGTTCGTCACTTTTTCTGTCCAACTAATTTTCTGTAATCTACGTCAGCAACGAATTTCGAAGTATTTTATATACCTTTGGCGGTTTATCGTTCGAGTTTCCGATCCATACGCGTCATTTCTAGCTCCTACTTTTACATTTGTCGGCGTTAGTAAATGTCTCTTTTTATTGAAAGTCATTTTTACTAGACTAATTCTAGTCGATATCTCTTTGTCGCTTCGTCCATCTTGAGTGATTATGCTACTCAAGTATTTATACCAATTTACTTGTTTTAAACTTTTTCCGTTACACCTATTTTCATTTTTAGCGATAACTATCGTTTTTTCTTCCTTTATTGCGGCATATTATACTTTTTTTTGCTGTAATCGCTAGCGATTCTTCGACTTCTTTTTCATTACTCCCCACGATCGCTAATTTGCAAAACGAAACATCAACATCTTTCATCCTGCCACTTTGATAGTCTAGTTACCTTTCTCTTTAAAATCTTACTTTATTTTTCCTGCGTATATATTAAAAAAATCCCGACGATATACAAAATTGTCTTATTCCTATATAGTAATTTGTATACTTGACTAAAGATTTTTACAAAGCGTTGCAATAAAAGATGTATAATCATAATCTTTATCGGAAAGATTTAATATTGCCGAATCGTATAATAGTACGAATGCGGGAAAGACGAGAATGACAGGAATTTCGGAATTTTACGAACGATAGTGAAATATGAATACTTTTATATTTAAACCCGAATACCGGATGGGACGACTTTAAAGGAGACTAATATCTTCAGAGGAGCTAGGAGCGGTGATTATGATGGACGGAAGAATTAAACATCACCGCGAGTAGGAAACGAATAGACCCGTACTACTGTTGGATTGTAGCGAGTTGATCGTTTTAGGAACTATCGAATGTCTTGAAATTCGAGGACATTTGACGAGGAAAAGTATCTGTATTTCATACCGTTCCTTTTTTGAAACAAAAGACAAATTCTCGGTTCTCAATCGTACGAACGATGTTATAGGTAGTATAAACAGTACGATACGTAAATGGGCACTTTGGTACGATACATAACTATCTAAATAGGCAGCATGGAACCTAAATAGACAGTATGTTATCTAAATAGGCGGTTAGACTTATGATTACGATAAAATAATAACGAAACGAAATTACTCGTTTCCGGTTCTCCGCAACCGATTCGTCCGGCAGATTGAGGCCATACGCAAGTCCCGGAATATTCGTCGAAATGCAGACCGGTCGGACAAACGATTTCCGTCGCATCGCCTTCGATGCAGTTATAAAATATGTTGCATACTTTCTCGTCCGGATGTGCGAAGTAACCGTTTCTTCTCGGACACAAATAGTTCGATTTCGGTTCTTCTACATTTTTTAACGAAAACAAAATTAAATCTAAATTACATTCGTCGTATAATTAACGATATTTATCACAGTATCGTAGTTGCTGGAGTGCTCGACTGTCAACTTGATGGTCGGGGGTAACACGCGACATCGACATAGAAAGTTTTCATCATTACTTAATTCTTAATTATCACGGAGAAGGCTGTGACACCCCATTCCGTATAACATCGTGTATGGTGCCTTGAATGCTAGCTGATTTTATACGTACAAATAAACGTACAATAGCTAGTCACGGCGTTCGGCAACGAACAATACTATGATAATGATGATTATATATATATATATATATATATATAAATATAATAATATATATGCGTATTATATGAAAGTAAATAAAAACTAATAACAAACATAGGAACAATGAAACATCCTTGGCAAGCCAATATTTAAGTTAATTTTTTTTTTTTTTTTTTTATTTGTTTGCGGGTTTTATAAATTTTCCCCCGCTTATCATACTTACGTTTAAACTATAGTGTTGTTATTTTAATTTTAATATTGCGGTCGAGGTGAGGCTCATGCCGGAACTCTACTATGTAAATATTTGTGTGTACACGTTGTAATTTGATAAAATACATTTTTCTTTTTCTTTTTCTATATATATATATTATTCATCTATATATCCTCGAAGAACGTTGGCGACCATCTGCTTGACTTGATCTTTATCCATAACTTTCCATATATATATATATATATATATATATATATACTTACGTACACACATTTTTGAATTTTTGGACAGATTTACTATTTCTATAAGGAAATATACGGTAGCCCAGTGAATAATCGATGAAAAAGTTCCTATTCCTATTTATTTAACTGGTTCTGAAAGTGACGTATTCCAAGGTAACACGCGAATACTCCTGAATCGTACGTGAAGATTTATCGTTTCATGATTTATGTAAGTTAGAATTAATTGCATCTAACCCGAAGTAATGAAAGTATTTCATTATATATATATATATATATATATATATATACTACATTCAGGGTCGTGTTTAAATTTTTTTGTTTTGTAAATTTTATATAACAGGTCCATTTTAACTCAGGTTAATTTTATAGACGAATCGCTTGAAATTAATTCCTATTACAAACGTGGTCAGTAATCGTTATAATAGTTTTTTTTTTTTAATGATTACAATACACCTTAATAGATTAATAAAAAAAATTAAGTAATTTGCGTATATATATTTTTCTTTGCGTTTATATACTGTAATATAATACATATATATATATATCATCGTTGTATTGTTCGTTGCCGAACGTCGTGACTTGCCACTGTGCGTTTATTTTTACATCGAAAATGGGCTACCTTTTAAAGCATAAATTATACGCGAATTTGATGTTGCACGAAGTGGCATGCCGCTGTCTTTTCAACGATAATTATAAGTTACGTAATGATCATAAAACTTTTTGATAAACTTTTAACCGCCCGAATCGGTTTCGAACCCTCGACCGTTGAGTTAACAATTTGGTAATTATGCCACGGCAACGTTTTGCGAAAACGGGTAATTTCGTTAGTATTAAAAAAATATATATATATAATTAAAAATAAAGGTAAAACTCACGTACCGTATGGGCAATGTTGTAATTCGAGGGCTTGATTAATTGAAGATAAAATTTCTGATTAGAAAGCGTTAAGCGATAGAGTTTGATTATCTAGTTCAGTGATGAGAATTATACTAGGAGTAACTTAGAAAAAATTTTACTAGTATACCGAAGTTGAACAGTTTCAAAACATTGTCGACGTATCGTTGAAATCTTTTCCAGTGACAGGAACGTTTAATTACTTCGGTTAATCGATTTCGAGCTTTGGAAGGATATCGGTATTATACCGAGACAATCGAGATAATTAAAATTAATAAATGCACTCTTAAACGTTTTTTATATCCGTAAAAATATGTATACGCGAATGGTATAATTAAAAGTGGGCAATTGTATTTAAACCGCGTAGTTAAAAATGCGGGATTACGTTCGATAAGAACTTTTTTCGAAAATTTAGCGCTTGTAAGTTGTAATATTAACAACAGTTTCGAAGCTTATATATAATATTTCGCCGAATTACCATCCTGTGAAAGATCAATTTTATATTTTATTTTTAATTTTTATAAAATTTAATTAGCTTTCCGCTTACGTAATTCGAGACGATCTCCGCAGTCGACGTTAAATGGTTGATCGCATTTATTTATTTTCCGGTTTAACGGATCGAATACCAAACCGTCCGGACATAATTTCTCGGTAGCGATTGCGTCTTGACAATCGTAATATTTATCGCATTGAACGTTATCTTCGAAAATGCCGTTTTTTTTAGGACATTTAAATTCCGCACCTGAAAGTCGTTAATTTAATTACACGCTTGTTCTAGGGCGCCAGCTGAAACAATATAGGATAATGACGCTATCGTCCGATTAGCGATTAGCGTCGTCCGTTGAAGACGAATTTTGTCCTAATATAACGGACGATTTTTCTAATAAATACTTTAATCATTTTATTGAAAAAACGTCCGCTATTACACGAAATTTTAATACTAACAAAATTTTTCTATTTTCCGATTGACCGTGAAATGTCTCCTAATACGTAAATCGTCTAAGTCGTCTAAAAAGATAGCCTGTATAAAATTACGAATTATTTAGTTAAAAATTTTAGACAAAAAAAATTAAATTTTCGTCAACTCGAACTTTCGACAAAACCCTCTTAAAATGTTCGCAATATTTTAAAAATCCGCTGTATAGCTCGGATTTTCGATTAAAAAGAACGAAACGCGTTGAATAAAATACGAGCAAGATTTGATGTGTGACAGATAGAAAGAGTTTTGTCCGCGAAGGATGTGATACACAGTAATTATAACGTCGTAGAATACGTTGAATATAGGGTGACCTAAAGAAGACGGATAGTATTGTTTTTTAATAGAGCAGTTGGTAAACGCAAACCGCGCGCTCTACGTTTAGTGTATATAGGAGAAATTGGTTTTCGTTCAGTTTCAATTATCATATTTTCATGACGTGTCCTATAACCTGAAGGAGCTCGTGCTTTGAAACGTTATTTTGGACGCGAATCGATCACGACAATGCGAACAGAGTTTCGAAAAGAATTCAACGATTTTTTCTGTGAGGACACCTTGCCCATAAGATCATTTCAAAATTTCAACGACCTACACTCAAAAAAGTGTTCGAAAATTTTCTAAAGACTAAATGAAAGTATCGTTGCAACGGTCATCTGAACGATATTGTGTTCCACAAATGATTGTAAGCTAATCTTTCGTTTTCCTAAAATAAAATTTCATTCGGAAATTTTGGTCAAGTAATTCCAAAAAAACAACAAACCTCCGTCCGTCCTCTCTGGGTCATCCTGTATTTGTAGATTGTAAGTAAATTGAATTGAATAATAACGATTTATTATTGAACATATTTATGAACACGATGGAGCAGTTACCATGTAATATTATTTATTGATAATAAAATTTAAGAATGTTCTTATTGTTAACGATAGTATTATTTTAAATTATTATTAATAACGTAGTTACCGTGATTATTTCTCTTTCTCGTCGTCATATTTAGTCAGAACAATCATTTTCAAATCTTGTATCGTGACCAAGGTCTTTGTAGGTGTCCTAAATGTATTTGCTCAATGTGTATGTGTGTGTGTGTTTGCTGTTCCTAATTGCGTTCATTTCTGAATCTACGTTTTGCCATTGTATTCTAATTATTCAATCTTTATTTTTTTTCAAGAAATTGCTCCTATAAGTTCCATTTGTAAATCTTTTTTTTACCACATCACTTTTTCTCATATACCTCGCATTCGGCCTATTCACTGGATTTGCTCCATTCATAATTTATTTATTCACTTATTTATTTTTTATTTTTTTTTCGGTCGAGTATTATGTACTACTGCTACGGTCAGAAGCACCCGAAAGTAAGTATAGGATGTTAGATGATATTGATCATATTTATCGAAGAAACTGAAATGCTGCTTCCGCAGCAGTTGGATCATCAGATAAAACTGTTTTTACAACTGAAGTTTTGGGGACGGTATACGGAATATTGCGGGCAGTCTGAGCGTTGGAGTGTTAAAGCGTCCGGACGCTATGAGCGCACGAAGGTGGATTCGTTTTTATTTATTTTTTATTTGTATAGCTCCGTGTGTAACTACCGGGAAGTGCTGATGACTTAACAGTTAGATGTAGTAGATGAAGTTGCAGTTAGAAAGTAATTATATAATTGAGGGGATAGTTGAAGGGAATTGTCGGAGAGCATACTGGATAGGGCGTGAGAATGTTTATACGGTGACGCTATTGATGGAGTGTGGGGTAATGTAGTAAAGGTTAATAATAATATATTCGCGTTAATCTTAGACACTACATCGATATCTAGTTTATTCTAAGTGTTTATCGGGATGATCCCACACTATTTCGCTCTGATGATTACGAAACACTTTTCCGGCTTACTTTACATCATTTTCGATTTGTTAGAAAACCATATGACTTACCTAATTTCTAATAGATTAGGCCATACTATTATATTTTCGTGAATATTTCATTTTGTTCTATCTTCTTGCAGCAACGTACTAAGCGCCGTAATATTTCTTATGCTTCTTTACACAATCGACGTTCACCACCATTTTGACTTTTATTAATTTTTACCTTTCTATCGCTTATTCTTATCGCTGTCATTATTATTATTATTATTATTTAATAATATTACCATTACTACTACCATTATTATTATTATTATTACATTTATTACTATTATCAACCGTGCAGCTGTCACTTTCTCCTAACCCGTTTGAACATAGGTGAAAGTAATTATATACGCGTGAAATCTCGAGCATTAATTTTCACGGAAAATGATTTAGAATTGAAAATGGAATTTTCGCGATCTAGGTAAAATTAAAACTTAGAAAGTAACACCTGTATAAAGGTTTGATAACAATTATTATAAAAACATTTCTTGTAAATAGGTTTTTTGTAATTTTGACAGGTTTATTTGAAAAAAAGGAACTGACGTCTTTCCTGTAAGATTTTTTTGTCGTAGTTTTAATATGTTGCGTATTATTATAATGTTCCGTCACGAATATATATATATATATATATATATATATATATATATATATATATATATATATATATATATAATTTTTAACGCAGTAACTAGAGCTCGAAATAAGAATTAAGACTGTACGTTACGGATAAAAATTAAAACAACACCTTAAAGTTAAAAATTACATCTGTGGGGCTAAATATAAAATATGAAAATATCAAAAATAATAACAATTTTAAAACATAATCATGTACAAAGTGTACAGATTTAAAATATTGTACTGAAATAAAACAGAAATCTCTCTTATATTTATAGATATATATGTATTTATATATAGATTTAAATGTATATATATTAAAGAAAAAAAAATTTGTAATATATAAAGATATATTCACATAATTCTGAAATAACGGAGACTTCAATTTTTTATACATCCATTATTTCTTCCAGAATTGAATAAATTTTACGATGTAAATTTCTCGCTAAATACAACGAAAAACATTTTTACCGTAATTAATCGTGTTTTTTTTTGTAAAATTTGATCTATTATTTTTCAAATTTCAATATTCCATAAATGTTAGAAACAGTGCACGCGTTACCAAATATATCAAGTACATTTATAACAACATAAAAAAAAAAAAAAAAATTATGATTTCCAAGGTCCAGAGTGCTTCAGTGAAAAAGGATTAAGGCAAACTTTGTATATAAGATAACCTCGCGTACGTTATTTATATTTAGTTGATGGAGAAGAATCATCGAACATATTTATTAACCGGAATATAATATGAGAATAATTTCTTTTGTAATTTTACACGGGAATAATTATTAGGAACGCGTGAAATATTTAATTATATAAGCAAATCACTATAGTAAATGATGCGCGAATACATATACATTAAACTACATGATATATAAAATATGGTAGACGAGAAATAGAAAGAAAGAAATAAGCTTTATTATTATTCGCTATAAGACAAAATGCCTTGTCGCTGCAGCCATGGTGTCTTGTTTATAGCCGATGTCCGAAGTTCTGGATGTTTACTTATATTCGAGCGGTCGTATAAACTATTCATTATAGATGTTCTTTTGGCCTTTTGCCTTGAACTTTACCCTCTATTACACAATTTTCGATAAATACGTCTTATTGTCCTAACAGTTTTATTTTCTCTATTTTCCGCATGATTTATTAAACTTCTTTTTTCACGCATTTTCTTGGACTCCTTTGTTTGTTTTCATTTCTTTCCACTTTGTAAAAGAAATGAATAAAATATTTTAGATTTTAATTAATTTATGAGTATCTTCCTATCCCATTTTAGCGATTAGTATGGTCCGGGATCCATAATTTTTCCCAACAAAATTCCTTCATTATATATATATGTATGTATAAAGCCGTAAATTAATTTTAAATCTTTTGCGCAAAGGTACATAATTGCACGCACTTCGAAAGAATATCGTGTGCAGATTAAAATACTCTATATAGATCGGGTAACAGAGAGAAGACTGGGAAATGAAACAGTTAAACGTTATTCTATATAATCGGTATGAAAGAACGAATACGTCGTTGGTTACTAGAAGAGTTCGAATTTATGCGCATAGTTATCCTAACCTAACGCAGCCTGCGAGAACCTGTGAATTATGAATAAGAATGGAATTTTCTAGCGTTCCTTAGCCGAAAGCGTGTTAATAGACAACTTTTCTATAATTTCTTAGAAGAAAAATTCGAATAAATGTTAACTAAATCATCTAAAAACCGAGTATTTTCTACGCAAGAACATCCACCCGACATCAGCGCTATAGAACGTCGCAGATTAGACAGGATGGCGTACTACGAAGATAAAATGAAGCAACCCTAAGACGGAATTAACGCTATCGCTGATTCTCAACATCAAGGAGCCCGTTATTAATATAGGCTGACTCAGAGAAGACGGACGAATTTGTTGTTTTTACTCGACCAAAATTTCGGAATAAAAATTTTATCTAGAAATAGGAAAACAACCGATTAGCTTACGAACATTTGTGGAACACAATATCGTTCAGATGGCTTTGCAACAATACGTTTACGTTCATTTTTCGAAGACTATTTTTCCGGCATAGGTCGCTGAATTTTTGAAATTTGTTCAGAAATCCAAGTTTTCAAATTTTCCAGATCTCGTGGACGTGTTTGGTAAACGCGGCTCCATAAGGTATCGCCGCAAAAAAATCGCTCAATTCAGAATTCTTTTCTAAACTCTCTTCGCACTGTCGTGATTCACGTCGAAAATAATGTTCCACGTAAAATAGGACATCGTTGATAATTGAAACCGGACAAAAACACCAATCTCTCGTGCGTACACTAAACGTGAAGCACGCGGTTTGCGTTGTAGCAGTCTTACCAAGTGCGCCATTTAAAAAAAAATTAAACTATATATCCGTACGAAGACTAGGTTATCCGTTGACTATTACGTCCGCGTACTTTTTATCACAATTATAACTTTACATTATTTTAATGTTATGTAATTCGTAAGATTTATTGATTAAAAATGTGTTTAGTTTAGTTTAGATCAATGATAATTCTACGATACTTAAAATTAAAGGCGCGTTCTATTTCTGCTTCGGATATTACTATATGGTATTATTTCGTGTTATATCGCTCGATATTACATTATATTGGTATGATATAATAGTACGTATTTTATATATACCAACCTGAATAGCCGGCGAACAGAGTCAATTGCATCACGGAGACGAGTAAAGATAAATCCATTAGAATCTCCATTTGAAAACGATCTTACTATCGTCTAGTCACAGAACATCAGCACGCATTCCGGAGAGTACGAGGTTAATGCGCAACGACACACGTACGTCTTATGCTGCTAATAATGGAGAATCTCTTCGCTAGATCGCCAACGTATTCCAGCAGTTAATAACCAACCGATCGCCTGTCGATTGTATTTGGCACGTAAACGCATCTAGCCTATCATCACACTATCATACGTCGTAGCTGAAAGCG
Organism: Coronaproctus castanopsis; assembly: GCA_032883995.1. Lineage (NCBI taxonomy): Eukaryota > Metazoa > Arthropoda > Insecta > Hemiptera > Monophlebidae > Coronaproctus > Coronaproctus castanopsis. The sequence continues at coordinate 58,649,594 of CM065052.1, forward strand.
AAATACTTTCATTTTCTGTCGACTATACACATAAATATTTCGTATACATATATATACATATATGTGTGTGTGTGTAAATCAACTATGGGAATAAACTAGTACGTGTTTTCCTACACATTGACATTATTAAGTCTGAATCCGGTAACATTACGTTTAGACAACACTATCGATGAATCTGGTTATGTGTACAATATATATGGCTATTTGCATTTTTATGTACATACATCTAGTACATTGCATATATATATATACCGTATGCGATACGTAGACGTCATCGTAACATTCGCTCTTCGTCCGATTAAGAATTTTATTGTCTGCTTGAAAAACTGCGACAAGGAAATTATCAGCCTTTAATAGATTCCTGCAAACTGCATATCTTATAGTCATTTAGTCTACATTTCCACAGAATATCTGCAAAAGTCCTCTGCCAGGACCCTAATACTCGCCTGACGGACTTCTACGGACTTCATTAATCCACCATAACGCGTGCAATAGCGATCTAGTGACTCATTATTAATGAAGGTGACTCTAGCTATAACGACTTTGTACACCGAAAGGCATATATCTACGTATGCGCATATACCTAAATTACGTATAAATATATCTATGCAAAAACAATAGAATAGCGAATATAATAAGTCAAAATAAAACACCTGCTCCTTGTACTGCTCCAACTCTACTGCATGCACTATAAGTAACATCATACCGTAAGTACGCTTATTTCTAATATACACATTCTTCCTTTCTTCAACTTCAACCAGCATGACATCCTTATCATACGCTGATGATTTCGTCGCATACTGTGAGCACAATATGCTGAGGTTAGTGAACAATTTTTTTTTGCATTGTTTGTCCATAGCGCTAATTGATTTGGGACTTTGGCGATTACTAATTTTTGTTTATAGACAATCAAACCCCACTATTATAGCTCGCCGTAAACATTCCTGTTTTTTACTTCATGTCGATATTTATGTATAAGTTTGGAAAAGACGCTCGAGTAGAATTTACATATACGACACGAGTACGCAAAATCATTTGAACGCGTAGCTTTCCTTAAGTCGTTCGGTCATACTAACTTGGGAGCAGGTCCATTAATATTCATTTTACTTTATAAATCGTTTATTCGTTCGGTGTTTGAGTATGGTAACTTCTTTCACGATCATGCTTCGTCAAATTCTTCGGATCTTTTAAATAAATTGCAAAATTTTCGCCTTGGAAACACTTCTTCCTACTTCAATTGCTGCTCTACAGATGGAATCTAACGATCCTCTTCAGATCGACAGACGCCTCTTTACACATACTAGTTTGTCGAAAATAATTTCACGACTACGTATCAGTCAGTATATGATGACTTTCTGTTTATTTATAGTTCTAAACTTTCTATTATTTGTAAATCTTCTAAAAAGTTTTCCAATTATCACAACGTAATTCCTTTGTCATCCACTTCTCATTTTTCCGTTATATAGCCTCTGGTTTTAACATTTCAAATTGTTTGATGGAAAAACACCGAGTTTCTTTCCGATTTATACAGATGATTCCGAGTCTAATAATAAAGTTAGTTCCTTCTTTTAACGTTATTAAGAAATTTGCTCTATTCCTTTTTTTTTAAAGCGTTAAACACGTTTATCAACATCGTCCAGCACAGTTCTTATTCTTATTGGAAAAACTGTTTAATCGTTAAAATCTCTGTCATTTAATCGTATCGCCTTCTTTATATAAAATCTCCAGTTTCATCGCTGTTCGGTTTACCTGGATTCCTGGACATCCCGGCATACTCATAATATTGTTGTTCATGCAGAAGGCAGGTCTGCTCGGATAGAGTTGTCCTCATTCCGTATATATCTCTAACAAGATGTTTTATTAAATTTGATCATAAATAACATCGGAGCAATATTTGTTGCAATCCTTATCTAGCTCCATATTATGGGTCGGTTCCAATACTCGTAAAATTATGGTTCGATAACGTAAGAGGACATAATTATACATGCTTCGATGTTTCCGCGCTACCTTATGTAGATTTACTATACGGAAAAATCTATCATCGTCCCCGCATCAACATAATCTCATAAATTATCCTTTTTGCCCGCATCTTTCCGACGACAATAATATAGAAAATGCTGATTCCGTATTTTACGGAATGGTTTTATTACAGAGCTGTCAACAATCTTTATTATATAATCAAATCGTAATTCTCCAAGTATGCCTTACTTACATATATATTTCGCACACTACATCTAATATTAATTATTTAATATTTATAATTACACATTAAAAAACTCGGTGAAAAATCCTGTGCCTATGAAAAAGAAAAAAATATAATCAACCCTCTTGTCTGAATCGTGCAAGTGTTTCCACATTTGAAGTCACTGCATTATCAACCGTAGTTGTCATTGTATGTATATATGGCGATTTGGAAAGTTTCTTATAAACGACTGAGAGTTCTTTAATCACCCTGTTCATTTGCATAGTAACGTTATATCTAGTTATAGGAGACGAAATATATTAATTTAAAAAATGATCGTAATAATAAATAGAAATAACTGCTTTCTGGGAATAAATTTTTTCTTTTTCAAATAATTTTTTTTCATCAAACAACATACTAATTCTGTAATTATCACTTGTTGAAGATCTTGACTCAGTTCATAGCGACGGTGCTATGTCAACAGATTATATTTCATTTTCTATAAAGTGGAAATTTACGTGTGAACACGTTATCAATCATCCAGATTAAAATGCTATTATAATGCATCGGCGCCATATCCTTAAAAAAAGAAAAAACAAATTATGTTCAAAAAATGGATAACAAATTATATTCGCTATGTCATTTTATTTTACTAGCATATTTCAATGTAAAAAATACATAAACCTACGCTCGTGTATACATCTATATAGATATGTGTGTTTTAACTCGTTCGCGTGCGAACTCTAACAGGAAACACTAGTGGTTTGAAGGAGACTACCTGTCCTCATTAGGCGTTGTTGTTAATAGTTTTCTAAAATATTCCGATAGAGGGAGTTATGTTGCGGTTTTAATTCTCGACTTCTTGTCATTTATTTTCCTTCATTTTTTTTTTTTTCCTTTTTTGTTACACTTAAACTCAAAGTTTAGTCTTTTTTTTATTATAATTTGTGACGAATTATTTTGTAGGCTTCTTTTTTTGATTTTGTGTTCTGTCTACGATATTCTCAGAGCACGCGTGTCTATAGCGAAGCATTTAAAATATTTTCATATTTAATCGCAATCTAATTAAAACGGCTAATAAGCGATTGAATTAGGAGAAAAAATTAAACGGATCGGTGACGCGTGTAGAATGACCGTCCGGTTACATTCCATACTATCGCTACCAGTTTAATGATTATGGTATAGCAAATTTCGTTATCTGAAAAATTAATAGCAAGCTGATTAGAAGACCAACTTGATCTTTTCAAGTACCGTGTAAGATCGTATTTTATATTCGACTGCGGTACCGATTTTTACAGAGGCGGGAAGACGCACTTTGATTCAAGCTAGCGTGGTATATATTCGTAATTTTGTATGATAGCGACGAGAAATTTGTCTGGTTAGAATTAGAGTTTGTAGTAGCAACAGTACGTGCATAATAGACGAACATCTAATTTAAGAATACAATAAATGCGATTGTATATTTCGATAATTAATAAACAAACTTGTAACCGCAGAAGTCCTGAAGTATAGCATTTTAACAACACGATATATACACTAATTATAAGAACACGACCCATTAGTTACAGGCATTACATTTAACAATAATATATAACCACACGTAAAATGTACACAAGCAATAATGTACTACCACACATTATGCTAAACATAGGCAGAATCATCGCTATTCCATTTCATTATAAATTTGCAACATACAATTAATTTCGTTTTAAATTGGCGATTCACGACGGAATACAAAATATAAATGTAAATATATCTAAAATTCAAGCATTAAAACATATAAATCAATTCTAACTTGACAACTACGAGGGGGGAATATATATATATATATATATATATATATATATATATATTAGGACGATCGTCTCACGTCATAATAAATTTAAATTTGTTAAATTGAAAATAAAAAACTAATATTTAATTTAATCAATATAATAAAATATGTGTATATATATAGTTATTTATTTGATTAAAGCAAAATATATTATTATTATTATAGTAAAACTAGACTGGATTTGTAGTGGACGAACTATTGTTATACAATAATAATAGTTAATTTTAGTTAATAAAAATACAACCAGTCAAATTAATTTTAGTTAATCAAGAAGAAAAAAAAACAGTAAATTAGTTTGGCCAGTTAATTTTAATTAATAAAAATACAGCCAGTAAAATTAATTTAGCCAATCGAGGAATTTTTGTTTTAACAAGGCTCGAGAAAAAGATTTAAATAGGAACACGGTTGTTCATTTTTAGTGGAGTTTAGTTATTTCAGTTGATTTCAGTTAAATCGGTTATCAGAATAAATTAAAAGAAGAAAACACGGTTGGTGAGTTACTCTACGAATCCGGTTAGTTTTTATATTCGTGTAAATTATTATTTTTATATAACCGATTCGTTAGTAATTAATAAATATATAGTAGTTTTTATTATTTCATTTAATTAATATAAAATAAACTATTTTTTATAAACACCGTTTTTTTTTTTAAATCTGAAATTAATAATAGATAATATACGAGGATTCACGTAATATATATATATATATACTAATCTATGAAACTGTAGTCCGTCTGTGATTTGCGAATATTTTCATTATAATCACTGTATACTTTTATCACGCAGAAACAAAAAATGTATTTTTTTTTTAATTTTTGTCTGTCTGCTCCGATTTAACTCAAAAACTATTAAAGCAATAATGAATGGAATTCGCACGGCTTATTATATTATCGGATTCGTTCTAAGCGTTGCTTCGCATCGATATCAAAAATTGGACAGAAATTACAACAATTTACAGTTTTTATAAGTAGGAGACAACGATATGTCTGTCAAATCGTTTAAAATTTAACAGACACCTAAAATCGGGAAACAGTACATCTATTAGCCGTGTAAAAACATCGCATCATAGGTCCGTTTTGAATTTTTTACTTTTGCCAAATGAAAAAAACTGTATCTCCGTTAAAGACCACCTGTAAAATATCTCATCATCTACCCTTTCTGGAATGGGTGGGTTCGTGTAATAAAAGAGAGAGACAGCGATATTGTATTAAAAAATAATAATAATTACACAGGTGAAGCGGAGGATATATATATATATATATATATATATATATATATCGCTGTAAATATTAAGGTACACGTATATTACAAAATAACGTGCTGCGATCAAAAAATTAATTTTCGCACGTGAAACCTTTAACTTTCCCGTTATTATTTGAACAGTAAAACTAGGTACGAATTAAAGAGACACACCCCCAAAATACGATTACGATCTTTAATGTGAAACTAACACCCTTAAATGAAACCTACCCCGTCATCATTCGATATCCCTCTAAAAAACAAAAACAACCGCCATATAACGCACCGTGATAATATCATAAGTATATTAATTTCATTTTCTAAAGAACGCGTATTGCGCAATTTCTGGCTTAATCCTCGAGCAAATTTCGGACAATCGTATTCGATTCGATTTATTTCAGTTTACCTCGAATACGTTGATTCGTTCAACATCTTCATTCAGCTCGAATATCGTCTCTCGATTACGATATATATATTCGAAAAATGGACAAAATTTTCAACGTTTATAAATCGGAATTTCCGGAAAAGCATCTGTCGAAATCTTCTAATTTGCCGCCGGCTCCTCACGAAATAGCGTTAAGTTGGCAACGTCAAAGACATTACTACTACGATTCGGATGTACCGCCGTTTTACGAGACGATAATATTACCTCTGGTAAAAATTTTGCGAATTTTAGGTACTTCTCCGTTTCATGTAACAAACGAAGGTATCTTTTATTTTCTACTTGATTACAAAAAACAATTAAAATCACTAAACTTTATTTATTAAGCAAAGCTTTTCGGCAACTACGCCATTATCAAGCTATATATAAATAAAATTAAATATATAAAAACATAAAATATTAATTTATAAGTTCATAATTTTACATAACAAACGAATTATAAATACTTAAATTTTCTAACCGCGTTTATTTCTATTCTTACGAACTCGTGATATATTGAATTAACGTATTCATGCCGATTAATTATCATCGATTATTCCGTGTGTTGGTAATTTACTAAGTATTTACCGGAGCCCTAGTTATTCCGTGTTATATTTCATCTTGGTGATGTAGCCAGGTTATTATTTATCAGTATTATTTATAACGTGCTTTGTCTACTTATATTATGTATTTATAATTATCGCGTACAATCTATTTAGTATTTTATTATTAAATATTTAAATTTTTTTTATATCCCGATTGTCGCCTAGTTTATCGAAATTATTATCTATTTTATTTCGACTAATATTTATATTTTTTATTATTACTCCATCGACGGCTTTTACATAACTAAACTGCGTCCTGATTCAATCAAAATTTATTGAAAATTACGTGCAAATTTATTACGAATTTTGTTTATTATATATCATCATCACCATTTATCTACTCGTTAACCGAGTATGGAGTACCACCAATTATTTATGAGTCCTGAGGTGGCTAATCAAACCAATTTTTGCGGCGCACACCTTTCCGCATGCAACGCACGTAAAAGCGTCAGTATTAATGTTATCGAACCGTAGCCTTTACGTCGATTCCTTTTCCTTCCGCAGCTCGGGCATTTTGATCCGCTTTCTGCAAACCATCTCGTATTGTCTGTCTCCAGATGTTACGATCGCCGGCTTTTCCCAACTCCTGCGATCAATTTCGCATTCCTTTAATATCTGATGCAAATAGTCTTTATATCGCCAACGAGGACGCCCAATGCGGCGTTTGCCAACCAGACCATAAAGGAATTTCTTCGGAAGTCTTTCCTCGTTCATCTGATTTCATATATATATATATATATATATATATATATATATATATATATATATATATATATATATATATCGCACCTCAACTTGGGACGAGTCCGTTTATATTTATACTGTCGACCCGTTCCTTCCGAAGACTTAGCTTTCCAGTTAGATAATCTGGTGGCGCAATTGGGAAGTTGCAGAGGCGCGTCAACTGTCTAACTAATCACCTACCGTTGTTAATCAACGACAAGTATCATTCAGTGAAACTTTCGCTAATAGTCACTGCCAACAAAAAGAAGCACAAGTGCGACTTGTCAGGTACTGGATGATATCAACTCGGGTGATGAGTTTGCGGCCCTGACGGAGGTGTAATACTCGAAGAACGTAACAAGATAAGGTAAAGCTCCGAGCCCAACGGCGCTACGGCAGAACATTCAAAAAAGACATGATCGGGGTTGCAGACTGCCTGTTCAGAATGGAGGGGACAGAAGGGACTTTCTCTAAGCTGCATACGGAAAAGACGGTCAGGCGACAAATGATGTCCAAATCACAATCTGCTAATGAGTACAATTCCCTTACGACTAATATTTTTAAAGAGATACAACAACGGGAGTTTGGGGAGAGACGGCTGGAGGTGATAGTAATAAGTGAGAGGCGATTGACTAATGCTCTTAGTGTACATATTGGTCCCTATGCTCTAGCTGAATAAAGTGAATGATATCTTTGTGAGTTATTAAGGAGAGCTCTACACCACTAGACGACGCGTCTTTAGCCAATGAGTCAACAAATTCGTTGTCTGGAATACCTCTATGACCCGGCACCACAAGAAGGACACAGATATTCCCGCACGTTCCAAATTATTAAGTTTTAGCAAAACTCATCCATGCAAGCAGAATACTTCTCTCTGCCAGTCATAAAGCAAAATAATTCACGAACGTGAATGCGTATAAATCTTCTTCATCAAAGGCATTTTCTCGCGGATCGTCGGTTATTCGCTAGATCTGAAGAAATACCGACATCCCTAAGATCCATTTTTATAACATCATGCCATCTTTGCTTTGACCTTCCTACTGATATTTTACCAGAAATTTGAAACGTATGCGCTATCGATATCGTTGAACCGCTGCCATTATGTTGAGCTCGTCGTTTCCATACCACCTGAGTCGGCTTTCACGGAGTTTGCTTACGATAAGCGTTCGTTGCGTATATAAGATAACACACATCAAATACTACAAACGTAAACCTGTCGTTACAACGAAGCAGGATACTGACGACGATACTGGGAAAGATGGATTGAACGCTTGAGCAATATTCAATTCTCGACTAAGGCGATCCCCGTTGTAATGATACTGTGCGATTATCGAAAATTGATTGTTCTTATTTATTATTATTATTATTATTATTATTGTTACTATTAGAAATCTTTATTATTTTCATTATTAAGTGTTATATAAAATATTTGTTTTTATTAATCCTTCACAACTAAAAGAATCGTTTTATAAGTGGTTAATGGATCTTTTGCCTTCCGCAGATCTCTTATCTATCATTAATTATACATATATATCATAATTTCCCAGCACTCAATAGCGTAGCCATAATCGTTCCCCTACTTTAACCATCGACACATAGAAATGTCTCTATTCCCTTGCTATTTCCATCTTGCCCTATAGTTTCTAAATCTTAGCTATATATATATAGGTTTCGTCGATTGACCGTCAGACACGTCGAATCAAAATTAGCACGCAACAAGGTTTTATATATATTTACTATGAAATAGTGTGAGAATTTAACTACCTCGGTGCACTAATAACGAATACATGTGAATAGGAAATACGCAGTAGTCTCGCTGCAGCGAGAGTAGCAATGACTAAACTGTGTAGAATATGGAAAGATACATTCATAACAGAATCGACAAAATTAAAACTGATCCATGAAGTCATTTTTCTTCTTTCGACATACGCGTCCGAAACATGGGGACCATTAAAAAAGCCGACGAAAATAAATGCCTTCGAAATGGCGATATATATCGAACACTTCTCCGTATGTAAGTCCGTTATCGATTAATTAAAAGTAGATACCAGGCTCTTAACAAAAGTCAAGAGAAACGCGATATTTCCGACATGATACATCGGATTCGATAGAAGGAACAATAATACGAGGTTTCGTAAACGGTAAACGATCGCGCAGAGAAGAATTCACGGTGGATTGATCAAGTAAATGCATCAATAGGATATACTATGTCAGAGGCATTTCGAACTGCCGATAATAGAGATTTATGAAGAAAAATTATAACGACACGGTGTCACCACGTAATTGTGTAGAACAATGGACAGGGATGATTTCTATTCCTATACATTGCACAAAATAAAACGTATACACGCGTACTGAACTTAATATTTCTTGAGAAAAATAACTGGATACAATACTAAAGCGACTTATGTATAAGGTGACAGTTCAGCTCTAGAGCTGTTAAAGCGAAAACAAACAGTTAAAGCAGACGGAATAGTAATATACAATAAACGCGTGAAAAGAAAATAACTGAAAAAAATGGTTCGGTGCGAATGAAAAGTTATTTTCTCGACGGTTGAACTCGGACAAACTGCAAACAATATGACTAACGAGGGTGGAAATCGAGAAATACTGAACAGAAGTTTGGGAAACGTAGAAATATTATAATAAAAAAAAAAAAAATTATGGACAATCGAGGAACATGAACTAATCTCAAGAAATCCTTGAAAATTGAAAAGTTGCCGGGAGCGAACAAACTATGCACCTTTAAAAACGTCACATCCGCGTACGAACAAATACGATGTATAATGAATGAGAATCGATGAAATGTCGGAATCTATTACAACCGGCATCACGTGGCGTGATTGTTTGTAGCTGACACAAATGACTATCAACTGATAGCTTAATATAACATATAGCGAGAGACGAAGAATCTCATAGACAAAAAATTATATCATATCTAAAGATTTAAAAAAAAAAAAATGACATTATGGTTGCAAAGAATACAGACCGTCGTGAAAACGCCAAAGAATAAAACATATAACATATCTGGGATATCGATCACAAGAAAACGTTGTAACAATGTGCCGCCAGATCCGTTAATCGAAGTGCTTAAGATTTACGAGATAAATAGGTCGTTAATTAATTTGGTCCAGTAAATCATTCTCGATAACAAATGATTATAATGAAAATAAGATTTTAGAACATTAAAATACGCAGAAGTATATTCCAAGCAGATTTGTTGGTCTCTGAATTGTTTGATTTAGCTCTTAATCCGTTTAGAACATTGTTAAATAATGTAAAAGTAGCTTACTCGCTGAGGAGTTGTAATAAAAAAAAACACCTATTATTATTATTATTATTATTATTATTATTATTATACGGGTGATCTAAAGATTTATGTAATAGAGTGTAGATTAAAAACTATTACATTCAGAATTTTCGAATAACCGATAAGTAGAGATCGGATAAATGCAAAATATCGCATACATGCAACAGACTACTCGGTAGTAATCTACTTCCACCAGTTTTGGGGGTCTGAAACCCCCCTTGGAATCAATCTGATAATAAGAAAATATATACTCGTTTGTTAAATTTCGCATTTGTTAAACCTATTTTGTTTTTTTTTATTTTCATTTATTTTATTTAAATTTCGTTGTTTTTGAAGTAAATAATTTTATAATATAGGAAGTACTAGAAGAATTGTGTAGAAAAAAGCGAAGAATAGATTTTAAATTTTAAATTTAGTTAAGTATTATTATGTATTATTCCTTCGAAAAATATAAAATCATTAATTTATCGTTTATTTTTTCCCAAAATTTATTGTACTTTGTAACCATCTCCCTCTGTCCTCGATACCTCGATAACATATTATTAGTGCGTTCCAGTGACGTTAAATATTTCTTCCGTCTATTGCTTCTAATAGAATTACATATTCGACGTCTAATAAGTATAAAAATAGCTCTACTGAGTTGGATTGCTTTAACCTATTTGAGTTTTGGTTATTCACTTAAAGTTCAATTTAACTCGGGTTTACTGTTATAATTTAGTTTTGTTTGAACCCCCCTCTGTCTGTCTACGCCACTGACTTCCACATTTTTCCTTATTTAAATATTCCGACTTCTCCATTTTCTTCTCATCCGTGCGATGTCGACACGATAGCTGATGCCCCCATCGTATCTTTTTCGAATGTTCATACCAGCATGCTCAACGTGTCAAGCTTTACAACGATTTCCTCACATATTTTTTTTTCTATTAATATCTTCTACTTATTTCTCCTTAAAAATACTCGAATTCTATTATTTTACCATCGGTAACGAAATAGCTAATACGTCCCATCGTTATATATTTTCACCTACTCGTCCCAATATTATCATTTTACTTATCGAAAAAAAAAAAAATGTTTACATATAATTTCTATCTATATAGCGAATAGAATAAGTTATCGTATTTAATAGATATGTTCCCCACCCCCCCCGATCGGTAAAAGTTGAAAAACCAAAAAACCGATCAGTTATATATTACGTAATTTAAAATTAACGCGTTAGAATCAATAGAATATTATAGGTACTACCTTGATAGGGACCAGCGCGAGAAAATTGATCATACACAGGTTGAAATCACTCAAAATATACCTTAGGTGTGATGGACAAATTTTAAAGGTACACTTAAATGGACATGACACAATTTAATAGCAATATACTACACGTTACTAGGAAAGAAAAAATTTAGCTAATTTTTAATTTAAACATTTTTATTTATTACTATTAACCTGAATTCTTTAAAATGAATCTGACTTTATTTTGTTTTGTTCAATATTACTTGTATATATGTATGTATGTGTGTGTCTGTTAGTTTACGAACACCCTTTAAATTTTTCTGTCTAAATTTATCTTATATAAGGTCAATACTTTTTTCATTTTTTCGTGTCATTGAAATGGAATGTCTTATCATATCTTTTGTGTAAATCAGTTTTTTTAAGAGCTGCTATCTACCGTCAGTGATGACAGACAATACGTTCGAGATAAAAATTTGATGGATAACTTACCTTTATGACGGTTCCTACCTCTATACGAATCGAAGAAAAAATACGAAAATTATTCAATATTTTTCGGTAGACACTTTACACGGTAATGTCGTTTTTGTTATTTGATCGATGGCAGCGACATCTAAACGTAATATCTTTGATATATATTTTTTTTTTTTTTGGATTTAAGAAATTGCGAAAGAGGTGAATATACCATGTCTCAATCTATATTAGACTCTACTATACATTAGCTTTTGTATGAACATTATCTCAAACCCATCCGACATAAAGTACCAACCTTTAGAAAAGTTCAAAGTTCTGCGGAAGCCAAATTTTCTTAAATATTTTCTAATTCGGCCGTCATAACTGCTTTTCTATTAAAGCTATATAACTAACGTACATAACATTTTTAAAAGTATACGTTCGTTTAAGACAGCGACGACATGAGAAATATTGTCAGACGTTTTAGTGGTGCAAGGCCGCCCGCTCCTCTCCTCGTCCTTAATCGACTACCTACCCTACGCAAACGCGGTACACCATCAAATGCTGTAGAACGACCTACTACAGACTCACCATAAGCTAATTTTTATATATCATACGATTCCGTCGCATTTTTTCCAGCTTTAAAACAAAATTTAATCGCGGTACATTGTTCGCGATTTTCAGCCAGACGCACGTAACCAACTATAACACCAAACTGAAACTAATCTTCCGAACGCTTTAAAAATTTATCCAACTGTAGAAAAAATACGTAGAAACATGTTCCTAAGTTTCCATGAAGATCGCGCCAATAGTTTCGATTTGACAGCACCAGTCCCAGAACTTATGGGACGCAATGTATATATATATATATATATATATATATATATGGGGCGCTGCGATCTTATCTATTACAACGCATATAAAACAACAACTTATATGACGTCATTTTTGGATGGTAGTTTTATCCTATTAAAAATCTATAACAAAAATGTTTCATTGGATAGAAAAGTATACGAAAATTTGTAAAATGTATTAGCGATATATATATATATAAATATGTGTGTTTGTGTGTGTAATATTGATTGGAACGTGCGGTTACTGAGCATTATATATATATATATATATATATAATCGTGCTCATATTACATAATATTTTTTTAAAGTATACAGACTTCCCACATGCGTAGTCCGTTAGATAAGCAATTTTACTTAATCGGTAGCCCCTAATTTATATAATTAACAAAAACGCACATTTATGTAGGTTTTTAAAAAAATATCGTTATCTTATCATTTTTTATTATAACCGATTTATTTATATAATTAATAAAAATGAACAAACAAGTCAAACTTATTGTAGTTACAATCTTATCGGATTGTGTTTCATGTGGTTCATCGTTTATTTATTTATTGATAGTTTAGTCTCGTTTATGTAGATTTGTATTGTAAAAAAATATCGTTAATTTTCATTAGAACTGATTTATTTATATAATTAATAAAAAATTCCGTCCAGACAACTTAATGATTATTAAGTGGTCCTTAATTATATAAAACTTTTAAGATTACTTAATTTCATATTAAATGGCTCAGTAGTTGGCAGTAGCAACTTTTTCGTTTTAACCCACAAGGATTTGCTGTTTTATCTTTTATGAACATTAATTTATTTTTTTGGTTTACTTTGTACTTGGTAGTACAAATCATTGAAAGACGGAAAACGATCGTTAGGTTACATTATATTCAGTTAGGTTAGGTTAGGTTAGGTTAGGTTAGGTTAGGTTAGGTTAGGTTAGAGATATGATTAATGAAAAAAAAAAAGTAGAATGGACTCACTACCTCGCCATTTTAATAATAGATAGAAATGTCAGCTAATCTACTTTCTCCCGATAGGGCTAATTCATCAATTACATCGGGTGGTCACTTGTGTAATTTTATCACTGTTTTACTTCTTCGTTCAATATTATCTGTTATTATTATTCAGTTCTTTTTCTACATTTTCCGTGGCAATTCCTTTATTCTAGTCATATTCGTACTTTATAATTTTTTTCCTATGGAACCTTCAAAAATGGTATACGAGGATTTTTAAGTTTAAAGTAACTATTTTCGACATTTCTGAAAAAAATTGCGAAATTCGGGAATGTACAAGTATTATAGGAACCAGAAGAAGCGCGGGAAGCAAAAACGAGTTTATCATCTCGGTATAGCGCGTTCCGTTGACAGTACCAGTGAAAAAATATTACCCCACTAATGCACACACATCAACCCCTAACGCGCAGTTAGTCGCTCGCTGTGTGACTATTCGATCGAATTCGGATTAGATTCAGACTAGTAGCGGCAGTTCTTTTGTTTACGAATAGCTAAAAAAGAGTTTCATCGCTATCGAAAGCTAATCGATCTATACGTCTTTTTTTTAGCATCGTTTCAGCATCCCATTATACATCGTCGATACTTTTTAATTCCTGAATTATTCCCAGTTTGATGAAATTTTCCAGCAATATACCGCGAATAAATTTTCTAAAGAAACAACATGACGACGAGCAGAGCGTCTCGGACTCTGAATGATGGCTCCCCGAACTCGATCGATGTTTGTGGGAGTACGAACCGGTATGTTATTTTTTTGTCAAGGACGTATTTTTATCCGGTTGCCGAAGCTGTCACTCGAAAGTTTTCAACCCACCTTAAAACTAAATTGCGAGGTAGTACAGGTTTACACCTCGTAACTGTGAATTCTTTTCGAAGCTATCTTTGCACGATCGTGATCGATTCACATCGAAAATAATATTCCACGTAAAACCCGCGCTTCTACTTATTATAGGATGATATGATAATTGAAACTGGATAAAAATAAATCCCTCGTGTGTACGCTTGGAGCACGCGGTTTGTGTTGTTACCAACTGCACTATTCGAAAAACAAAACCGTCCGTCTTCTCTGGGTCAACCTGTACCAAATTTACATAGTTAACGTCAAATAGAATTGTGTACAGGTAGGATAATTAACCGTGGAAACTTAAACTTTTCATCGCGAATAATTATTAATTAAAATAGTTTTACCGGTTTTTTAATCTTAGGACGTATGAAATACAGTCTGCTTTCACTGGCGACGTTATATTCCGTCATTATATACTCGATAGTCGGTAGTTCGTGCGTGTTTTCGATATACGAAATTATCAAAGTCAAAAAAGAAACGTTCAACGGCTTGGTAGACAAAATTTTAATTTGCACGCTGATATTACCGCAGTTGACACTCCCGATTGTAAGCTGGTTCGAAATCCGCAAATATCAAAAATACCTCAATAAATGGGCAGAATTTGAGGTAAGAGGAAAAGTCATTTTATTTATTCGTTTATTTATTATTATTATTATTTTCGTCTCGGTAAAGGTGTAAAGTATGTAAAATAAATAAAATAAAAATATTACAAATATAGTCGACAAGTTTCGTCGGTTACACTATCACTAGGACTGAAACCGGTGACGGACGGGCGAACACGAAGGTGACGGACAGAATGGGCCCAGGCGCCTCCAAGGCCATAATCCTGCTGAATCAGCATTTCAGCACCAGCTAGGTCACCGCCGTTTTTCAGATAATCATAATAAACATCTTGCGATAATAATAATAAACATCTAACAGAAAAATAAGTTAAAAAAATAAAAACCTTGGAGAGAAAAATAATTATTTTAGTCTGAAAAAAAATAATATTTTTCTCAGGTTATGTATATATACATATATATGCACATATATATATATATATATATATATATATATATATATATATACATACACACATATATACATATATACATACACACATATATATATATATATATATATATATATATATATATATATATAATACGTTCCTTTTAGATTTTATTCTATATTTTTACTTATATATGTATATATATATATATATATATATATATATATATATATATATATATATAGTATGTATGGTATGTTTCCTTATCCTATTTTATGCTCTCTCTCTCTATATATGTATATATATATATGTGTGTGTGTGTGTGTGCGTATATACATGGGTCTGTACGTACTTGTCAGATGTGTGGATATACGCATACATGATTTTCATATGTATTAAACATTACGATAGTATGTATACAAATTTCAATTATTATTTTATTCGAATAGTGTGTGAATGACAATTTATCTTTTTATTTATAATTGATTTCACAAAAATATTTTTAAAAATCTAATAAAAAAAGATCATCCTTCTTTCAGACATCTATATATATATAAAACGCAAATTTTCCATAAGTTTTTTTTTTTGGTTTCTATTTTCACTTATATTTCTATCAGTATAACCTAAAATGTTTAACCCTAGAATGCCAATGTGGGTCATTTTGACCCACACGCAGTGATAAAACCACTCCCCCTCCATCGCCATTTCGTAGATCGCGTCGGTCTTCCAGCTATGCTTCAATCAGTTAGTTGTTTATCTATTCCTGTAGTGGTTATCGTTTAACGTGTTTATTTGTTTATATTACAGTGTCCTTTATAAAAACAAGAGGGTCATTTTGACCCATAGTTGGTAAACAAAGTTAATTTTATGTAGGTCATATTGACCCATGATTGATAAATAAGTAGTATTTAATATATTTTTAATTTATTTATTTTGTTTTATACGTGTATTTTAGGCCGTAAATTATTTATAATATCACACAGGATTTATTGTTTATTTTATTTACCTTTAGGTTAAAAATATCAAATAATATGTCGGATAATAAAAAGGAAACGGAGAGAATCTTGAGATTGCTAGATGAGGTTGATGAAGAGGAGGAAGGATATAGTTCTGAACTATAATAGCACTAAAGGGGTAGTGGATACTTTTGATCAGATGTGTCAAAATTTGTGCTGCAACAGAAAAACGAGGAGATGGCCCCTCTGTTATTTTTATAATATGTTAAATATGTCATCAGTAAATTCTTATGTTATTCATACGCATAATAGACAAAGAAATAAATTACAGCCACTGAATAGACTGCAATATATGTTACAATTAAGTGATCAGCTGATGATATCGTGGCAAAAAGCTCGTCTTATGATTCCAACTATCAGCACGGAACTAAGGACATCGATAGAAAACGTTACTAATGAAAAAAGTTCTGAAGAGATATTAGAAGACGATCTGCAACAGAAAAATAAAAGAAAACGTTGCTCACTGTGTCATTATACAAAGCAGAGGAAGACCGGAACATATTGCACTAACTGCAAAAAAAAAACAATTTGTGGTGAACATTAGAAAAAACTCTGCCTCGAATTTTATGTAAATATTATTATAATTTTGATTGTACTTAGATATAGAATCACATTAAATTTTTTCATTACATGTTCAAATATGATTTTTTTTCACACTGAGAGGGTTATTACTTATTTATACCGATTTAAATTAATTTTGTATATTTTGTTTTATAATAATTCAACATACTTATACTTACAAATACTGTAGTTTTGATTTTGTTTTAATTTTTACTACTTATCCTACCAATATTATTAAAAATTATATATATTTTTTTAATTACTTGCTTTTTTTAAGTTTAGATATTCCCATTTATTAGTTATACTGCTTCTTAAATCATTAGAATGTACTTTGAGGTAGTAAAACTATGATTTCCATTGTGTGGGTCAATTTGACCCATCGTTGGCAATAACAGGGTAGTCATTAACGTTGGCATTCTAGGGTTAAAATCGTGAATAATTTTTATTTTGCTTGTATCAGATATTTAAATTATTACCTTAATAACCCGGTGATAGATACAAACATATTAAATAAAGTTGCGTGTTATACATTTATCACATCTTATGCATATAAATGAGGTTTCTTGTACTTACATATATATATATATCAGACATCTCAGTAATAATAAATTCGTATAAAATTATTTACATAAACGTAATGTATTGATTAATTCAAAATAACCTATATGGAAATAACGTTTTGGAAATTTGGGCCTGACTCCGAACAGAGACCGATTGTTATTCGAACGAATATTGCACGCTTACAAATTTGCTTTTTACTGAAAATACGCTGGTAACTGTAATTAAAATATTAAATCTCGAGCAGCGTTTCAATTTACGGTATCGGATGTTCCAGAAATATTTTATAATCTATTAAAAAATTATTATCAGGAAACAATTCAATCAAAAAACTCCCATATTCATTTTTAGGTACAGAAGTTTTTCTAATAATTACTATTTGTATCCAGCGTACAAAATTAAATGAAAAAATAAATTAAAGTTGACACAATGCATTATTTTGGTAATAACTAATAAACGAATGGTAATATAGGCTATTTTTTTTGCGTTGCGTACGTCATTAAAGAAGTAAACGAAGTTATTCTACTATGACTTTAAATTTAACTAAATTGTTAATAAAAGTAATATACTTATTTTAATATATATATATATATATATATATATAGCATTATATATATGTAAAACATTTCGTCGGTATTATAAAGAAATAAAAATAATCATTCACACATATATATAGTGATTCATGAACCTGTAAAGAAAGTTCACAGTGAAGTAAAAACAAAAAAGAAAGTGTGGATTTCCGAGGCAACATTCAAACTAACTAACGAGAGGAATCAAATAAAAAACGGGAAAACTAATAACATAACAGTTTCAAATGATTATGAGGATCTTAATAAACTAATAAATAAAGAAATATAAAGTGATAGGAACAATTACATAATAGGAATTTGTGAAGAAATAGAACAACACTCACAAAAAAATGAACCTTATGATCTATATAAGAAAATTAAATGGTTAAGTAATACTTTCAAAACAAGAACGTTGACAATAAAAGATCAAAATGGAACGAAATTAATGAAAAGTCAGAAATAGCAAAAAGATGAGGCCAGATTGTCAAAACCTTATGTACAACAATGACATATCAGTGTTAATGTAGGACTTTGAGCTTGAACCGCCAATTACGAAAGCTGAAATAGAAGTCGCATTAAAGAAACTAAAAGATCGAAAGGCGGTAGGAGTGGATGGTAGAGCTGAAGAAATGCTGAAAGCAACGGAAGAATCAGGAATAAAGGTATTGCATATGATTTGTCAAAAAATATGGGAAACTGGCAGCTGCCCAGAAGAGTGGACAAAATTAGTATATGTACCACTACACAAAAAGGCCCTACAGAAGATTGTGGAAACTACCGCACAATATCATTGATTATTCATACCGGTAAAATACTACTATATGTATTACAAAACCGGCTTAAATACTATCTCCTACCACAAGTTTCGGAAGAACAAGCTGAGTTTGTACCATGTAGAGGCGCACGTGAACAGCTATTAAATATAAGAAAAATAATAGAAAAATGCAACGAATATAACATTCCGGGACTGCTTTGTTTTTTAGATAACCAGAAAGCTTTTGACAACATCAAAAGAACGAAAATGTGGCAAATATTACTAGAAATGGGAACACCGAAGCATCTAATTTATTTAATTCAATAATTGTATGTAAATAATAAAGGTTTTAGTAAACTGGAGAACGAAAAATCGAAAGAGTTTTCAGCAAGAAAGGTAGAGTACAACAAGGTTGCTGTATTTCACCGATTCTATTCAACATCTATGGGGGAACGGATTGTAAGAGAAACAATGGAAGGATAGCAAGGAGGGATATCTATCGGAGAGAAAAAATATCAGATTTACAGACGACACTGTATTACTGGCCAGCACAAAGCAAGAAATGTTTGAATTACTATCAAGAATAGATGTGGTCAGTAAACAGGCAGGCTTGATACTGAATAAATATAAATGTTCAATGCTTGTCATTGACAAAGAAAACAGAATACAAGAAACACTGACTCTGCTGCGAGATATTGAAATTAAAGATAAATTAATTTATTTGGGTGCGTGCATATCCGAAAATGGTGGATCAGAAGAAGAAATAAGGAGACAGTTAGCTGTTACAAATGTCGGGATTGGTAAACTCAATTGTATATGGAAAAATCATAAGACCTCTAAAACAACAAAACTGTTACTCCTTAAAGTGTTAATTTTCTCCATAGCGACATATGGCTTAGAAATTTGGACGATTAAAAAATCGATGAGGAAGAAGCTGGAAGCTTTTGAAATGAAGTGATACAGAAAAATTTTAAGGATCACATGGATGGCGCACAGAACAAATGATTCTGATTTAAAAGAACTGAAAATCGAACCCACTGAGCAATTAGATCCATTGAAAGACACATGCTAGGCTTCTTTGGTCATGTAATACAAGCAAATGGGCTAGAGAAAACAATTCTGCAAGGAAAGGTTAATGGAGAAAGGAGACAAGATAGACCGATGCGCCTTTACATTGATCGGACCACAAGGTTATGTAGATCAGACATACAGCAAATCATGAATCTAGTGCAGAATCGATATAAATGGCGACGTCTTGTAACTTGTATCAAATAAGGTCATGACATCCGGATCGGATAATGAAATGAGAATATATATATATATATATATATATATATATATATATATATATATATATATATATATATATATATATATATATATATATATATATATATATATATAGATATATATATATATATATATATATATATATATACAGTGATTATGACTGTGAAATATTATTCTGTATAAAAGAAGTTCTACTAAAAGTGACGAGTAATGAACTCAGAGCATTATAACTTTTTTTTTAACACGAAGGCGTCTAGAAAACTTATTTATATTTTTAAGCTTTACAATTTAAACATTTTCAAAATTAAACTTTTTTAGGAGACTCTGTTCGATTTCGAATACTCCTGAGAATTGAATTCAAAATGTCTCATTTTCGAAAGGACCTCTGCAGGGTAAGCGTCTCAAAACGATTTATTCACGACGAAATTTTTATAGAAGTGAATAAAATTGAATAGTCTCAATAAGTGGTATTTGAATATATATATCTGTATTACGAACATGCACACACATATACATATATAATATATATACAGTGTGTACATATTATTCATTTGTAATGCCTTCAAATTTCACCTTCCGACACCTGCACATCGTTAGAGTAATCTGAAGTAAGTTTAAAATTTGCACACTTTTATTTAAACACATCTAACGCCTGCGAATAACCCATTCCGACACCTGCACTTCTTCCAAAGTAATATTCAAAAAATGTATACTTAATATTATTTTAATGTAACGCCTGCAAAACATCAACTTCCGACACCTGCACATCACTAAAATAATCCCAAGTAAGTTTATAATTTGCAGGTTTTTATTTTAATACATCTAACGCCTGCAAACAACCCCTTCCGACACCTGCATATCATTCAAAGTAATATTCAGATTGCGTGCACATTTGTGACGCCTGCAAATATTCTCTCCATAATTCATTGGCCGTTATATTATTGTTTTCGTACATGCAAGGAGTTTCGTTTAGTTTAGCCTTTAATTGCCGGTTGTTTTTTATTTTATTGAAGCCTGAGACATTACCTCAATTACTAAAGCCTTGTGGTCCCCGCCACAATCTAATCCTGGGTATGTCTTCACAGCTTTTATCGAAGATCATAAGTACATAATCTATTTGGTTTCTGGTTTGTTCATTTGGTGACATCCATGTGTAAAGTCGTCGCTTGTGATGGTTGAAATTTGAATTCATTACAAATAGGTTGTTTTCTGAACAAAAATCGATTAGCATTTCCTCCTTTTGTTCCTATCTCCCAAGCCATATTTTCCAACAGTAGATCTTAGGTGGTTATCGTTTTTGGTGGTTCCTATTTTTGCGTTAAAGTCACCTATTACTAGTAATATTTCTCTGTTAGGAACTTTTTTTACCGCCGTGCGTAGCTCATCATAAAACTCTTCCATTTCTTCATCTGACCCTTGAGTTGTTGGTGCGTATATTTGAATAATATTTATATTTACTGGCTTCCCTTTTATTTTCACTGATATAATACGATCACTTATTGTTTCATATCCTAGTAATCTCGATGATATCGCTGAATTTATTATTATCGCTACTCCGTTTACTGATTCCTTTTGATTGCTTGAACATACTATCAAGTTACCGCTGGTTTATACAAAATGTCCACTCTGTTTCCAGTGCGTCTCGGCTACACCAACTATCGCTATTTCTTTAGTAATATTCTCTACTATACCAAGTTTTCCTTGATGGTTAAGTCCTCTTATGATATTTCATGTTGCTATTTTTGTTATTATGATTTTACATTTATCCTTCAATTTTCATAGAGAACACGGTTCTTAAATTCCCTATGGCCGGCCGCCCATTTCATACATATGGTTCCGATACCGTAGCGCCGATCGCCAACCGGTTCGCTATCGCAAAACACTTACTACTACAACAAAATCGTATATGATCACTTTGTTTATTAGGAGCCATTTTATCGATCAATAATCGTTATTTATACCGTAAATAATTGTTTAAAAACGCCCGAAACAAATTGAGTCGTTTAAAATAGTCGTTTCCCGAATAAAATTAAGTCGTTTAAAATAGTCGTTTAAAAACGGCCGAAAAATTGATGGTTATGCAAAAGTAATTACCGTAATATCGATAAAACGATTAATATCGCCCGACCTATATATATATACTATTCCTTAATGTTACTTGTATCGTATAAACATTTTAAACATAGATGACTGCATATAACTTGATCCATATTTTGATTTACTTCGTAATTATAAAATCCCGCGCAATTAGGGCCCCAATAACTTTTAGTAATTCGTACGGTGGTATTGGTAATTTGTCGATTATATCGTTAATCAGTCTGCTACCTTTTTTTTAACGGGTAGCATTTGTACGATTTTTTCTCGTATTTTTTGTTTGTAATCCATCCTCTTCTTTAAATTCTTGTAAAATGTTTATAATTTTGTTAATTATTAAAGGGTTATTATTACCGGCTTTTACTTCACCATATAATATACACAATCTGTCTAACAATTCGTCGATATTGTTCCAGTATACGTATTCTTTGTAATCCTGCACCAGTTTTTTGGACGTTTTTTTAAAATATTATGTTTAATTAAAATCGACTTAATTATCACGTTATATTTATGTCCTATATTACTTTTCAAGCGGATTATTCGGGTCATTTTTTTGTTTATACGAACTAGTTTTTAACAAAAGTTCTTCGTATACTTTCAAGTCTTTTTCGTTGTAATTTTTAGGTTTTTCTAATGTTAATAACTCCCATAATCCTCGCGAACCTTCGTACCAGTAGTCGGTATTTAGTAACTTTATATTATCGTTCTCTATAATTATCGGTGAATTACCCATGTATCATCCTCGATACGTATACCAAAAGTGCAATCTGTCTTTACATTTTTCGACAAATAGTTTTTCATGTATTTGGAGGCTACCGAACCTAATGTTTGTACAAATTCCTGCGGTATTTCGATAGAGGGTTCCATAGCTGACGCTGCTGTTGCGTATATTTTTGGTATTTCACGAGGTTCTATACTTTTTTTCGAACAAACCAACAGGTAATGGAGCGATAGATTTATCTCGGGTTATTATGAATGGTAATGTATTGGCTAGTTGCGTATGTATCGCTCTTAGAGGTTTAACAATGTTCTCGCACTCCTCCTCGAGTTTTATTTGTTTCCTGATTTCTCCTGTACGGAGTTGTTCGTATTTCTTTTTTAACTTTTTTCCAACGGTTACGTAATCGTCCATTTTAATAATTTATGTTTACACGGAGTCAATTTATACCAGTACTAGCTCGTATTCGATAATAGCGGTTATCAAAGTCGTTTTTATTACTCGTTATAAATGTTTACTATAGTTTTTGTATTTTTATTCGAGATTCGATGATACTTTATTTTCGAGTTTTAAAACTTCGTCGTTGGAAAACATGGTTATACGGGCTTAAATAGTAGTATTATACTTATGCTCTCATCTCTAAAATCGACCAATTTTTCATTTTGATCAACTATCTTAACGGATATGTAAGTTATATTACATTTTATTAAATTACATCTAATTTTAATGTTATTTATATAGTAAAGATATACGGTCGTTTGAATAATGTGTTTGTCCCGGTATGAGTTTATGTTTACTAAAACCAAGTACACGTCCTATCGAGTTCGCAGTTGTGAAATCCATAATCCATTCCGAATATAATTTTATTTTTAACGTATTCGAATTTAACCTAATGACTATTTCCGCGTTCCTAAGTTCTTCGTTTTGTTGAATATATTCTATTATATCGTTCAATTCGTACGTAACCGTAGGTATAGTAATGTTACGATGTTCGTTAGTTTTCGGTTTAATTACTACTAACTCGTTATTCTTACAATTTTCCGAAATATTTGGAATGCTATTGTACGTTACAAAACTTTTTAAGCAACTTCGTACGGACGATCTAATTTGATCCCTTGTTGTATTCGCGACGTATATTAGATGTCGCGTGATTTAACGATATTTGAAAACTCATTTTAAATCAAATTAATTAGCCAATCTCTATACGTAATAGCTAGTTTTAACGCACAATGTACACTCGTATCTCTGGCTTGATCCGGTAAATATCCATGATTTTTATAAAAACAACGTTTACAACCGAATCTCTAGCCTTTGGACATCCTAATGGATCCAAGTTGAAAACATCAATTTTATTTCCCAATAACGCTCTTATATAGTTTACTCTCTCCGTTCCTTTGACGTATCCTATGTACGCGTTTGCGACATTTTCGCGTAATAATTTAACCGCTTCGTGAAATTCCACGTATCCGTCTTCCCAATTAATTTTGTAATATGTTTTGGTCAAAAACTTTATCTGTCCTTCTATACCACGTGTCCGTATACGAGGTGATTTTATCATACAATGAACAATTCGGTCATCTCCAAGAGATGCAATCGCCAGTTCCTTTATTATAAATGTATTTTTAATACTTTTAAAACCTTGGAAATCGATAACGTACGAAAAGTCCTTAGTATACCGCCACTATTATACCTAATATATACGAATGAAATGTATGAAGTACTACAACATAGCGTAGCTTTCGCATTTGCAGATGATTTAGCATTAGTAGTACAACATTGGGATTTGGAACAGGACAAAAAATTGTTACAAAGAGATATAAATGAAGTAAATAAATGGGTACATGCTAAAGGATTAAAAATAAATACTAATAAAACAAAACTAATGTGGATCAGAAGAATACATAAGGTAGGTGTAGAAGAACCAATAATCATAATACACACTGAAAACTGTATACACGGAAAAGAGGTATGTAAATGTCCACAAGTTGAAAGAGTAATAACGCATAAATATTTGGGAATATGAATGGATACTTTTTTTGGATGGGACTATCATATTCAGTATTTAGTTAAGAAATTAAGATACGTGGTCCCTATAATATATAAATTGAAACAAAACATGTTACCGGTCATATGATACAAGTAATTTATAATGCAGTATGGCAATCGCGCCTAGAATACGACATCTCAATATGGGGACAAGCAGATAAGAGTAAAATAGTGACAGTAAATCATCTACAAAAAAGATGTCTGAAGTTAATATGTAATGTTAGGAAAAATGAAATATATGCAATAAGGGATCTTTTACAAAAAACAGATACATTACTCCCAAAAATGTTGTTTTATTATCAAATATTGTTAGCATTTAAAAAAAGTAATAAACAGTTAGAGAGGGACGAGCAAAAACATTATAACACTAGAACGATGAAAACATACAAGGGAAAAGGGTGGAAAAGAGGGACAAATAAATTACTATATAGGACGAATGAATACGTTATACCAGTAATATATAATAAAATACCACAAGAGATTATCGAACAGAAAGTACTAGGGAAATGGAAAAAGGAGGTGAAAGCTTGGTTAAGAGATAAACGCATTAGAGTAAGTAATAACATAAATAACAGTGACGAGAACAGAGTTATGTGTAGAAGTCTCTAGCCGCAGAATTACTGACTTACAAATATATATAAGAAGATTACAAATAGAGGTGGGAGTCTTGGTTTGAGGTCGGATGTTAAGTATAACATACAGGAGGGTAGAAACAAATTATTATTATTATTTTTTTCTTAATTCAATTAATTTTGTAAGTAATTTAATTAGATTTAAGGGAAAATGTATTTATTTATTATAAGTACTAGAATATTTAATAAGTGTGATTGTATATTTTGTTAATAAACGTGAACACCCCTCCACTGGTTGCCCGTCCCGCAGAAATACTCAAGTATAGCATCCACACAACACAAGACACACAATAATTATAAGAACACAACCCATGTTTCACACACACATACATTCAACAATAATATATAAGCACACACAAAGTGAACACTAGCAATAATATACTATCACACATACACACGCATAATACTTTATATCAAACATGGGACCGACATGCAAATTGTTATAGTTTTAAGATTATAATGTTAATTGAAATGTAAAGGGTATCTGCCGACGGGTAAAACCGGCGGAAACCTGGAATGGGAAAAGGAGATATGTTCTAAATAAATAAAATAAATAAATAAATAAAAAAAAAAAGGAATATTTCTAAATCTATCGTTAGCCATCGTATCGTAAACACACGTGTATACCGTACAAAGGTCTGTGTGAGACTAAATTTTTTGACAACTACACCTACTTACGAGTATATACTATTTCTTACATAAGATTAATCTAAAATTCGCAATACGCGAGTGCTATTATTGATATACTTTTCTAATGAATTACTCGGTTATTCAGAGGATTCTATACGGCTTTATCGTCCATTATTAACACGCGACGAATCGTTACGTTCGATGGTGTGTAATATTAATCAGCGATTCTTTTATAACATTCCGTTGATACGAGCAATCTATAGCAATAACCGGATACTTTGATACATACGTACTATAGTCGACTATAGGATTCATCTCGTATTCGTGTTTGTCGTAATAAGAAGCTTTAAAGTTCTTAAATATTTGATACTGATTAGCGCATTTATTTTCGCTATATTTTAAATTCAATCTTTCTCTCGGATAGTAAACGTTATTGTTCAATAATATTTGAACGTTTTCTAAATTTAAAAAATCGTAAATCGAAATATTTTTTTCTTTCTGGAAACTTATTAGTACGTACTTGGTTTTCGAATACGATACCGGAATATCTCAAGTAAATTCAGTCGCAAATGAAATCATTGTACCTTGGTATTCTGTATAGTAGTTCGTAGTAAGTATTATTTAAAAATTTCTTTTCTAACTCGCGTTTCTTGCTCGATCGATAACTTTATTGGAGGCATTCTCCATGTTGTGTCTCTTAATGTAATGGAATACTTGTCTTTATCGGTCATTGAAATATTCCCTAGTTTTACGTTTATTGTCGATCTATAGAACGTCAATTTTTGAGGAATACGATATAGAAAATTATTGTAATCTTCGAAAAATCCCATTATCGTACTCACGAATATACATAATGAAAAATATCCCTTTTCATTTAGAATATTCGTCGAAGAATTTGTAATACGCCAACCGGTATTACTATACTTTAGATCATTTTCAAACGATATTAATCCTTTCATCGTGGTCGGTTTTCTTATTCTATCGACTTTGTTATCACCTAAATAATAATCTATACGATCGAACAAATGTAACATTCCGTTATTGATTACGTTCACTTTTTTGTCTATTTCAACATCTTTTTCGTCTTTTAACTTTATAATCTTAGTTATTACGATCAAACTTTTAAACGGTTGAGTTACGATATCTTCGTTGTATATGTTTATCTCCGTCCCAACTCTTTTATGTTTTCCGTTATAGACAGTCTATAATCGAAATATTCGAAACTCTCTATTATATCGCTCATATTATACAACGAGTATGTAACAAATTCTATGATTTACAACTATAACCTGAAACAGATTTAAGTACTTGATTTTTTAAAAACTATACCTCTATTTATATTTATATTTTTTAAAATTGTATTTACTTATATCGTCATTCATTCGTTACCATTTTTGCTACAAAACATAAATACGGGGTATTCGTAATCACCATTATAACTTACTTCATTACCCATACATGTAAAATAATGTTTGTCTTCGAACCATATTTCTTTTTTTTTATTTACTTCTTTTACTATTCGTGGTGGCATATAGATTCTTACAGGATCAATATACATCGATATAATCTAAATTTGCCTACAAATTTAATTAAATTATTCTATGAAATTGCTACTATTAAGCTAAAACCATCTAACTGTGGTTAATATAATAAACTATATACTTATTCTCTTAAGATAGATCTTCGCAACCCAACTATAAAATATCATAAAAAATTATATATATATATATATATATATATATATATATATATATATATACTATACACAAACACACACACACATATATATATATATATACAAAATATATATACACTATCTAAAATATATATACAAAATGTAAATACACTATATTATATATATATATACTTAATTGTTATATATTTATTCTCTTAAAAGAGATCCTTGCAACCTAATTATAAAATATCATTAAAAAAGTATATATATATATATATATATATATATATATATATATATATATATAATATTTTATATTTAGTTAGGATCTATCTGCACTAAAAGAATAAATTACGATAAAAAAGAGTATATGTTAAAAACAAATGATATGAAAAAAGGGTACCATACCTGCTATACAGAAATCGACTCAATTAAATTTCATACAATGAAAAAAAACCATTCGCGTCTGTAACATTAACTGTAAGAGATCTTTTGAACAGACTGAGAACAACTTGACTTTGAGGATTGTATGTACAATAGTTTTAATTATCAGGGAATGAAATGAGCGACAGATCTGTGAAGCTAAAGGGAGGAACATCTTTGAACTTTGTTGTTGTACACACTGCCATGCATAGTTGCGCCATACTAATTACTTCATTGAAAACACTAAAGATCTTTCTAATAAAATTGTAATTATTAAAACGATCGAACTATATAATGAAGGGTTCGTTATCCACTTACATAATCAAATATCAGAAAAGCTTTATTAGAATATTTTAATGAAATGCGCATGAATTTAAAACATCACGTTAAATTAACCAAAAACCGATCACTTTACATAAATCAAGGTCGCATCAGTAACATTACACGCAAGATGATTTCCAACAGACTGACTGAATCACTTGAAAATGTTAACTACACAAGCCTAGGATTGCGTAACAATTAATGATTCCATATTATCAGGATTTACTTGGGATACTCCGGTATCGTATTCGAACGTTCCACAGCTTCATCCATTTGACAGAATCGAAAGCATTGTAGAAGTCAACAAAAGCATCTTTACATTAAATTCTCGTGGTTTTTCAATCAATTGTCATGCATTAATTATCTGCTCCCTAACACCTTTCCCTAGAATAAATTCTCTCTGCTCTTGTGAAATTTCTTTTAATAAATGTAGTTTTAGTCTTTCATTAATTATTGTCAACATAATTTTGCTTGCGTGCGACGTTAAGGCTATTAGTCTGTAATTGCTGCAATCGATTGTCGGTCCTTTTTTATGTATAGATATGATGATGGAATGGCACCATTCCATTGATCAAACGCCTGTCCTCCATATTTTACAATATAGTGTATATATAATATCTATGGTCGGTTGCTCCCATTGAATTGTAATTTCAAATGTATGAAAAATCGTTGGTATTTCCAACACCTGAGTTACATATAAACTTTTAACCCTACTTTATATTAATATAAGAGTATATTTTAAGACACGAGGTTATGCCGTGTATAAAAAAATGTGTACTCAAACCTGAAATGACGAATAAAATCGTGACAAATTGCCTACAATTCTCAATTTGAAATTAATCTTTGCGTAGCTAATTTCATTAATTTTTTCGGTGTAAACATGGTTTACAGACAAAAAAAATTATAGACGTATCCATGAAAGTTTAAAAGTGTATTCATTAATGCACTTTTTTTATCAATAGTGCACTTCTGCAGCATACAAGAAACACTTAAAACTTATAAAGACCAATGATTCTTTATCAAATTACCATCATGACATGTTATATGACAGTTTTCCGACCATAGAAATATTCGCCGACGGTACATTTAAATATAAGTCAAAATCTGTAAAATCATTTATATATGTACACTTCCATGTGGACGTTCCTGTCCTAAATTGAATTGTCGATGAATATAGATTTAAAATTATGTTCAATTCTGAATGCACAAATATGATTCGAGTTTTGCGATAATGTTGTATGTCGTTCGTCCATGTTATAAACAGGGTAGCGTATAGCAGGCGGCAGGTTGTATACATTTATAATATATCGTATACATTTATAATATATCGTATTACGCTTATACATTTGTTTTGTTTTACACAAGCGATTGATTATTATTAATGATTGTATTGTATTGCGTTCATACTACTTATTTCGTTTTACACAGACATTCGTTCAACCTGACCAATATCGGCTGAGTAATAGAGGTGGGAAGTTTGGAAATCGACAACTTTGACGGGGTGTTGCAGAGGTTGTATGAACTTTTAAACGGTCCGGTCTTCTAATATACGTGTAACTATATAAAACCTATCGTATGAAGTAAGAGAAACAATTCCTAAACCCGACATAAGGTTTTAATTGTAATATGACTTTAGCAAAATCGGTTTTCCCGCTATAGTTTGGTTAGGCTTAAAGATACGAAAAAAATTGTTATTACCTGATTCGATCTTCATAGGAAAAACTATTAAATAAAGTCGTAGTCGGAATACAATGTTGGGGCACTTTTGGGGTGACCTTCTTGAATTTCCAGTTTCAAAAAAGTTTTGTTGGCAATTTTTAAAAATTCGTAGCTCGAGACCTATCGATCGTAGTGAAAAACGGTTTTCTATTTCAAACTCGTTAATTTAATATCTCGTAAATCGGTTCTATAGAAATGTTTCAAAAATCAAAATTCAAAAAGTCACCCCTTCAAATCCCACCAAAATTTTTTTTTCGAATTACGACGACGACTTTATTTAATAGGTTTTTCTATGCATATCTAATTAGGAAATAACAATTTTTATATAGAGACTTAGTATGCATAATTAAAATTTTCCGCTATAAGATAAGGTGGAAAAAAGTCGAATACCTTACGAAAAATTTAAAAAAGGGATGATTTTTAAAATTTCTACTTCTTTAAAACTCGACTTTTTGCGAGACCTAGATGCTAAGATAGAGGGATGATATTTATGACGAAAAATGTTCGTTAAGACATTTAGAAAATTCTATCGGGACAGATTTTCGATTTAGACCTCGGGTTTTATTTTTTATAACGTCCTAAGTAAAAAAGTGCGATTTAAGGCCGATTTTCAATACTTAAATACTGGGGGGGGGTGTTGAATACAGGGATAAGTGTATACGCGTTAAAATTCCCGTATAGTTAAACGCGTGAATCTCCGACAAATGTCATAACACTTTACGCGGAAAATTGCACCGGTTTCATCCCCCATTTGTGATACAAAGGATGATGGATTTTAAGGGTAGTCTTAGTCTAGATTTTTTGCGACAATACGGACGAACATTTTTTATTAAGAAGTTTCTTGGATCCGATGTATATTATTAATGTTATTAAGCTTGTTAGAGAAAAGGGGGGCAAATTGTCGATAGCATAATAACAAAAAAATTAAAATATACAAGAATAATTACGAATATTTTAGGGGAAATATACATAATTGTCAATTTATTTTCAAATTATAATGACGCAACAAAAAAAACGCGTCTATATATTTTTTTTTTAATTCGATAAAAGTTTAATAATAAATTAATATTTTATTACAGATTTTATTTGTTTGTTGTAAACTAATTAAAGTTAAATAAATTAGTTTAAAATATTTTATTATAAATTGGCGATAACGACTGGAACAATGCTATACATATATTCATATATATAAATTGATATTTTATCTTTAAAAATACAAGTAGGAAGTATAGAAGAAACAGATCAATTTACATATTTGGGTAACGTTTTTACGACCAGAAAACAAGTAAACAAAGTAGAAATTGAGAAAAGAATGGCAAATGGCTGGATTGCATACCATAAGATAAAACGTAAACACTAAAATTAGTCCAGAAAATAAAGCCAAAATATTTAACCAATGCGTGATTCCAGTACTAACGTACGCTGCAGAAACTTGGCCCTTAACGAAAGAAGTCTTAGGAACATTAAGAAAAACAGAAAGACGGCTGGAACGAGCTTTGCTTCGCATAAAATTACAAGACAGAATTAAATCAGAATATATCCGAAATAAAACAAAATTCGAAGATGTAGGGATAAAGATAGCATTGAAAAAATGGGCTTGGGCTGGTCACGTCGGCAGGCAAGAAGATGGAAGATGGACAATAGAACTGATCTAATGGAGAGCATATACTGAAAAGCGCGCACAAGGGAGACCATTTAGAAGGTGGACGGATGATATTGTGACAGTCACAGGGAAACAATGGCTTCGTGAAACGCAGGATAGGCATCGATGGAGAAGATTAGGGGAGGCTTACATCAAATCAATGATGTAACACAGGCTTTAAGATAAGATAAGATAAGATATATATGTATATGTATATACACGTATATATATATAATATATATCCTATATATATTTATACACACACATATGGGCCCCAGATAAAACGGGTATCCCAAAAATTCGTTTTTAGTCAGAAACCCAAATGTAAATACATTTTTTTTTAAATATATATTTGAAGTATAATACAAAGGGGTACAAATAACAGTTTATTCATAGCCCATCCATTTAAGTTTATGGAAAACACGTATTATTAAAAATAATTTGTATTGTCCGAATTACATAAAAATACCAGTACAATTTTGAACGACACATTTTATTATATAATTATTTATATTTTTGGGAAATATGTACTTTCGTCTTTAGGTACATGGGTATATATATACATATCTGTAATATATACATGTAATATAGGTGTGTGTATAAGTGCATGTATAATATACGTATATGCATCTAAACCCCATATTACATGTGTTATATTACATAAATATGTATATATACATGTAATATGGGTAAATTTCATGTGCATATACGTATATATATATATATATATATATATATATATATATATATATATATATATATATAATATAAATAAATAATTATTTCCTCTATCTTGTTTTCATTTTTAAGAATTATTTTCCTTATAGATGTTTATTATTATTACTGGAAGATGTTTATTATAATTATCGTAAAATGTTTATTATGATTATCTTAAGATGTTTATTATGATTATCTGAAAAATGACGGTATGAGGAATGCTGACTCGTGGGAATTATTCCTTCGGCGGCGCCTGGCCCCATTTTCGTCGTCAACGGATTATTAATGTGCCAGTGATTGCTGTGTAGAAAGGCTATTCATTTTGCACTAGCCGGCGTACCTCAACTCGAGAGTACGTGCCCGTTTATGTTTATACCGTAGACCCATTACTTCCAAACAGCTAAACAGCTCTTTAACCAGTAAACTGGTGGCGCAATTGAGGAGTTGCAGAGTCGTAAACTGTCTTAACTAATCGCCTACCATTGTTTCGGGTCCAAAACTGAGCTAGTGATAAATGACAATTGTTATCCAGTTAAACACTTTTTTTTTTAAGGCCACGACCCCATCAAGAAGCGTAATTGCAATTCTCAGGTACTGTATGACATCATCTCGGGTGTTCAATTTGACTTTCTAGTGTAATCCTGTAAGGAAGCTTAGGATATTTATGTTGGTTTACCGAGGAGATTTCTGAAATACGTCCATGTTTCGGCCGATATATCAATAACTTGATGAGACCGACCAATTCCCTGGTTGAGTTTGTTCAACTTGAAAATCATTTAGTGACTTTCCGGGTTCTTTAGTTGTATAAACATTTTGGCCGCGCCTAAAAAACTTCCCGCTGTAGATCCTCGATCATAAGGCCTCGTGTGTCACAAACGCGTGTTAAATTTCCATTAAAAATTATTACTTTCTAAAAAAAAAATTAAATCATCTTCACGATTAATCAAATTTATTCACTGAAAAATTATTATTCTTGCATAATTTTTATAACAAATCGTATATTTATATATATATATATATATCGGTTCTCAATATTGCAAGGTGAATGTATCGATACTACAAATGTGTGTGCATATACTAATGCTCTATATTCTTCATCGTATGCAAGCACATGTGATATATTCTTGGCGTAATGCTGATTGAACCACTTAAGTATATACTTATATACGGTGCATTTTTTAATCGTGAATTGATATAGTGCTCAATCTAATTATGTAAGGTAGTGTAAATTTTAAGGATGTTGCGTCACCATAATGAACTTTTCATCTTGGTCAATATTGAAGACTGCACCTTTGTAATATCAAATATAATTCACTAATTATCTCCGAAAACGCACATCATTAATAACCGTACAATGTGCAATGTAAATGAGTTCATGTCGAAATTCTATATCATCGTCGTCTAATTATTTAATATTTATGAATACCGCTACTAATATCATCATCATTAAGCGGAATCTCCGTACTGGAGGTAAGCGAGCAACTAATATAGAAGATAAGAAACTGATGCAATATGTAAACGATGATCCTTCCTATTACGATCATCTGAACTATTTTCTACAGAATCCAGTGAAAGATAATAAGCGGCAGTAATTTTTCGACTGCTTTACCACTCCCCTTTACTTTCTAACTCTGTCTTATAAACTGCGGGATTGTACATCATTTGGAAGAATATGCACAGTATTTGACATTATTTAACCTATGAAGATGTTTAGAAGAAATAATGTAATGGATAGAATAATGAGGGTGATAATGACGACAATTTAAAAGATGGCGATGAAATAATCGATTAGGTTA
The DNA here is from genome assembly GCA_032883995.1 of Coronaproctus castanopsis. Classification (NCBI taxonomy): domain Eukaryota; kingdom Metazoa; phylum Arthropoda; class Insecta; order Hemiptera; family Monophlebidae; genus Coronaproctus; species Coronaproctus castanopsis. Next base: position 58,684,437 of record CM065052.1, read on the forward strand.
GAAAAAAACATCGATATTTTTTATTATTTCGATGATTACGTTTAAAATTTAAATTACCCGAGACTTTTTAATTTTGGGCAAATTGTATGATCGATACGTCATTCATACGCATATATATATATATATATATATAAATGAAATATGTGTCGAAATTAATTTTAATTTCATTTATTATTTAAAACATGGCACTTCTAAAGAATATGTTATCAGTACATAGCACACACACACACACACATATATATATATATATATCGACTTACGCGTTCAATTTCTTCGCCATTTATAGTTACTGGCTCATCTTCCGCGGTATTCATCATTATTTTGGTTTTTTGTACATTTATTCTAAGTCCTATTTTCACAGAATGCGCGTCAAGTTCGTTTATCATTAATTGTATTTCATGAGCACTATTACCGATTAGTACTATATCATCTGCGAAACGTAAGTGATTCAACCCAAACGGCTCACGAGCGGATTATCCTCGGAATCAAGCTCAAAGATCGCAAGACGGTTACATGGATTAGAGAACAGACGAAATTAGGAGACGCAGTGGAGCGGATCACCGGGCTAAAATGGAAATCGGCCGGACATTTAGCAAGACAAAAGGATGAAAGATGGACTAAACGGGTATTACAGTGGTTACCCATTGGCAGCCGGCGTCCGCAAGGAAGACCTATGGCTAGGTGGCAGGAAGATATTTTTAAATGGACAGGAATCAAAAGATAGGAGTCGTTGGAAAGGTTTGGGGACTGCCTACACCCAGCAGTGGGTTGATATAGGCATATCGTGATATCGTGATATTACATTTTTACAAGTACTTCTTCATATATATATATATATATATATATATATATATATATATATCTTATATTTTTCTAAATAATTTTCTTTATTTGTGTAATTGCTGATTCAAGGACATTTAAACGATGCGCATATTGGATCTATTGTCGATGTCCTGTCATGGGACTTTCTTAAAATTTGAACATTTGTATATAGCTAATATTTTGATTTATTAAATGCAATTTTCCACCTACCAACTACTTGATGACCATGTGATTGGCCAATTGTACCAATAAAGGAAAATATGTGTGTACTTTTATAGTTGTGATTAATATATAATAATTATTTCTCACGCATACATGTCGTTTCATCAAATGGTAAAGAATCATGGTTTAATGATCGAAAAGTCACTTCAATAAAAAATTATAAATAATTAAAATAAAACGAATAAAAATGTTCGAATTAAAAAAAAAAACAATACATAAATAATAATATTTATTAATCATTCTTGGATTCTAAGAACACATTTCTTTTTTCTGATGTGCAAAACAAATGTTTCAGAAAATGTTTAAAGATGTAACCGGACAGTGTTTCTCGCCAGAACAGGCTGACAAATTCGTGCATCGCTATTTAATCATGTTGGTTATACAATTAGCCATCCTGTTAATTACAATGCCAGCTTATATATTAGATGATCTTAGATGGTATCATTTTCCGGGTTATGTTTTTGGTATGACTCGCTTCGCTGTTTGTATGGCATTTTGGTATATTACTGCCAGCGTCATTTCAGAAGTGTGTAAAAAATATAAAGAACTTTTCGAACAGGTATGAAACGCGTCATATTTCAATTTGTTTACTACAAACGTGTACGACTTTTTTTAAACATACAATTAGGGTTTCAGAATAAAAAATGTTGTCTGTGTTCTATTTATTTTCTTATGGAAAACACAAAGCTTTTCGGCATTTACGCCATTATCAAGTGAAACAGTTTTAAAAAATCATAATTTTAAAATATAAATTAAATATAATTACTTTAAAATATTTGATGGTGATTGTGAAAATATACTCCAAAAATGCTGTTCTGCATCTGTTCTGTCTATTTTTTGAATTGTTGAAATTTAACATCAATATATTTGTTTATTAATTTCGTTTTTTTATATTAATTTTTTTCTTCAATATTATTTTCCGGATTCTGTAAAAGTTGTATACTGGTGGAATTTTAAATTTTTCATTTACTGTTGCGACGTATGATGTCCAAAAGTAAAATATAAAATATTAAAATATACGAACACAAAATTTTTTAAAAAACACAATTTTACAAGTAAAATGAAAATAAATATCATTCAATTTATGGCATGTCCCTATGGAGCCGACCACCCATATATAGCATTTTTGACACCATTCTGGGCAAGCTTCTTCAGCTCATTTAGCCTCCTTGCAAGGTTTCCTTTAGTCATTTTTGGATCTGTTTTGTTCTTCCACGAATAGTATTTGTACAATTCAGCTGAGTCCGAAGGCTGGTATTTATACTATTCAGCTGAGTCCAAACTTTTCTTGTAAGACTGAAAACAAGTGGCCCGGTATTAGGGTTTCCAATCAGTTCATTATAAGTGTTGATTTTACCTCATTTCTGCTGACATGCGTCTGTTGGATTAAAACTTTTACTGATGAGATCTTCTACTTTTACATGCGGTTGCTTCTTCGATTTAAATCTTCAGAGGACACGGAGATCTTGATGACTTCGGGATATTTTTCTATCATTAGTACATCATTTCCGCATTGCTGCTTCTTCTCTTATGATATGGTTTGGTAAGACTAGAAACTAGGCAGTTTATGTTAATTATACCGCTACTGAGATGATTCGCATAGCTGTATCTATGTAGTTCCGTGTCTACACGTGTACTAGTAGTCCATGATGGAGCTAACTCTTTGGCCATTGATTATCTTCATAGCTATTGCCCAAAATTGTTTGACGATGCTCTTCGTAATTTCCGCAGCCTTCCCAATTTTTACAAATTTAATTAGCTGTTATGATTTCAGAAGTTACTTCGATTGCATAGATTTCGTTTCGTTATATAGCTAGTTTAAAGTTGTTCATCTTCCATCTTATTTCTATGCTGAATTGCTTATTGAAGGACGCTCCATTTGCTGCTTGGATAATTATTTTTGCAATTTTTTTCGAAATATCCCTTTAGGGTTGCTGTTTCATCACCGGATGCTTCTTCACCAGAGACTATGCTTTTACTGAATATTTGAAGGTTAAGCGTCTTCATCAGGATGCTTCATGATTCTGTCGGTTTTTGTCGAAGACTTTCAAGAGGGGCTGGTGACCACTTCTTCATCTTGTTAGATCTTAAATTATTCATAGCGGCTTTTCGTTAGTAGGATAATATACTAGTAGTATCTCTCTCCTGAGATAACTTGTGAAGGGCATCACAATTCACGCCAATATTCGAGATCGTTATTAATGGAAATCAGTAGCGAAGCGTGTTAAATTTTACTGGGTACACAGAATTTTAAAATATAATTATAAAAGTCAAGTCCGTATTTGTGGAAAAGTTGGCAGAATCCCGTAGTAAGGCTTGTTCACGTCGGATCTCTGCTGATGCTATGTTTGCCAACACGGGTAACCAATGCAATAGAGTACTCCTGAGTGTTCCGGTAATAGTCCCGAGTGTTACATTTAACTGTGTGTCCATCTTTGGCGTATGTGAGCTGTTTATCCGGATGGGAGAACAATATTCTTCGGTGGAGTATACTGAATGTCCGTAAAACCTTCAGCTGTGATTCCCATCCTGTACCAGCTAGCTTTTCAAATTGTTCCGAATTTTTAATTTCTGCGCTATATTACTCAGATGTTGTAAATGAATGAATGGTCTAACGTAATTCCAAGGTATCTGGGTAATTTTTTAGTTGTATTTCCGCAAAGTTTACTGTTATTTCAGCATTAGCTAGTTGTGTATTTAGATGGAACAGGGTGATCTATGTTTTAACTGGATTTGGTCTCAATTTCCAAGCCTTAAAGTATTTGCTCAATTTCTCCAGGTCCTGTTCCGAAATGTTTCCACATTGTGCAGCGTCTGCGTCCTGAATTTCTACGGAAATATCATCTGCATACTGGAATCTTTTACTGTCTGTCGCCGGGATATCGTGTACATATATATTAAAGAGGACGGGCGCAAGTATAAATCCTTGAAGGAGTCCATCAATTGTACGTCGTCATCTGCTACCCTGTTCACCGATGTACACTAGGAATCGCCTATCCTCCAGCATGTTGTTTATAAGATGGATTATTTTGATACACGGTACTATCTTTGAGAGTTTTAACATCAGACCATCCCGCTATACAGTGTCTAATATGGATATCATTAAAAAATTTTAAAATATATCGATATCTTCGTTGTAATTATTTTAGTTTCCGGTCTATGTACACGGTGTGTAAATTAAAAAAAAAAAAAACGATTTTAAAAATGTAAACATCCGCGTCGTTTTTTCCAAATTATATTCGGATCGCAATAATTCGATTTCGCCGCGAGTATTCGCTTTTACATTTTGAATTGTTCAGACGATTAAAAAAACAGTACTAGAAGCCGACCTATATTTATATTTACATCGACATCGGTTACGTGTCAGTGTCTGAATCCCGTTAAATGGATTTTTTTTGTGGTTTTTTTTTTTAACTAGGAAGTGTCCAAAAAACTCGGCTACACGCCCGCGGTCGAACAATATCGATTATTATGGATGAAGATTAGTCAATTAGTACAGAAGTCCGGTTCGTCGTGCAGTTTAAGCACTTCGATTCAATTGTTAATGACCATAGTCTATCTGTTAATTACGTCTTACGAGATGGCGTTCGATTTTCCGGTGAATTACAAACGTGAGGATTACGCGAAAATCGTCAGTAACATAGTGTGCGCAGTTTTCTGGTTGTTAACGTTACTGATATACTGCGATACCGGTTATAAAATGTCCGCCAACGTGCGTATATATATTAATATATATATATATATATATATATATATATATATTGAACGAAAGCATAGGTTGACCCAGAGAAGACGGACTTTTTTTTTTTAATAGGGCAGTTGGTAACACTGCTACAACGCAAACCGCGTGCTCTACGTTTAGTATACACACGAGAGATTCGTTTTGGTTTTTTTTTTAGTTGTTACAGCATATTATAATAAGTAGGAACGAGCGTTTTACGTGAACCGTTATTTCCGCAGCGTGAATCTATAAACTTTAGAGTTTCGATTCAACGATTTTTTTTCGTGCGGATACGTACGCGTTTACAAAACACGTCCGCGGGAAGACTTGAAAATTCGGATTTCTGAAGAAATTTCAAAAATTCGGCGATCTCTGCTAGAAAAAGTTTTCGAACGTTTTGTAAAGACCGGATGTTGGAAATGTCATCTGAACGATATTGTGTTTCACAACTGATTGTAAGCTAATCTCTCGTTTTCCTGCCGTTTAAATGACGTTTCATCCAAAAATTTCGCTCCACTAGTTTTCGAGTTATTCAAAAAACAAAATCATCCGTCTTCTCCGGGTCACCCTGTATATTTTTACAATTAATTTATACACGTAATTCTTCTGTACGTGTGTATGTGACTGACCTCCCTCTAAACGGCTGGACATATTTCGATGAATTTTTTTTTATTTTGCGCGCGGGTACGTGTTTAAATGGCTTCTCGGATGGTTTGAATTTACAATATTTAACCGCGCCGTAAGACACTTCGGTGTCAAAGCGTCGCCGTCGGAAAATTCAAATTTTAGAGAAAAAAAAAATCTATTTTTATCAAAAAGACAAAACGCTAATTACATTATTTCATCGATGATAAGCTGAAATACATCTAAGTTCGTCATTTCGGCGCAGAATTGTCTTCTGTCCGAACGCCTGTTAAATTTTAAACGATTTGACGCAGAGATTATCTTCGACTTTTTAAAACTTTAAATTATTGTAATTTCTGTCCAATTTGTGATATGAATGCGAAACAAAATCCGATAATATAGGCTATATAAGTTGTGTTAATTTCATCATTATTGCTTTAATAGTTTTCGAGTTAAATCGGTAGACAGAAATTTAAAAAAAAAAAAAACGATTTTCTGATTTTCTGTTTATGTGCGACAAAAATAGACCAATACAGTAATTAAAATATACTACTACCGTTTTATATATTAATATAGATATACTGTAATATTATTAATAATAATAATAATAGTAATAATGGCAATATCAGGAAATTAGAAATAGTTGAAATATAATTAAAATTAATAATAGCGTGGAAACTCGAATATATACGATTTACAATGGTTAGGTTATTAAATTGGTAAACTAGTTATTACCAATTTCTATTTTACTCCTGTTCTGCACGTCTTTCGAAGTCAATTTATATTCAGCGCGTAGTCCGACATTTAGAGGAAATAATTCAGTTAGCCCATACAAATTATTCTTGCTTTGCGTTACAGCGTATTATTTCATTGGTAATCCATTTGGTTCTTTTTCGAAATGTATGATTTCCCACTTTCTATACCTTTTACAATAACAATAATAATAATAATAATAATAATTATGAAGTAATAATAAATGATGGAATTTATATGAATAATAAATGATTTATTATAATTAACGTAGGAAAGTTTCGTTGTTATTTGTGGTCACGCTATTTTTAAACGAATCTAAATGAAAAATAATTAAATTAATGTAGAAGCCGAACGTGCGACGCATAATTGAAACAAACTCCGGCCTTATTACGTCGTCTTCCTTTTGTGTATATACAAGTCGTTCTTCCGAACTAACACTAATTTCGCTACTAACATTACTGCTATTACTATTTTATCCACGCAGTCGTTTCATTATGGAATGAATCTCTTAATGGATACAATCAATGAATATACTTTTTTTTATTTACGAAGAGTTTTAGTGATTTTTTTTAAAACTTTATACAAATTTAGTTTAATCGTGCAAAGATTTATTTATGTAAAATTATACGGCGATAAATTAATCGACCAATCAACTCTTTCCGTCGCAATGTATAATTTTATAACGTTAATAAAAAAATTTTGTACACGAAATGTATATCAATTTAAAAAATATTTATATAAATACATCAAAAATTAATAAACACTTCTACGAATTTTGAACATTACGAATTTTATGCCCTCAACCAGAGTACGCGCCATAAAATTTCGACCTTTTTAATTTTTTTCGTCGCGTTTTCTCGATACTTATCTAAATGTACGTAGGAAACTTCAGCTCTTTCGCATTGGCAGTTCGAATGTTATAAAAAATTTTTACCTTTTAAGCGTTGATATATTTAAAAAATTTTACGTCTCGGCTATCATTTCGATTTAAGGTATCAAATCCCGTGGAAATATTTTTTAATAGACATTAATGATTGAACCATTTTGATACTTGTCAAAACTGGCATCATTTTAGAACAGCTCTTCTGATATTTGCCAAATTTGACATTTTGGAACAGCGATAATTCTTTTAATGACATATATATATATATATATATATATATATATATATATATATATATATATACTTAGCTTCCATTTTTAATTTCCAGCTTAGTAAACACGTATATTTCCGTACTCCGTATATCGGCTCTTCTGTTTGGCAGTAGGATAGATCGCATATTATCAATAAAATTCTAGAACCTTATTTCAGTAGATAATTCTGTTTTCGTAATACACGTGGTGTTTCACGTACGGCACAAAATAACTTGAGAACTAGTAAGTACTGCTATTTACAAGAATCCAGACATTTTACCCGAACAGTCTTTATTGATAGAGTAATGATTAATAAACCCGACTTAACTACTAAACAGTTAATTTTCCTCGAGGTGTCTTCGACTCAGTCATCTTTCTCACTCTCCTCCGTCGTAATACATCTTCATTCGGTACTTTTTTTTTATTCTGTCTACCGGTATTCGCTATATGCTTCTGTTATTTTTTTTTAGTGAACAAATTTTGTATTAAATAAATTGCGGTTATAAATGTGCAGGGAACTAATGTTCTTAATAGATAAACTGTGTGTGTAAGTGTTGAGTAGCTGAAACAAAAGAAAACATCCAATATAGTATGAAGTATAAAAAATAGAACTTAAAAATAGGTTGGAATAAGGGATGTGAAACATAGTCCCCTAAATCATGAAGAATGTGTGTCAAATGAGTTTGTGTAAATATGCATATAAATATAAAAATTAATATTATACCAACAAAATAGTATATATATATATATATATATATATATATATATATATATATATATATATATATGTACAATTTCAATCTAAAAAGAAAAATAAATATAAAGGTTATGTATACGCATTAAAGATACTCTTAAAAATACTAATAACGTTGTCCGCATTTAGTAGAGTCCGCGTTTCAGCTGCCTATCTATCGACGTAGCGCTGATTTGATTATATTCATTTTTAACTTTCCGTCATTCAGCGTTGCTTCCAAATATCATTTCAAATCTCTTTTTTGTATCTCATTCGTCACTCGTCAACAATAGGCCCGAATTTGACCGTTTTCATTGTTTGGCTTCAAACTTTTAATCTGAGATCCGCGTATTACCTCGTAAATATCGTGAGGGTTAATATTAAAAAAAAAAAAAAAAAGAATTCACACGCCACGTGGATGTTATTAGATGGCGACTGTGATAAGGATAAACTACGATTTAAAGAGCAGAAAATTGCTCCTGTCGTCCGAGATAGTCGACTAAACGTTTTACGTTTGACTAATGAACGCAGCCATATCTTAATGCAGGCGGTTGATTTCCTTATTCGACTAGTCAAATTAAATATTCCGTCATTGTAATACGAACCGAACTGCCGATGAGAAGTTGACGTACATCGATATTACAGTAATGAAAAAATAATTTCCGTAAATGAGGCGACTTAACGATTTAATTAAAAGTAAGCGATTTAATAGAGATTACATAAATGGTCAGTTTAAAAGCGACCAAGTAATCGAATGGCCAAAGTAAAGCTCGTCGCGGGCTGAGAATTTTGCGGGCTTTTCATAAAATACGCATACGCAAATATTTTGTAGTAGGAGTAAACACTTAAAAATATGCCTATAGACAAAAAGCCGACTTGCCGAAACCATATATAGAAAGGATGTTCCTTTACAAAACCGTACCAGCTTTTACATATGCCGCTTAATTCTGGGAATGTTCGAAGAAATCTAATTCCAGAATATTACGTTTAATTCACCGGATGCTGTGGCAGTGTAACGATGCAATACCTAATGATCTCGAAATAGACACGGTCCGGGAGACGATCGGCAAACTGGCCGCGAATCATATCTATCAGGTCGCGAAAATGAATTGATTTCAGAAGTCTTGCTCCAGTGACAAGAAGGATGAAACCGGCGGACCTTAATCAAAGAAATTAGTAGTAAACTCCTCATTGTATGTAAATAACAGGAAGTGGATGTAACTTCCATATATGCGAAAACATCGAACACTCTTGTTCGATAGTCATACTGGGCTAAGTTAGCAGTAAAAAAAAAAACAAAAAGACACTATGAGCAATTATTGAAAAAAACATTGGGGAAAATCCTAAATATATATGTACGTGTGTACGTGGTAAACTAACTTATGTATATAAATTAATTTTAACGCTGTTAATCGGATTGTTTTCCCCGATTTGAAAATAAATAATAAATATATATATATAAAATGTACTTAAACACATTACGTTTTTTCTTACATTTATTTAAATTATTTACAGTGCAGTCAAGGAATGCTACAAATAGTATTGAAATTGAAGGACAGTTCGCGATGGACATCCGACGACGAACCACGGGTGAGTTCGTTGTATGGGTAAATATTTAACCGATAATAATTCGACTTTATTCGTAAAAGAAAAATAATTTTCATCATATCATCATCTTCAGTCTATATCAGTCTACTGCTGGACGTAGGCTTTCCCCAATTATTTCCGGTTACCCCGAGATATTCTTATGCAACTATTCACCTCGACTCGTTTTAAGTCATCGCACCAACCGTTTAGCAGTCCACCCTTGTTTTTCTTCTTGTCAATTGGTCACCATTCCATCACCCGTTTTGTCCATCTACTATCTATTCTTCCAGCTATTACGTGTCCGGCGCATCTCCACTATATTCTTGACATTTGTACCGTAGTTAACTGAATTAATTTTATATTCGTCGTTAATTACGAGAAATATAATTTACGCATTACGCAATTAGGCCTATGAATGAATAAACAAATAAATGATTTATGTTAACCCTACAGAGCGCTATTTTTTTTTTATTTTTTAGAAAAAATTACTTTCATTAAATACTGCCCAAAAATAAATTAAGACTAAAATAATCGTATCAATCTTATACTTAGGACGCCTCAAAAACTATACTATTACACATATGCAACATTATTAATTAAATAGTACACAAAAAAATGCGACTTTTAGTGAATATAGATTTTTTTTTTTAAACCTATATCGGTTCACTACTGGACGTAGGTCTCCCCAATCAATAAATTGGGAAGAAAATAGCCTTATCTAAATTTGGAGATACCAACAACACACAACACACTGAGCCGGCGGTTACACATCCAAGTACCGTTACTTAGCTTCGACAATTAGACGGAAAGCCGCCGTACTTAACGCGCTATGCCCGTCGGGAATATATATATATATATATATATATATATATATATATATATATATATATGCGCATATAATTATGGGGACTTAGTTATAATTCAAAGTTGTACAGAGCTCATACTAATATTTGAACTGATACCTGATATAACCGTTTAACTAAACAGCTAACTCATAAAGTAAATAATAGCTGAACATTTTGGAGTGACTTAACATGCTCATACATAGCTGCTCCAAATATTTGTATTCAAATTATTCCACGAATATTGATCTGTATATGAAAAAAATTTCACTTGTTTTCGAAATTAAAAGAGAACATAACGGTATTATAAATAAAGAACATCTTAAACAACTTGATTTGCAGATTTTTAATGAATTCAAATCAAGATATGATGCTCAAACTAATGGTAAATCAATTCATAAATTTTTCTCGGATGTAATTAAACGTTTTAAAAACAACAAGTTTGAAGTAAATTTTTACATGACACCGATATTGGTCGCTATCGGATATTGTTTGAATAAATTACAAATCATCGATAATGGAAAATATCCTAATTGTGTAACTGATGAAATAGAGCATGTCCAGTATATAATTTACGCATGTAGTAAATATAACCATCTGAAAAAGTTGTATAATATCGATTTCTCGCTTAATCCTAATGAAATTATTCCTTTAGAAAACAATTTCCTACATTTATCTCGGAATTATTTAAGATGAAACATAGATATTAATGGTCACTACCGGTAGTCATAAGCTAGTTTCGCAACCTACTCTATAATTCTTATTTCTTTATATAAATAAAAAAAATATATTTTTTATTTTTATTAATATATATATATATAAAATATAAATACTTATACGAATCGTAATGAAAAATCCTCAGGGTTGCATTTAAACTCGTAGTTAAAAGCAAAGGATTACGTTTAAATTTATAGTTAAAAACACAAAATTGTATTTAATAAAAATTTAGCTTTATACAACGCTGTATCGCATAAAGTTGCATATAAGCAACGTGGCTTATATAACGTATCGTAAGAATTATTCGCTTACTAGTATAACACTATGTAACGTAAGGTGAAGCAAAAAAAAAAGTAAATAAAAAAAATTATTTCGCGAATTCGGGCGAGAAGACAAAAAAACATATCGACCGGATGGAGAAATTTGGACGTCACTCTAAATTGTTGACGTCACTCTAAATTGTTTAATGCGTAGGCGCTTAATTATTGCGTAAGCACGTACGAGAGTAAATAATATAAAAGTCTAAAACCAAATAGCCGAGTTATTGACGATAAAATTAATATAGACCACGTCAACATTATTGTACATAGAATTTTTTTCCTTTCAATTTTATAACGTGCGATACAATCGGACAATTCATAAAAAATAACAACCCTGTTGTACGCAGTACAATATCTGTCCATCACATAGGTGTACGTCCCGTCGTTTTCTATTAATTTTACCCAGAATTTTACCGCTCTCACTGTGACAGTCGTTAACAACATTTACGTGACACCGATTTCTTATTGAATCTGTCCGTTGAATTGTACGAAGTCGTCTCCAACATCAAATTTCAAAACTCTCGATACTTTTTTTTTTTTACGATATAATGGAAACGACATGCTGCTACTGCGGACGGCAGCCTCTAACAGTCGAACACATGCTATCAAAGTGTAGGCCACTTCAGAAACACCATCCTGATGGTAATATTTCAATTCACACGGCATTCTCTGATAATCCGATGGAACTTGAAAAAAACCATTCAGTTTTTAATAAAAGTAACAAATATATATCCGTACATTTAATTAAAATAGCTTCGGTGCCTCTAACCTAAGTTGTGGTACACGGCACCCGGAAAAAAAAATGCGATAGACGCAAACGTTTGGACAAGCTTAATTTTAACAGTTTTCCTAATGCAGTTGTACTTCCAAATTTGGTTCATTTTTTTTTCACGGCGCCTAAACGTGCGTACATGTACGTATTCTGCATTTTTATGTACATATATGCTACAGTACATACGTACCTGTGCAAAATAAATCGGACGTGTCATTTCACTTTTACTCACAACCGCTAATATTTATGACGAAGTTTACGTCATCGTGATCGTCCGTTCGTATTTTCCGTTTCGATGCAATATTTCACCGTCTACAATTGTTTCATTGATAATTAATTAGAAGGGGAAGATAACGATCTGGGCTAAATGACATAACTTTTTTACATGTAACACTGACGGAGATGGGATTCGAACACCAGACACTCAGAACACTAAATTCTGAATCAACCGATTCGCTAATCAAGATTACATATATATATCAGTGTGTGTATATATATTTATTATATACATATATTTAAATATGTACATCTTTATATATATATGTATATATAACGACCATATTAAATCTTACATAATGATTTTCGTTCACAGATGAACATATTTTTGTTCACATTGAGCGAATATAAACCGATCACAACAATTTCTGGATATTTCACCGTAAATCGAACGCTGTTTGGATCGGTAAGAAAATCCATAATATGGCACCGAAATATATTCATTTAAATAATGATAATTAACAAACGGAAATATCGATCTAACCTCGTATTCATACCAATTTTCAGTCATACATTGTAAAATTTTCACACAAAATTGTAAATTTTATACGGGTGTTCGTTATACAATACCGCTTCTCGGGTGAATTGTACATAATTTTCGATGTATTTACATGAATATGTTTAAAATTATTTCGCGTCAACTAAAATTTGTTAGCATCAAAATTCGTGTACCACATATAGTGGACATCGTGACTTAAAATGTTAAGACGGAAACGTAATTCAGCATGTTTTTCATTATTGGCTTGTTTCGTTAGAATTTTTCGTGTATATAAGAAATAAATTTGAACGGACTGATTCGATTAGGTATAATAACATTTTTTTAGTTCGCTTAAATAAATACGAATATTCCGACCACGGATACACATTTTAAATTCCTCGAACATATGTCAAACTAATTATCGAGAAATGTGTAGTCAGATGCGTTGACTATTAATTGTAACTTTTACTATACACATTTGTAATTGCTATTTTTACGCTTGATATTAAACCCTAATATCGAGGATTTAACCTATGCGATAGTATGACGTTGTATTACTATAAAAACAACGATATTTCTATTGTTTCGGGTTTTTTTTTTACAATCTCAGAACTAAATCCAAATAAGCAACACTCATGTTATGCGGTAACGTATACATAACTCAGTGACTAACCTCTGACGAATATTATTCGATCACGACCCGGTTATGAAACTTGTAACAGCTGAGGCGAAGTCCATATCAATAGACAAAGTGCCAGAGGCGTTGGATTTGGAGGATACCGAAGCCGTTTTTGGATCATTCTTTCTTACGTTTTGTAAAATTTTAATTTAGTTTTTGTAGAACTCAAATAACAAAATTACGTGTATAACGTATTTAAAATAAAATTTATTGTATATACCGCATTAAATATTTAAAATGAATATATATATATATATATATATATATATATATATATATATAATATATAAGTAAAATCTAATCACTTTGAACATTATGACACGTCGCCTAAGTAAACCTTTTCAATGAATAGATTAATGACAGAACAATTAAACGGCAAATCCTAGAAAAAGATATTACGGATTGATTCGCTTTTGCCAGGTTTTTACTTACTTTTCCAGCAAGCTAATTCTCATTTAGCGACCAATTAGATGGGTACCCGAGTTGGTTAGATACTTTTTTGTTTTTTTTTACCGTGAAATATTTTCTGAAATTCTAATTCAGGTCGTTCGGGCAGAACAGTAAGACGTTATCGGCATGGAACAATGTCTACTAAATATCAATCGTCTGCATGATATCGACGAGCATTACAGTGCAGAGAATAATCCCGAACGACGAGCAAACTGAGCCTTTGTTCGGTCGTGTGATGTTGAAACGGCTGGATGAAAAAGTTAACGTTAAATAGACAAGTGCAAGTGGATACTTGAAAATCTTAATCTTGCCATTGGAGAAGCCTTAATATCGGAAGGCTTGTAGGCAAATCGAATCTAGAATCCGTGATAGATAACGATACTCAGAAACGAGCTGCGGCAATGTTAATGATGTTATATGTACATACGCATATATTAATCATTTGTTTTTTTTCAGATAATAACGGCACTAGTTACCTACATGATCGTACTAATTCAGTTCGATATAGCAACTCCAAATCCTGAAGCCGATGTAGTCGAGAATGTGAATACGGGTCTTTACGATTAACATCTGCAATTTTATAAATAAATGGAAACTACGTTACTTCGTAATAGTATATCCTTAAAAATATTTTTATAAACATATAAACGTGTCCGTACGTACATATATATATATATATATATATATATATATATATATATATATATATATATATATATATATATGGATATACGACACATTCAATTAGTTGATAAATTTGCAAAAGAACCTAATTTTTCATTTCAATTAGGAAAAGTTTATGAAAAAAAAATAATAAATTTCTCCTCGATGATATCCCGGCCAGAAACGTACGTAGTAAAAATCAGGACAGCTCATTCAATAGATGACACTGTTCATAAATTAGTTTAGAGTATAAGAAACTGCTTAACAGTAGGAGATATAGCGATTGCCATCTACTTTTGATATGAAGGGTGCATTTGAACATCGGAAAATTTGAAATTAATCGATTTTTATGAACACAATAATTGACTATTTCCACGCTAGAGCCGTCAGACTTAAATTAAATAATTCTAATCGTAACATTAACACGCGGCATCTGTTTTGAATTCAATCTATAGAACATATTATTTACGGAAGTACATTTTTAAATAACAGTTCTGCATACAAATCGGTTGTGAAATTATAAAATGCCTACGCGTATGATGTTTTTACGATGTTTAATATTAACAAAAAAAAATTTTAAATATAAACAAATAGATATAATTTATTATCATTTGAAATAAATCATAAATTAAATGTGGGCTAACCGGTTTCGTTTCAAATCTGATTCAGGTAATGGTTACTCAAAAACTTCGGAATATACACCGATCGTAAACTTACTTTTTGGCCTAACAACCTGAATAGCAAAATTTGCAAAATAATTTACTCTGTGATTTAAGCTTTTTCAAACAAACATAGAACGTCTGGCATGAAATGAACGAATTATACAAGGACGGTACATACGCTTATACGAACGAATCTACACACCAAAGACAATTAACGAAAAACGTTGAAAATTGTTCGTAAACATCTGTTTCCACTATAGGACTGCGCATTTCTCACACATTGTCCCATTAGATCTGTACATACTTGGCCAAGGCCACCTCAAGCACTTCTGAAAATTATATTAATCAAATATTAATAATAAATATAGGGCAGAAAATATGGGATACTTGGGCAATTATTAAGAAAACATACAGCTTCTTACCGAACATAGAAGACAGGGTTAAAATAAAACGAAACAACTTAATATCAATTTGTTTACATTATAATCGCCGCGTGAACGTCAATTGAAGCATGCAGATTTTATGCACAGATGACCTTTAAGACTAATGTACCGAGTCAAAACTTGACAATAATCCCTAATAAATGAAAAAACAGATTTCGAAAATTACAATTTTTTTATATCCACACGTTCACAATTTTTTTTTCGGTATGTAAACTTTTCTATTACGTAATATTTCGAAAATAATTACAGTTTTCATTTTGAGTTTAAAAATCTATCACGCCGAAAAAAATCTCGAATTTACTGTCCAAACATTCATGAAATGCAGAGAATATATTTGTAACCGATTAAAGGCACTGAAAATACAAAACAAATCTAATTCAAAAGTTATGCAGTAAATTAGAATCTTTTCTTGAAACAGTTGCTGCATTAATATACATACATATATATATATATATATATATAAGTAAATAATAAATAAATAAATCCTTTTATTTACACGTGTGTATATGTCAAATATATATATATATATATATATATATATATATAATGGTAATGTGGTATAATATTAAATAATAATTTAGTTTTTAAAACTCTGTTTGTGATTAATGTGTTTATAATAAGTATGTATATTACGTGACTTAAGAAATCTTAAACGTTTCAAACCTACCGACTACTAAATAATATACGTAACAGAGCTTAACCATTGGATTAAACCTGTGTACATGTTGAATAATCATTATTGCTGCTTATTTAAACTGAAGTTTAAGATTTCAGAAAGGAAGTAGCTGTCCTTCCTTGGAGATACATTTAAAAAAATATATATATATATATATTTATAAAAACAATTGCATAACTTACGTATATGTTAATTGTTTAATTTACGCTTTAACGCTTATTAAATGATAAATTTCGTTTTATAAGCGTACGCATATTTTATTAACGATTAATTTTATATAAGTAAACTAGAAAATCGAAAATTAATAAGTGTGAAACAGTAAATTCAAGTTTTGCTTCCAATTTAAATTTTAAGAACAACTAGCAGGGAACTATCACGTATAGTTTAAATAAATCTTATAGTTATTCCTTCAATCTAACCGAGACATAGACGCAAACTATTTTATTGTACTGTATATTTTATTTATTTAAATACGCTCGACTTCTTGATCATTTGCGTGTCTACTACAACTTAAATGATTAAGTATAATTGAAAAGTAAAGCTATATCTTTTTATCTTTTGGTTATACATTTCAAAATTAAACGGTAGCTTCATCGTCCGCAAGCAATTCTTCTATCGTCATTCTTCCCGTGGTCCCTTGTCTGAACGCTTTCTCCCGCTCCTTGGTGAACCGTAGACATTCAGTGATAATGCGATCGATGGACATTTTTCGGTTACCACAGTCTCTACACGACGGCTGTAGTCCACCCTGGAGCAGCGGACCACCGTGTGTTAAATTCGTATGACCAATTAATACAATTTCTTATCGTCTGTTTTCACGGTGTGATGTTGTCTCCAATTTGCCTTAAACTTGTCGTAAATTGTTATTCGTTTGATTAGTCCGTATATTTTGAGCGACGATCTTGATTGCGAGCATTCTCTTTTCCACGTGTCGTTGTGGTCTGTTTCATATTTTCCCATGGCGGGTTTGCAGTTTTCGGTGGGCTGATGGTAAACCGTAACTTAAATAATCATTACAACCGATTCCAAATGGTTTATTTTTGTCGCGGTAGAATTTATCAAGATTGGAATGAAATATTTTATTGAAATTTATATGCGTTTTGTTGCCGCTAAGTTTCGCGTAGTATTAATTCGCCGGCGTTTTAATGACAATATGTTTGTTTCTGCATGCAAGCTTATTACCGGACTCGTACAGCACGCCCCGCTGCATATTATGAGCGCGTTGTTCTGGATTACGTTCTGTTTCCTTAGTGTACTATCTGCCGCTGAGTCGTACGCGATCGCACCGTAATCCATTATTGGTCTGACAAAAGTTTCGTATAATAATAATAATAGCATGCTTCTATCAGCTCACCATGATTTGCCACGCAACATTTTCGGTAAATTAAGAGCTTGCCTACATCTTAACTTTATACTTTCAATGTGTAGCTTCCAGCTTAATTTATTATCGAATATGAGCCATAAAAATTTTGTTCCGTTTTTTTACTAGCTGTATTGCTTAATTTTAACTCGATCTCGCGTTCTGGTGTTTTATTTGTAAAATTAATTTTACACACGTTTTTCGGGTGGAAAAGTGATGCACCACTTTTCTACTTCCGTTATAATGTTTCGTAATTTTTCTTCTATTTCTGTGATATCATTTTCTCGTATGTAAATCGCTAGATCGTCCGCAAATATTGAGTAGTTAGTCGGGTATTTGATTAAGTGTTGTAAATCACTTAGTGCTAGCATAAATAATAGGGACTTAATACTGATCCTCGTGGCACACCTGACGTTTGATTTCTTTCCGTTGATATCGAGTTACCTACTAGAACTTTAAATTTCCCATAGAAATGCTATAACACATTTTGGTATGTTTAAAACCCATTTCATACAATGTATTTATAATTGATTCTTTGGATATATAGTCAATTTCTATATCGAAAAACACGCATACAGTATATTGCCGCATTGTAAAGCCATATTTCTTGTTGTAATCTTAATATATTGCGGATATTCGATCGATCTTTCCTGAAGCCATTTTGATGTTTGTCCATCAAATATTCATTTTCTATAATCCACATCATTCTTCTTGCAATTATCTTTTCTAAAAGTTTACACAATGCGCGTGTCAATGAAATTGGACGATAACTATTTCCTTCATTTAATATCGGCGCAATAGTGTTGCCTCATTCCATTTTTTGGGAATTTTATGAAGTTTTCAAATTTGATTGAACATATACAAGATATATATTTCGTATTTTTAGATTTGTTACCATCTCCGAATGGATATAATCCTGCCCTGTAGCGGATTTATTTTGTTCTTTTATCGCATTATTTAATTCGTGTTGAGTAATATCATATTGTTCGTTATTTGGCGAGTTAGGGTTTTTTGCTCTTTAGTACGTAATTCATAAAATACGTTTGCCCCATGGCGCCTTGAAATTGTAGAACAGAAAAAAAGAAAGATAGAATTTGTGGTCGTTATTTTGTTATTTTTAAAAATACACTTCTACGTGTTAATCCTAGAAGCCAGTAAAATGCAAAGTTGTTTGTATCTGAAAGAAACTCGTTAGCGTTAATTATTTTTATACTCCATCGTTAGTACTTTTCGTGAAAAAATGTATTTTCTCGCTTTTACGAAGAGATAGATCGTGTAGTTGAAAGCCGTACATATTTATGTATATTTTACGAGAGTAAATGTAGTAAATAAGTAGGAGTATATGAATAATCTTGACAATATACAATAGTCAAATGTAAACAATTTAAGAAGTAAGCACAAACCGATAAAGCAACGACACGCTGTGTAAATCACATTGTAACAGGTAGAAGTAAGAAAATAGTACAATTTTAGCCCGTGGCGAACGGTTCAGTATTAACCGTGCAGTGGTCACCTGCCAAGTACCAACCTGAGTGGTCACCTGGTGTACGCACACGTGTACACCAACAATATTTTGCACGTTTTGACTATAAATTATCATTTTTATATCATGTGTATATTACATTTTTTTTCTTTATTGTATAATAATAGTATAAAAAACATTATATATTTTTTTAGTAAAAATTTGTAAATAATTAGGTATTTACGCTTTGAAGTAATATATTCTCTTTTTCTTTTACATTTATATGATAAAGATATAATATAAAAATGATACTTACATAATTTGTGAATAATATACGTCTATTAACCTTATTAGATATTAAAATAAAATTATTTTTATATTATCAACATTAATTTTCACCGGAAGTGCTGGAAAAAGCTCCTTCTGTAGAGCAATCTGTGCAGATCTTGCTAATAACCAGATGTTCTCCACACGCATTTTTTTTGCACACATACTTGCCTTGATGTTCTATTCTTTGCTCATGGACAGATGTGACACCTCCGCGCCTAGAAGAGGGGGAAGTTTGTCGGTAATTGCTTTCTGGTCAGGTCACTTACAAATAATCTAAAGCCCCTTTCACGAATATGTCGCGGAATTCGTTCATTGCCAATACGCCGCAAAACATGTGGTTTTATTAGAGATCGTGCTAGATCATGAAGGAATAGACGTCTGGTTATTTTGAATTGGTCATCGCATAGGCTTCTGTTGTGTGAGAATATTATAAGTGCGTTTATAGCAGACACATTCATCAAATTGAAGAAAACCGTCAAAGGCCAACAACGCGAATTTCTACAAACAGAATATTGGCTGCACATTCGATCTAATAAATCAACACCACATTTGGTGTTATTGTAAGCGGTTATAATTTCCGGTTTTTCTGTAGTCACGTCAATCGAATCATCTTCGTGCATAGTAGATAATACTAACACCACCCGATTTTTTTTAGGAACATATGAGACCAATGTCATACCTTTTTTTTTTTTGAATGCAAACATCGAGGAGCCAGGAACCCTTTGCTTGACCTGTATAAGTTCTATTGGAATTTCTCGTTTGTTTTTCCTTAGAGTGCCAATGATTGAAATCTTCTTCTTCAATAAATGTCCAGCAAGCGGGATACTTGTAAATAATTGTCCATCGTTATATTCCGGCCTTGTAAGCCTTCAATAGAAGAGACTAATCGTAATGCAACGTCTTTTGATGCATTGCTCTTATAATATGGACCCTGAGGTTGTTTTCCAGCATATATTTCTGTACTGAAAGTATAAATTGATTTCGCATCAACCAGTGCATGGAGTTTAATTCCGTACTTCGCTGGTTTGGAAGGGATGTACTGCCTAAAAGGGCACTTACCTCTAAATGCCACCAATTCCTCATCAAGGGTCGAAAACTCGCTAGGTGTGTAGTTCTCCTTGAATCTATCAGTAACCAGTTCAAAAATCTCGCGAATGGGGGCAAGTTTATCCAAACTTTGACGTTCACCTCGAGTCTCAACAAGGCACGCAATAGGAAACGAAATCTTTGAGCGGTAAAAACTGGCTAGAAAAACAATGAAAATACTGAAACGTGACAGAGAGACACGTACATATGACCACATGCATGTCATATGCATAAACACGTACGAGTAATTGCGCAAATAAAAATATTTATGCGCGTTGATGTTATTTAATGTAACATCTGTTCTTCTTGCTTATGATAAACGATTGGACTTTGTTTTTAATTTTTTTTCTTCTTATGCAAATTTGCTGGGTTTTTTTTTAGGCTATCTAGCAAATGTTTTAAAATCTGCCACGAGAAGGGCGCTGGTTAGCACTAGTCCGCTAGTTACTGAACTGATGTATGGTTCCTCTTAACAGCCAAATGCCTATATACATTGTGACCAAAGCAGCTGCTATGTCGTTCGTACGATGTTGCAGTTTAATTAATATATCCTCGATCGAAAGGACGCCCCATCGTGCTGTTATTATGGCTAGCAAACTGCAACTGTTGTCGATATTCTCTACGAGTGTCCTATCCTCCAATCTCTTACTTACTTACTTATCCTCCAATCTTATCACATAACCCGACCTTCTTCATTCTCATCCACTATTTCTGATAATCCTAACATAATCGATCACACCTTCCAATTTCTGAAACGTACTAAACTCTTTCCCCTAATATAAATATCACAAGCCGTGTCTTTGGCCGCAGTAGTAGTACATGGCGCCGCTTTAAATAAATTAAATAAAAAAAAAAAAAAGGAAAATTAGCAGTGTCTTCTGTCTCGATTACTTCTGCCACTGTCTGAATTCCTAGGTCGTCATGTAACGTTGCGTTTATAAACGTTTTAATAATTTTCCCAAAATAAGGAACAAAAAATGCGCCACGTATATTTATATGATATATGTTTATTTGTAATGATATGAATATTTTTATACCAAATTAGTTCGCTATTAATTAAATACGATTCGTACGACTAATATTAGTGGACGACGACTTCTGCGGTCGGTTCATTCGGTTGTTTCTTATTTTTCTGGCGTTTCGAACCTCCGCCTGTGGACGGTTCCTTCGGTTTCGGTTTTGGCGGATTTTCTATGGCAGCTAATTCTTCTTCGGTCAATACGCCTTTATACCAGTCGACGCTGAAATAATATAATACGAAGAATCCGTTAGTAAAGGAACGTAATTTATCGTACATGACTAGAATTAGAATCATAATTAACTTCCGTCTCCGCATCGGAGGTAGCTCTAGTTAGCTATACATGTTTTTGTTGTACAATTAGCGTACGAGGTAATCATAAAACGGCGTTAGTGCAGATAGACACAAACCTTGGGAGAACTGATTCTAATCGCTTCGTTATCACGACACAACGCATCCCCCCGCTCGTGTTTTTGTAGCGTACTATATTGTTACTGGCGCACATATGGTCTTATGCTTGATGGTCTGCCATCACGTTCCACGCGACAATATTATGATGATTTATATTTTTATTTTCTGATGATAATTTTTGCGTCATCGCTCGTATTCGAACTCGACTATAGAAGTCCGTATGCCGACGACTGGCTTCATCCTATTAAAATTTCACTTTTGACGGAAAGGTTTACACGCAAAAAAATTAAATTACGTACGTGTCTCAAGCGTGAAAGTTGAAACGTGTATTTAACGATTTAGTCGTTAACGTGAGAAATGAACGATTCTTTACGATATTATTTAAATGATCGGTAAACATTTCAAGCTAGTCATTTACTTAAGTTCGGATGACTTTCATATCTTACCTCCAAGAAAAAAATATAAAAAATATTATATATTCGTGTATACATTTGCACATGTATATAAGTGCAAAGAGAGAGAGGACACACACACAGAATAACTAAGTATATAAATAAGTGTTATCCATAAAACGATTTAACTGGAATTCCTGGGAATATAAAGTGAAGGCTCGTGGATGAAAGAAATGTTATTTTTGAAGTGTTAACGCTAAAAGCTATAAATCGAAAAAGTACTGTTACCATTCAGGAACATTTCTCGGCCAATCGCAAGTGGTTGTGGCTTCGTTAAATACTTGACCAAGTTTACAACCGCTACGCCTAGGAATTTCTCCGTTGATGCAAACGTAGAAATATTGACAGTCTTCCGGATCCGGATATCTGGGATGCTGCTGACCGACGGTCGTATCTACCGTCGGACAAGTGAATCGGAATAGTTCTGCAACGATTTTCAAACGACACATTTAGTCGTAAGGTATTAAAATACGATTACGATTAGTGCCCGTTCGAAGTACCGAAACAATAAGTTGATTATTAGTGTAGAAACATCGATAGTACAATATCGATGAAAACGATAAATGTATATAGACGTGATTTCTTCGGGTACATTTATCGAAGTGTAAAATATTGGATCGAAATTAAGTTAAATGTTCGAGTTAAAAAATAGTCTTTTATATTTCGAATTTGCGTGTACACCTGTTAACATTTTCGATAGCAACAATTTTGCGCTAGATATAATTTTTTATAGGTGCTACTGGAAATAGTCAATACGCTGGAGTGCGCGATAATTGTACAAAGTAATTTTTTAATTTTTAACCGCAAAGTAGGAATGTATTGAAATAGCTAAACGACCTCTATCGATAGCACGATTGATCGTTAAAGAATAATTTTGAGTTTTTGGTGACTTAACTACTTTAATAATTTTTAACGTTTAAGGCCGCTAATTATTTGTGAGATTTCGGCTTAAGACAAAATATGTCTTTCAGTGAGAACATTGTCTTAAGTTTTCAGTGTTTAGTATTAGTTTTCAAATTGCAAATAGTAGAAGCAGCTTTTTTGTAATCTATTAAATATTGTGTCGGCTCTATACGAGTTATAGGGGAGGGTCGTTTACTCGTGGAATATATTATTAAATACAATTTGTTAATGAATAAAATTCGTTTAAAAAGAAATTAGTCCAAAATGACTCCTGAGACGAAGTTAGATATTTTTCATTTAAAAGTTACCGAAATGATCGGTGGTGTGAAATGTAATTTTCACGTATTGAATGAGCCACGCCTTCTTCAAGTCGACGTTTAACAAAGTATCTTTTATTTCCTTCGAAAAATTTAGACTGCTTTGCAGCAGCTGGTAATCAGTAACAATTGCATTCAGTGCAACTTTTGCTCGTGACCATTGACCGCCAACGAGAAGCAAAGGATGACATTTTCTCAGATAATGAGTTTACCACCCTAATTTGTACATCGCGAACTTGATATATCCTATAAAGGAAGCACTGGAAATACCATGCCGATTGAACAAGTAGATTTTTCTGGCAGAAGAAATCTGTTCAGCTTTCATCAGGTACACCGTAATTTGGAAAGCAGTTTCACCGGAATTTCAAATTGCGTATACGTTCAACAGGTTATTGGCCATACACACTCTGTTTCCACAAATATACACTACTAAGGTGTTTGCATAGGATAGATCCTAATTGATGTTACGCTCTCCGCTATGCCATCAGCGGGGGCGAGGTCGTTCAGAGGCAGTTTTGAATGCAGAAGGCCAGAAGAGCGAGGGAGCGAGTGAAACTTCGTCAAAAGAACTGGCTCCGTGTTAGTAGACATGGAACGCCTAGTTTTTTTCCCCTAGAAATACGTGTGTCAACTCTGACTCCGAGATGCCAAGATGCTGCAAACGTGTTCTCGTTAGTCAAGTTTACTTTAGACAAATGTTAATAAGTATTTTGATGAATAAAACGATGTATGATTCGAATCAACATTCGGTCGACTGGAATAATTTTTAATTATATTTCGGACATCTAAACTATACGAAATTAAAACTAGACGAGATTAAATATCTGTGAGATCCCAGTTTAGTCGTAAATTAATTCGATACGAACAGACGCTCTACCACCTATAGAAAAATTTAGAAAGTTGAACTATCTAATTTTTCATTTCATATAAGACATAATTCGCCATTTTTCAACCCGCTTTAACGCGTATGATACCTCTAATTAGATTGAATCCGTAAAAGTTCTTCAACGCGCGATACTGAAAATGCTTTCCCGAAATCGAATGTGTTTTTCAATTATGTAGGCTACAGTTACTTGAACAACGCTGGTAAATTTAAAATTTCATTCGATAGCAGTAAAAAATTCGTAGAAATTTAAAAATCGATTTTACGAATTACAAACGACGTTCTAGGAAATTAATAATATTTCGCTTTCACGATATTAGAGAAATTAATATTCGCCCCTATTATTAAAACCTGTATCGAGCCTTGAACTCTTTTTATACAATCAGCGTTATAGTATATTTCGTAAGTGGAAATTTATTAATTATACGAGAATATATCGTAATATGAAAATCCCCCTTTATATACTGTTGCGATAGTTTTCCACACAGAAACGTGGTCTTTATGTAATAAGCTTCATTCGTGATTTTTACATGTTTTCCTGCGCTAATTCTATTTTTATCGTATTTATATAATCATCGCGAATATTCCAGTCTGTCATACTAATACGATTTCTCACGATTTACAAAAACACGTACGAAGATATTTTAGTATAGATCGATAAAGTTTCGCTAGTGTGTTTGTATATGCGAATTGTGTGCGATGTGTATGTGTTAGTAACAGATTGTATTTTACCGTTCGCGCGTTAAACGGCCGTTTTATTTTAACTAATTCAAAACGAAAATTCCAAATATTAATTTCGAATCAAACTATCGTCTATTATTTTCCTTCATTACGTGCGTGTTAAAAAAAAAAAAAAATAATAATAATAAATTTATCTTAATTATTAATAATAATAATTATAATAGCGAACGAAATAGACGAAGAAGATTAAAAAGAGTTGCTAGTAGAGTAGCGACACTAGCGATGAAACTAGTAAGCTAGTGTTGGTATTAGCCTTATAGCGGGAGCATATTTCGTTATTGGCTTCCATTCGTCAGTCGTAGCAAGTTTGTCACTAAGCCAAAAGTCGAATCGTCTTTTCTCTCAGGGATAACGGACCGCCGTGGCCTGCGGCAATACCGTTTCGGTAGGCAGGACGGGCAGAGGTGATGATGGCATATTTTCATATTTCGAATTCTTGAAAATAAACGGTGAATAACGACGAAATAGTCAACAGCCTTGCCACGGCCCGATGATATTATCATTATTTCGATTTACATCGATGAAAATCCATTTTTACCGAGAAAACAAATAAGTCGCTTGGCTGACCTATCTAGGTATATGTATATATATATATATATATATGTATATATATATGTATATATATAAAATATATATATGTATATATATAAAATATATATGTATATATATATAAAATATATAACTCACATATCGCTCTGATTTTATTTAATCATTTGCTGAAATTAGACCACATTCGTCTTTCGACATCGTATTAAAATTCTTTAGATAGAATTATTTTCTTCACATAAACTAATTTCATCGTTCAGTTTCGTCTGTTTATTTATATTTCTTTCCATTCATCGATGATGCGCGTAAGACGCATATATGTGCGAGTGTGTATGTGTAATAAACGAAACTTGCTTGAATAAAGATAGTTTGGATTTCGGGAAGCATATCTAACGAACAGGCGTTATTTTAAACTCAAAGAAGTGATGAATATTAATAAACGTATTCCAACTGTTCATAAAAAGGACTTTTAATAGATATACTACCATTTTCAGAAATTTTAATCAACTCTTCCTCGAAAATTTTTATTTTGCTTTGGAGCAAGTAAAAATCAGAACTTGATATACCCTCTTTCAAAAATAAACCTTTTACGAGTTTCTTCCACTTTTACAGCAGAACCTGCGGCTATTTTTCAATATCTACGTTTCGTCCCGTTAAATCCGATATCTCGAAAGGTCGTATAATCCTTTCCGACTCTAAAAGTTGTCTCTCGGCTTTATAGTTCGCACATTATTCATCTTTCGTTTTTCGAGGGCCCTTCTTTAATAACATTATGAACTGTACCTTAAATTACTGCGTGCGTCTTGCAATGGTCCTCCTTATAACGTTTTGTCCCTTCTTCACCTTGATAATTTACATATGTTTCCGGACATAGCGATATGTCTAGAGAAGTTGTCCGGGTTTATAGAAATATGAGTCAGTAATTACAGTATCACGTCATCCCCATAAAAATGAAAAAATAAATAATAATAATAATAAATACTTAAAATTTCATAACCATATTGCACGTTTACAGAGTGCCGGTATCTCTTTTTAAGTTTGCATGGATTTCTGGTCACGCTGGCATTAGAGGGAATTTACTTGCCGATTATTATGCCACGTGTACAGTATGACTCGGTTCATTTATTTCTTACACTCCGTGTATCGATCTTCTATCTACTATTAAGACATACTGGAAAGCTAAGCCTTCGCCGATTGAAAATATATACTACACAGTATATTGTAGTTCAGTATTTAGCGAACGGATAAAATTAGGAAAAAATTTATAATCAATTACTAGATAGAACAGCTTCACAAATTATGCAATAGTCGGTGTCCTTCCACCGGTCATACTGATCGGAAGTCGAGTAATTATGTCGGTCATTAAAAAGTATCGTTCATTTCAATACATTAATAATAAATTATCTAATCGCTTAATACCGACAGATTATATCATCCCGTTTAAGGAACTTGCGGACGCCAATTTGAGAAGAACAAAACGTATACTTTGAAATCGGGAGTAAAATAGATTTTTCTCCTTATTTTTACTACTGCAAGCTAGCCAACAAAGGTATTTGAGAGCAGAGCATAACAGGAAGGTTGATACACAACCGGCAACCACGACCTCAGATTAGATCCAGGGGTTTTCTACGTCTTAAGCGTCTTATATCGCTGGCAATGCAATATCCAGCAATCCTAATAAAGGTATTTGGATGATTTTCCAGGCTCACAGCATGGCTCTGTGCATATTGCTTAATGACCTCGCACACATAAGGAATGTTCATGATCTGGTTTGCTACATACCAAGGCGCATTTGTTATCAGCCGAAGAATTTTATTCTGGGCACCGTCTATAGTTCTTATGTTTGTCGGCTTTGCGCAACCCCACAGTTGCACCTCGTATGTCCAGACAGGCTTTAAAATCGCAGTATAAATAAGACGTTTGTTGTCAATGGACGGCACACTATTTCTACCCATTAACCAAAATAGTTTTTTAATATGTACATCTAGTTCTTTCCTTTTCGTTCGGATATAATTTCGATATGTTAGTCGGCTATCCAAGTGTAAGCCCACATATATTTCACGCTTGCTCTGATTGGTATTTCTGCGTTATAGATTCTTACTGGGGGGGGGGGCGTTTAGATTTTCTGTTAGTAAACTGTATATTTACAGATTTGTTCTCATTTATTTTTGTATTTCAATTGTTAAACCAGTCTGGAGATCTAATAGTACCATGTCATCGACAAATGTGGCTACCTGAACACTATCAGTCATAGGAAAATGATGTAAACTAAATACAACGTGGGTCCGAGCACTGAGTCTTGAGGCACACCCGCACAGACGGGATACAACTCAGATGACGCGTGATCATAGCGTACATGAAAATATCTGTCACTAATGTACGATTATAATAAGAGATAGAGACCTGCGGGTGGTAGTAGTAGTTTCAACTTATGCAACAAGCTAACATGCCAGACCTTAATGCCTGTTGAACATCAAGAAAGTCTGATGTACAGATCTTTTTTTTTAGTTTCTAGTGAATTTTCTATTATGCTTACCCTATGCAGCTGATCAATTGTTGAGTGTTGCTGCAAAACCCCGAACTGGCGGTTAGGTATAATATTATTCGAACGGATATATGGGAGTAACCTACTCAAGATTAACTTCTCCATAACCTTCGACAAAATCGGGCAACAGTGAAATCGGGCGAGAGCAAGTGACCGGTCGTCTAACTTATAAGTCAAGTCAGATTGTGATATAACTCAATCATGAATAAATGGATTGGTTTTTTAATCGATTGATCGGTGTTCGGGGGTAGAGTAAAACGAAACAGACGAAACGGATAGATGTAAACCGGGTCAGACGGTTGATTATATAAACGTTCGTTGATAATCATAATCGAGATTAATTAATAATCTTACCTTCCGACGTACATCCTTTCTTTTTGGCTTCATCCGGCCACGTGCAAATTCCGTTTTTCTCGTTGTACACCAATCCGTCCGGACAGGTGATCAAGTTAAATTTACCGTCTACGCAATAATAAAATTTATTACACACTTTCGGATCTTCGTGACTGAAATATCCGTTAAGTCTCCGACAGTGAACGGTAGGTTTCGGTTCCTCTGTTAAAATGGTCATAACGATAAATATAAGCGACACAGCTATTTAATTTGCTCAGATTTAAAATTACACAAAATGAAATTATTAAACAATCCGTTCACATTTACTATTATAAAGATTTAATTGTTTTAATTACAACTATTTTATTATCGTTATTAATAATAATAATTCAATTCAATTTAAATTTATTTTCTGAACTGCGCTAGCGCCCGGCAAACAAGTTAAAATTACATTTTACAAACGTAGTATACTGGAAACGTGTGAAATAATTATTTCATCGTATTCTGTACAAATTAAATTGAAATCTAAACATAACCGAAAAAGAATATAAAAAACAAATTTAACTAATTATAAACAAAAAATATTCGTATAAAAATGAATAAATAGGAAAATTATTACGTAAAAATTACAAACTCTTTGAAACGTGGTACTCTATGAACGAAATTTATAAATAAATTAAATTAAACATTTTAATAAATTAATTTGACTAAAAAATACAAAAATAAATTTAGTTAATAACAGATAAACACACATATACATACATATATAATATATATATATATACAATAATGTACGCACACAATACATAAATACACATAAGAAATAAATAATCGTAATAACGAGAGGTATGTGCAGAAAGAAAAGTATACACGCTTCATTCATACACGCACGAACGTTTACTGTGAATCATACTAATCTTAAAATCTATATGTTCGCGTACAAACATGCTTACCGTATAATGAAGTTTAACAACCAGTTAATATCGCAATTAGTTCACAAAAACTAATACCCGAAATAAACTTAATAATTTGTTGAGACGCCGCTTAAAATGTTTTACATTCAATTTTATTATCTCTGGTAAAGCGTTATAGAAAACCGCGTAACTTGCCTGACCAGACGTGTGTGTGATATTTGGCAAAACATGAAATTGCAGCACTTTCGACTAACGCCGATGCTGTCTCGAGCTTAAAATTATGTCTGTTTTTAAATTACTATTAAAAATAATTTTGCGCAGTTTAGAACGCAAATGTTCCGCAGGATTTATTATTCAACAGCACCTCCCCAATGCAATATACCATAAGACAATATTGGTTGATATAATGTCAGATACAAACTGAGTCCGTCGTAGAGAAATATTATCTCGAATAATAAAACAAATAATTCAGCTTTTTAAGTTTCAATGCAGCCTGGGTTGTGTGGCTCGATTCACACTGGAAGCAAATTTTTGAATCGATGAATCAGCGATGCGAATTAAACGGAGTACTTATAAATAACGTTAGTCACGTCGAAGAAGAATTAAGCATTTGAAATGCAGATATATGGACGGGTTTTGTAAGATCAGCCAGATAGGGAAAGTAACTAATGCCGAGGTACTGTGGCGTTTGCGAAAGTCGCAGGAAAACCACAATTAAAAGAAGAAATATTGTATATCTAGGTCATACGATGAGAAGGGACGAACTAACACAGCTAATGGGGATATCTCGAGTTTAGGTAGCATGAAAAACTGGATTGTCATAGAAAATATAAGAGAATTAACGGACGCAGCACGCAACATAAGATTATTAAACACATAACGTTCGCTAAGCGGACAAGGCAAATCAGGAAGATCATGAGTTTCTATTGAAATAAAGAAAAACCTATCGACTAAGATTTAAGAAAATAATCCTGACGACCGATATCTACACTGGGAAAAGGAAACTTGGATAATTTTATCAGATTGGATAAAGTGCGTCCGTATAAAATTGGATAAGGTGATTACTAATAATAATCGGAAATTGAAAAGAAGTAAAATTGACTAAAAAAAATATATATAAATATAAATAAATAGGATTATATATATAATTTTAAAAAAAAAAAGTTAAAAAATAGGAACAAAGACGATACTAAAGCATAATTGAGGGGAACATAACGTACAACATATAATATCGTCTGCTGTTAGTAATTTTTATTTTTACACTTAGGCCGCGCGATACACCGGCGTATATATTTATATTTATTTGGGTTTGGCAATGACTAGCCTAATGTCTGAAACAGTGTGGCCGTATTCCAAAATTCTAATTCAACGACGATTTAGCAACGAGCCAGCTGCGCTCTTAGCATTATTACTGACACTAATATTACTTTGACCGTTTACTACACCACTATTATCGTCTTACTACTACAAATACAATTAAGACCACTACAGTCGTAATACTATTACTACTACTACTATCGTCGGATAGTATGTATACTATTTATTTATACGAAAAAGTTTCCGCGGTCATATACAAGATTTGCCTCGTCATAATTGCGTATTTTCGGCTAGTAATTTTCTCAATTTTTCTTTTTGAAAGTGTTAATTTTTCATTAAACGAGGTTATGACGTAATTATTTACGTAGGAAATTTTTAAGAAACAACAGCTCGATATGACGCGCTAATTATACAATTATTAGGCAATCTAGAAAATTAAACGATAAATACACTATTTAATTATATCGAACTCCTTAAATTCAAATTCTGTTTAATCCGCAAATATATCCAGGACAAATTATCGCATCAATCAGGGTAAATCAAAAATGAAAACATTAGAAATATTACAAAATATTGCACTAAAAAATGCATTAGGAACGCTAACATCAAGGCCCGATCATTCGGTTCAGAATATATTTATATTTGCAACTAACCACCGATAAATTTTATTTTCCCCTAATTGAAATCATCCGTTTAAATAAACTTATTCCAAAATTATGATGTGTCGGGTAGTCGATTAAGACAGCCGTCTTTTAATCAGCTATGAAAATTATAAAGAATTTAAAGTTGCACGAAATATTGACGTATTACAACACACTACATAAATACATTATCAACGAGATGAACATAGATTTTTCGACATTAATGTTTTCCGCATAAATCATACGCTCAATATAAATAATACAATTTCGAATAGACAGGCAATTCTCCGGAACACGAATGTATATATAAATATAGAAGAAAACTACTATCGGACAATAAAAGAAAATTTAAAATATATTCCTATTGAACGGCAGACTATGCAGAAAACAATATCATATGAGACCAGATTAAGAAACGCAAATATATCGATATTAACAGATTCCATCTAAGCAATCCGAAAAATTAATAACAAAACAGAAAAACAGTGTAACATTTTATGGAATATCGTGAAGATATACGATAAACTTAAAGAATGTAATACTGAAGTAGTTTTATTTAAAGAGAAGATTTTGCAACTATACAAATGGTCGAGAGTTTAAAATTCCCCACATTCTCATAAGGGATTCGAAGACATCTTTCATGATTTATTCAATGTATATGCACATCTGTCCCGTTCATAATCTATGCATTCTGCACCATTTCCGTCGTGATAGAACCTATTCCAGGAAATATTCTATGCTGCGATTTTGTACTAGGTCCGCATTAATGACTTCGCTCTTTTTCCATTCATCTTTCGATCTTTCCATCCAGTTTCCTGACGTGTTCTCCATATCCGTTTTCCAGGGTGGCTGTCTAGTAGTCTTTATATACATACGTTAAGTAGTTCCTCGCATGTGTAAAATTTTCTCAAAGTTTTCGTAAGCTTCTTTTCGTCTTAATTTTGAAAGAGCAATGTGAGTAGAACAGGATACCAGTGATTTTATTCGTCGACCTCAATATTCGGCTAATTATTACCATTGTAGGTTTTAACTGGACATCTATTTTCTCATTCACTATTCAGTCAAACAAGTGCGCAATACACCCTGAAATTGAATTACCGGATATAAGTAAATATACTCTAACCGTTTTATAAGCGACAAATAATTTTGTTACCCATATATATATATATATATATATATATATATATATATATATATATATATATATACATAAATTATTTTATTCTGAACTTCAGTTTCTTTTTATGTTCTTTTTCTTTGTGAAATTTTTTTGTAGTTCGTGTATATAGTTATTTTTATTTTTATTTTATCGGTTTATTTTTTTTAGGTATACGAGTATAAAGGAATTTAATAAATGTTTTGACAATTTACGCGGCAGGATATATATGTAATATTTCAGAATATCTGCATATATATGTGTGTGTGTGAATGTATATGTATGTGTACATATTTTGTGAATAATCATTACTGGCTGATTATTTTTCACGTATAATAAATCTGTCTTAACACTAAAAATAAATAACAACGAAATGAATATCTTCGCGTTAAATATACGCAGTTTACGCGAGCATTTTGATGACCCGCTTGTACGGTTAAATAACTGCCATTTATCGTACGATATAAAATAATTCTGACAGAAACATGGATTCATACTGAAGAAGTCAACTTATACTCAATTCCAGAGTATACAGTTTTTTAGCTCAGTGCCGCGTATGGAGTGTTAATATATTCGTCTAATTCTTTTTTATCTATACCGGTGTTGAATATTCGCTTGTTACCTGCAATATAATTACATTTAGAAAAATTTGGATTTCCGACTGTTTTTTGGTATTCATCGTTTTTGCGATTCTTCTGTTTCTGACTTCAATGCTGAATTAGGTAGTATATTAGATTCTGTTGACAATTTTGCCTATACTAACTGGAGATATAAACCTGTTCGATAAATGGATTAATAGTAATTTTAACTTGATGCATTCTAACGGATTTTCTAGTATTGAACCGGCCGGCTTTGATCCGCGTTCTTATCTCGATGATATTTTGATTAGTGGTTTACTTATTAATTCGTTAGGCATTTCGTATAACTTATTCAAGATCGATTTCAGTGATTATTGCGCTATTAGTACTAAACTACTTTTCATTCCTTCGGAAATGTTTAGGGCCGGTTAATTTATATTTCGATAAAATCTTATTTCGAAGGAAGCTGGACTCTATGCAAATTTATACATAAATTAACTGATACTATAATATTGAGTAAACGTAAAAACAGATTTAATAGCTCACTTCGTAAGAAACTAAAGAAATTCTATGTTTAATTCGTGAGAAAGATTTAGAATCTTAAACGTTTATTTCCACAAAATAATGATTTAGCATCGAAGTATAAAATTATGTCTAAGAATGTTACATATGAGGTGAGGAAGGCTAAAAAACGTTACTACTTTACTTGATAAGTGTTCCAATAAACGGAAAAATTACTGGTCTGTAAGTTAATAAGGTTTTAAGGAACCAGAATTCCGTTATTAAATAGCTTACGTTCAATGATAGTAGAATATCTGTTCCTGGTAATCCAATATTTTAATAAATATTTCCGCGATAGTGTTGTAAACTTGTTGAACGAATTTTGTCCCGATCTAAACTCTACGCAGAATGTTTCCCCAGATGAAATAACATTAAGTTTGCATTTATAAATTTTATTGATGAGGATATTATGTCAGCTGTTCCATCATTAGCTAATAAACCTTCATTTGGTTCTGACAGTTTATCGATAACATTGATTAAAGATAATATTAATTTTTTATAAAACCCTTAATATATTTGTTCAATGACTGGTGTATTTCCAGAAGTTTTAAAATCAGGTATATTGACGGCAGTCTTTAAATTCGCGATTAAATCATCAGACTATAGACCAATTTGTACATTGCCAACGGTTATTTTTGAGAAGTGTGTAAAGAAAATATTGTTGAATTATTTGGATAAGAACAACTATTTCAGTGCGAACCAGTATGGCTTCTTAAAATGTACAAATATCGCGCTATTTGATCATATTTCTTAAATTGCCGAATGTTTAAGTGATGGAAAGTCTGTGGTTGCAGTATAATATACGTAAAGCCTTTGATACTGTGAATCGTTCTATTTTATTAAATAAATTATACGCTTGCAGAGAGGATTTTTGTATAGTTGGTTTAAATCTCAGAGATCCTACATAATGAAATTGAATTATCGGTCCGAATTTATTTTTAATTTATATTAACGATTTATGTAATTTGAAACTATACGGTAGAATTTTCAGTTATGTGGATGACACGGTATTAGTGGTGGATTGCCGTTATGCGCATATTTTAGAAAACTTAATTCAAAAAAGATATTGATTCTATCGCAAAATGGTTGAATAATAATGGATTAGTTTTAAATATGAGTAAGACTGAATATAGGATTTACACATTTCAGCCATATTACACTGATAATGCTTTATCTATATCTATAAATAATAATCCCGTGGAGAGGGTTCATGAAATAAAGTATCTTGGATTAGTAAATTGACATGGCGCGCGCACTGTGCGTACGTAGTTAAGACGGCGAGAAAGTTACATTTATTTGTTTTATTATTTAAATCAGTATTTTTCTAATCAACATTTATATCGTTTGTATAGTCATTATTACGGAATTATGTATTGGGGAAATACTACTAGATCGTTTACGCGATCGTTGTCGGTACTACAAAATTCTATATTTAAATATCCCGGAGTTTTCCGTAATTAATTTTTGTCCGATAACAATGTAATAAATTAAGACAATCGAATTTGCTATTATGCACGAATTTATTTTCCGCTGCTCGCGTAGATAATGCGCATTTTCGGATTTTATTACTAACTTATATTTCTTGTTCCTGGTAAATGTAAAAAAACAAATAAATTGAATTGAATTGAATTGAATTTGTTGTTCAGTCCGTCAATTCTATTCTCAGTTTTAGTTTTTTAATTACATCGATTTGTTTCAAATGGAGATCTACCGGAGTTATTTACATGTACACACCTATAGAATCGGTTCTATATGCTGATGTAACATTTACAAGAATTATTCTTTCTAAGGATTTTAATTTTATGGTATAAATTTTTTTTTAAATTTATTAAATTAATATATTATTTATATAATCAGTTGAGTTTGCTGAGATTTTATATCAGTTTGTTAAAAGGTTAGAGTGGAAAAAAAAAGATATTTCGAAATAATAAATTACATAAAATATACACAGACCCACACATGCGAATTTCATGTACAACTTTTAGTATTCTATACGTTTGTTTAAAATATCGTTTGAGCGAAATTAATGTATATTTTTTAAAATACATATATATATATATATTACTCACGTAAATTAGGCCGATGTGAACAATCTATGTTGAACGGAAGATCACATTTTTCGTGAACCGGACTGAAATCGTTAAATATCATACCGTCCGGGCATAATTTTTCTTCCAATACTTTTCCATCGCTGCACACGTGATACTTATCGCATTGTTTCGCATCCGGAAAGAATCCTTCGCTTTCCGGACAGGCGATCCGGTCTTTATCTTCGCCGTCAGTGGCCGAGTCGTAGTTTGACAATTCTTCGGTGGTAGTTTTAGACGTCGGTCGAGATGGTTTATTAGCGACGCTTTGATTGAACCTTCTAGCTTCTTGTTTCGTCAGTGCGTTAACTATATAATAAACAAAAGGTAACAATTCGAATCGTTAACTCTAAATTAAATTTTTCGGATATCATTGTTCAAATACATATTTATGTATATACATATGTGTGAAACTTTTACAAATAATTCGCTTCGAAAAATTTTCACGATTTCACCCGAAGAACTTGAGCCAAATCTTACGAATACTTAATCCGTTTCACGCCCACACAAAGATCTCACAATCATTAAAATTTTAAAGCGTTCCAATTGAAATATTTTCGAAGTTTATTTAAATCGACTTATTTTCGTCGTACCACGTCTTCAATAGATGTTTGCGATTATTGGCTTCTGATCTGTCAGATAGTGTTCGCATTCTGTGTTGAGATGATCTGTCCATTTATTCGTGTTTTCAAACCATTTTCCCCGTTTTCCTGCGACGTTCCCTTCAATGAGTCATATGTTCCACTTCTTAGGACATGATCGAAATATGCCACTTTCAATCGCCGGTTCTAGTTTTTTCTTTAGTTGCTGCAAAATTTCCGCCCATGATCAACGTCTTTCGGAAAAGCCACATCTCGAAGACATTCAGTTTATTTATCATCGATTTTTTAATTGTCCAGGCTTCTACTCAATATACGGACCATACGTAATATTTAACCGGCCTCCATTTTATTGTCCACTTAAGCGTTTTAAACACTTTTCTCATTTTCAAGAATATGGTACTTGCTTAATTCTGGTTTCGTAATCCGAGTCGACTTAAAAAAGATAATTACGGAAGATGACGAAGAAATTATTTATTTTAATCGACAAAATTGATACAATTTGCGGGTTATTCAACCTAGAAAATAGTGTATTTAATAAGTTGATTAATTCCTTTTTTGATGACGATATCTTAACGATAAAAGTATCCAGTATTCCGTCATGTATACTATTTTTTTTTATTTTTTTTTTTTATTTTTTTTAGCCCAGCTTGTGCCATTTGGCCATTTATCTACTTAATGTATTTTAAATTTCGATGCAACTACATTTGATAAATTTATATAAACTAATTGTAACTGAAGACAATGGGTTAGAAACAATTAATAGTCAAATATATGCCACTTTTGTAAAATACTAGAGAACAGCTCATATGCTTTAGAAATTTAGGACAACCCAAATTTGATGCTCAACACGGTACGTGTCACATGTACCATCCGAAATTATGCCTATTAAAAATGTTGTTATAAATTAAGAAGAAATCATCTTGGTATTGCAAACTATTAAAAATTAGAATTGCACATCTTTCAATATGCATGTACGAAGTGATGTCATATTAAAACTCGCTGTTGGCGATTTAATACACAGCGTAAAAGGAGATCTTATTATCGAGAGAGGATTGTGACACCTGTCGAATATACTTTTGAAAAATTTTATTTTTACTACCCGAGGTAGAGATGT
This sequence comes from Coronaproctus castanopsis, assembly GCA_032883995.1. Classification (NCBI taxonomy): domain Eukaryota; kingdom Metazoa; phylum Arthropoda; class Insecta; order Hemiptera; family Monophlebidae; genus Coronaproctus; species Coronaproctus castanopsis. The sequence goes on from CM065052.1 coordinate 58,722,368, forward strand.
CATGAAATTTCGATATTTCGAAACTTAGGATGATTTGAATATTTTGATTAACCGGTGTGTTGTCTAACAGTTGGTGCTTCATAGTTCCTTGTAACTCGATGCGTACGGACCCTTATTTTTCGGCGCATTTTTACAAATCACAACCTCCTTCGATTTTGACCCGTGTAGATGTAATGGTTTTTTTTTTGCGCGGTGGTTGTACTTTAGTTTGTATAAATGACTAAGTTTTGTAATGTTTGTCTCTTATGCATAAAAGGTATGTGTTGGTAGTAGCGCCGCGTATAGCGGAAACGTACGCTTTAGACGAAAGACGTAAGAAGAGAAAATTGAAGATTATGAAACAATGGTGCCGGGCTGAAAAGTACAGAAAGAAGTGAACATCAGGAGCTACATTGATGTGAAAAGGTGAATAATAACCGAACGGAAACAGCCGGACGACAGAAGCAAACCGTTTATAAGACTGATTTTCCTATTGAATTGACGCGCATACATACATATATATATATTTATATGTATATAATATATATGCACATACATGATACTACCTCGAATAATGGCCCTGGGTATACTCTTGCTATTTATTTTTAACCTATAACGAAACACATCTTCGTACGTTAGTTAAGTTTGCGGGAAATACGCTTCAATTTGTTTCTTTCGTTTTTCTTCGCTTCAAATCTAAAACTCGTAAGATGTTTATCATCAACTAGATGATGTTGTGAAGGAGATGAGAGACTTGAAAATTATACATATCTGCCTGGCAGTAGACTCATGAAGTTAGAAAGAATTTACATATAGTTTACGATTCTTTTACGTTTGATTCTTGCGCTATTATCTGATTTTTGAAGAATTCTCGTTGTCAACGGATTATTACGATTTTTTAGCTCGGATAAACGTTTGTCTATCGCTTGATGAATTTGACGTTGAAGTCTCTGCGTAGCGTTAGGCATACAAGGCAGTCCCAGCTCTAACATTCTTAATACTTTGTTTTGATGCGTCTAGATTCTTTTTACATTTCCGCTCGAAGTACATCCCCATAGCTCAATAAGCCATATTCAAGATTATACTATAGAGCAGCGACCTATTTTTTATGTTTAATTCCGATTGACATCAACCGGTAAAGATTTTTCGTTTTATATACATTTCCATGTTCTCGGTTTTAATACGGTGTATAGCAGCCACGGATGTAATTCTACGGATAACGAAGACTGCTCCGGATTTCATGGGAAGATTACATAACCAACGTGGCAATTTTATCAAAAATAGGAGAAAAACGGGAAAACATGGTAGATGATGTTAAGAACAGAAAAAGGAAATACATAGTACATAAAATCCGTGAGAGTCTTTCTGCTGGCAGTACGAGGAAAAATACGGGGAAAGCCAGCAAGAGGAGAGTTGATGACGGCAAATCCACCGGATGACTAAGCAGAATCCTGACAGAGATCATTAAAGACGCCACGAATCGCAGCATATGAGAAAGAATGTACGCAATCTGCTGTAAAGGGGGAAGCGACTATGATGATGATATATATGCACAGCATATTAACGAATGATCGAGATATACACCGAGGTATTTAGCGAGTGGAGTTCGTTCTATCGCTATTTTTACTATGTATTTTTTACTAATTACTCGGCAGTTAGCAAAAATGTCGCAACCTCCACTTTTAACTATTTTCCATTTGACTCCCCGCGGTATTATCTTATCGATTAATAATTCGCCGTTTCAGGCTATACGCGAGACGACGTTTATATCAACCGTAAATGATAGAAATTTCATTAGTCTCTGGTATAGTCCGAGTTTCCCCCTGTGGAACTGCCGCTTATATTTTGTAAACAGATGAAAGGTCACCGTTTTTAAGATGATTCGGAAGTAATGGATATCTAAATAAGAAAACCCCGAAAGAGATCGTTACGAATAAATTAATTATTTTAAATTAAATTTCAACATTCCGTTTTACGAAAAAAATATTTTTAATACGGTCGTAATTTTTTGTCGTTACTATTTTTAAAAGGGAAGTTTTGTAAAAGAAGTTTAAAAAGTCACACCCGAAATTCGAAGGTTCTTGGGTCGTAATGACGAAAATGACGATTACAATGTCATCGATAACAGCAATAGCGACCAATCAATAAAAACAATAATAATTATTATCACGATGATAATAACAAAAATTATTTAATAATAACTCCGAGTAATCGTAATTAGAACAAGATCCAGTCGTCCGTTGAAATAAACATACGCTATCTCTATGGTTTCAATTACTGCTAATTTTTTCCTTTACGGTCTCTCCTGTATGCATTTTTTCAAAATATTTCGATCGAAAATACAAATGCTATTTTCTAAAATATGTATATAGGTATATAACAAAAAAAAAAAAAATGACGTCGAATTTAAGGGGATCAAGGATACTCTGTAGTGAATGTTAAACACAGTAGTAATGAAAAGAGAAGAAACCTTTTAGTTTAACTAGCAAACTGCTGACATTGTTATTGTTGTTGTAAAATATAAGTTCAAATTTTTTTTACCATCACTAACGTTACTATCATAATAACCATCGCTGTTACTAACGCTACCAGCGCCATCAGCCGGTATACTATTTCTACTTGGAAATGGTTACTATCAACCCACTTTTTCCTTTTTTTTTTCCCCCTATACATATATATTTCGGTTGTCCTTAAACTTTACGATACAAAGAATCTATACCGTAAGCGCACTCGTAAAGTTCTAGCACATTAATACACGCTTATACCAAATTTAAGGGAATGATATTTCCAAAAGGAAAATAATAATCGCATCAATAATGATAATAATAATGGGTATAGAAAAATAAATTTAAAGCAAGGTGAACATTGTTCATCATTCCCAGTTAGAAAGTTCGTGCCTATTCTCATTTTGGTCTAGTTTGTTCTTCCGCCGATAACCTTCGATCGTTCTACAAAACTTACAGCTGATAGCCCTTATTACTACCACAACCATCTGCAATTTTCTAATACTATCCGAGTAACAATAAAATTATCGCATAAGTTGTCCTATTTGCACTCACGGTGTTGGTGATTGCGTAGATAACCTACTTCTCCTCTGAATATATTTTCAATAGTTTTCTCCGCTTTATAATAATGTCCCTTCAACATCATCATTAGTTATTTTCATTACTTTTATTGTGTTGTTATCATTATTATATATATATATATATATATCGCGATTCATCGTTTTCAACGACCTCTGACATTAACTCCTGTAAGCTTTTTTTTTTTTTTTTTTTTTTTTTTTGAAAAAGGAATTATTTAAAAAATATTAGCTGAATAAACGAAGTGGAGATTTTATCCTTCTGTTCGTCTTGTACCAAATTTAGCTTTAAGAAAATGTTTGTTCTTTCAATTTCAATTTATTTCAACACATTACACTTGTTTATTGCAAAATGTATATATAATAAACAAAACAATTAGTGTTCGACCGTTTGTGCATACTGAGGCAAGCGTCGATATAATAAACGAAGAAATAAACACAAATTTATAACAAATACATATAACATCTAATGAAATGCGCCATATCGAGAACGACGTTCGAAATTATAAAAAATATAAACAATTAACTATATAGAATTTAATTAAATAATGTGATAAATTGCTCGGTCCATTTACATACATACATATATATACTAAACCAGTTGCGACATAATAAACATATAAAACATATATATGCATAAATGAACATACAAGCGTACGGATACGTATAACTGTTTTGTGTGTTAATTATACAACGTAACAGCGTGCGACTTAGAATAAACAATAACCCCGTTCTAAAATCTCCGTCATTTAATCCCCGCGCATCGCCTTATTTATATAAAATCCGAATTTTGGTTTCCTCGCTATTAGAATCTGGTATTTTCGTTAGGTTCTCCTGGATTCCTACAAATTCTGATGTATTTGGCAATACACTGATGCAGAAACCAGGTCCGAATAGCTCTCCATATACACCTTTAACAGATCTTTTGTGTCTCATTAAATCTGCTCATAAAGAACTTGGGAACGTTACCGTTGACCAATTCGACAACTTCCATTATAATGTACAAATATTACTTGTAGATATCCACACACAGTCGTATTGTTCTAAACATGATGCAGTTGTACACATACGTATTAACTAAATAAACCTTCTTTCCTACGTACTTGAATTAAGAAACTAAAGATCACCACTTCATTTCTTCTTTATACATAAATCAACCGCGTAAATGTTCCTTATCAACGAAACCCTAAAAATTTTTTTTTCCTAATACCGAAAGTCCCTAGATCTACTTAGTATAAATGATATCGATATTTTCCTTTGGAGACGTTTATAGTTTAATGAATAAATTTTTAGTTCCGTAGGATAATTGCTTGATATTTGAGCCGCATTCTGATACGAGTTTTATTGTAAAACGGAACTTTTGGTTTTGGCATTCCCCCCTGACTCGTATTTATCTATTTAAATTTAAACCGGTTCTTCGATACAAAATTTAATATGTGCAAAACTCCTGTAACCGTAAACAGTTACTTAGTGACTATTTACTACCAAATATGGCTTTAAAAGATAGACTTTTATCAGCATTCGTGGTACCCACCACGGTGGAGTTTCTCATTAAACGATTTGCGCAGATTAGAAATAAATGAACGATTATTCAACTGTGCCGGTGGTAGTGTACTAACAGTTGATTCGAGGTATCCAAGTTTGCTACAGAAGTTATTTCAAGATCCGGTTGATTAATCGGTAATAAATTATTGGTGAATAATAATAAGATGATGTAAATAACGTATACATTAACAAAATGGATTGGAATAATTTTAAAACAAATCTAGGCATAACGAGGGTCACCGAAATTAAATAGTCGGTGGGTCAAATTTATTGTAAAAAAATAAATGTATTTATAAAACTAAACAAAGCTGTGTGTTTAAACGAATATAATGTGTGACTTTCAAGTCTATAAGATGGTAAATGGGTAACATAGTACCTTTACACATCAAGTATGGGTATAATGAGAGTAGATGACCTAATTATAATTTTAATAATAACAATAAACAGAAAATATAATATTCATAAAATAAAATAAAATATTATACACATTAAATTTTGTAAATTAAAGCAAATACATAGTCATCAAAATATAAACTATATAATAGACTTCAAGATATGTTAAATATTGAAAAGAGTTAAAATGGTGTAAATACACATAAAATCATATACATATATATAGAGAGAGAGAGAGACAAAAGTGTTTATACAATGATTAAACTAACGGAGTAAAAATATTTATTTACAAGAGTGAGGGAGTAATGACAATACTAAAAGATGAGGATTCACGTTTGAATTAGCTTTCTCGAGTATTTAAAAAGGTTATAAATAAAAATTAGTTATCACTCCTGAACTTCCTGTACATAGACGATTCCATATATGCAAGTAACTGATGGATATTATTTTTAGTAAAGAGTTAAGGAAAGCTCACTTGTAACATTATACTTAGGGCCTAATTCTGAAAACAAGGTTCAAGTAACCATGAAATGTTCAATATCATCAACAGCATCAGACGAGCTAGAACAGCTGTCCGACTTCAATTCCCACAAGCCTATAAATGAGGAAGAAATATATTTTTTGATACTGTTAATATTGTTCAGAGAACTCAAGTTGACAGGTTCAACTTTGAGATACTGGAGATTCTTAACAAGAGGAACATCTATAACAACTCTATACGCAGGGATGATGGAGGCACCAATGACAAAATGGTCCAATGTAATGATGTAAGAGATCATTATATAAAGTGATGAATGATGGTTATTGACAATTTCCAACACTCTGTTGTTTAAGTGATCCATATCCTTATAATACTTAATTCCAAAAGTATTAGGTTGCAGCTTTTTTATTAGTTTAAAATATATAGAATCACACTTTTTATGAATATATTTATTATGAGGAAGGAAAGAAATTTTATGGTCGAATATAATACTAACGTACTTTTTAATTTTAGTATGACAGATCCAATTTAAGATTTTAAACTATATCTTTAATTCTAAAAAAGTAATTGATATTTTTTTTTGGGGGGGGCAGAAAATATATTATTAATAGTATTTTCCAGTTCATGGCAAACGACTTGAATTGAGATAATAATGTTTATCAATGTTTAAAAGAATGCATAAATTATCGGCATAAGAAATTTATTGAATTTTTTTGTTGGTAAGGTATAAGAACTCCTCCATAGTGTAGCGCATCCTGGAATAAATTATACTCCAGAATGTTGACCAATTTGTAAAGGGCACTCTCGGTAGACAGTCACATCCGAAAACCGAATTGATTTTTTACTGAGTAGTTTGCTGTCAGCTTCCCTTAAGAGATCTCATTTACGACCTTTTCGAATACCTTGCCTATGGAATTTATTCAGGATATTGAACGACAACTAGAAAGGCAGTCAGGGTTCTTGCCAGTTATGGAGGGAATCTTAACATCGACAATTTTCTAACAATCTGGAAATAAATGCAATGACAATGATAGTATTAAATAAGCCCCGAAAGTTAGCATGAAGAAATTTAATGGAGCTAATTTTATCGTTACAAGCTGGTTTTTTATTACTATGATGATTAATTGTGACGGATAAATCCGAGAAGTTGAAAAAAGGGACTGTAGAACCAATGACAGGGAGGAGGTTAAAAGCTCTTCATCAGTTATATGTGAAAATAAGTGATCAAGGAATGCATTACATTTATCCGAATTATTTGAAATGATGACATCGTCATCATTTATGTCAGGTGTAATTGCGACAGAATTTTTCATAAAAGTATATTTGTAGAACACACCCGTTACAACAAACGTCACCAAAAAATCCCGAACATCTACCCATGTAACTAGGAGTTTGATCACACATTCGCTGTTTCTATTACTTGTTTATATACATATATGAAACGAAATAAGTTTCGGCCATAATTTATACTAAATAGACGGGAAACCAAAAAATTTTTCAAATCAAAATTGAAAATTTACGAGACAATAGAAAATGTAAAAATTTCGAATATATAGAAATGAAACGCTGCAATTCACAAGGAAACAACTTTTGTCTTATATTTTGTTTATATTGCACTACACAGGATGATATAATTTATTTCACGAAATATTAAATTAGCATCATATCTCTGAATTTCGTTATGGAACGATAATTGGTTTATATTTCCTTCCCTCAAAACCATTAGAAATTATTTAAAAAGCAGAAAGATAAAACAAAAGGTAATAATAATAATGTGAACAACAATAATTCAGATTTATTTCAAATTTCTGATTGATTCGATGTAATTTTAATACATGAAATAAAACTCCAACGCGCAATAATAATGCACGACTGGCAACAATCTTTTGCTCACTCACGATACAAACACATTACACACAAACCCCGTCTGTATATTTTTTTATAAATGCCAAAATTACAGCTGGCCAGGTGATACTTATTGGGGGTGGGTTAACATCCAGCAATGGACCGCACTCTGTTATAATAAAACTAGGCTAGATCGACTACGTTTTAGCCCGCGAATACCGAGGCTGATGTCAAGTAGATTGATTGTTAATAAGTTTACACAAGTCTCTTAACGACTCACGGATTATTTAACAGAGCGTTTGATGTCGTCTCTCACATGTGGGATAGTCAAGTCTCGGTGCAAAGCAACGGTTAGATACGTATCGTGGTGACGAGGCGATAAATCCTATTTAAATCGTTCTCTCCTATTTATGTACATATATTTTGCACAATCTCACAGCATTAAACCATGTGTCCAAACGGACTTTATAACTATTCTATATATTATGATTTTTTTTTTCTAATGATAAACTGGAGTACCTGCCAAGAATCCAATCTAGTTCTTGCATCTGCTACGTCAACTTGCTATCTAAATGAATGCCTAGATATGTTACACTTTTTTTTTTCTCGACTAAACCCCATTTATTTTCGACGATTGATTTGTAACATTTCGCAATGTATCATCAATCTGCGTACATTTGCTTTCACTCACCCTGATACGCCAACGTCTCAGGCAGTTTTCAACATTCATCGAAGAAGAAGTTTGTAAGTTTTTTGAATTTATCTTCATAAAAAACTGACAACGCTATGTGTTATCATATAATTATCAACTGGAAAATAGGCAGACTAGATTGAGTAAAGCACCAAAGCTAGGACACTTCCTATAATGATTTATAATCTAATGTGCATATAATATCCTATTTTTTCGGTAATCCGCGAGAAAGCGTATGACACATATCGAAATACATATCTACAACTAATATATATGAACACGATAAAACTAGCAGTACTGACTGAAAACGTATAAAAATTATGGAATAATACAAATGATAGCGATAATAATTATAACAACAAGAATATTAATAATTAAACAATAACAAGTAGTTAAAATCGCTAAAAAATTATTTTCTTTATAAACAAAGAAAACGCTTTTCGGCTATTAAGCCATTATCGAGTGAATATAAAAATAATTTAAAAATATACCAACTTATAATAAAATATAAAAAATTACTGTATACACGAGTGTTAAAACAGTATTTTAAATATCTGATAGTGAATTAAATAACACAATCCCGAATCAGTAATATAAAAAATTTTTTACACAACACAAAGCTAACTGCAACAATATAAAATGTATACTACAACAATATAAAATCTATACTGCTACAGTGTTTTTGTAGAAATTTTATATTCTTGTACGTAGCTTTGTGTTATTGTTGTGTAAGAAAATGTTATATTACTGATTGTTGATTGTGTTGTTTACAACATTCGCTATCGGATATTTAAAATACTCTTTTAACGCTTATTTATATAGTAATTTTTTATATTTCAATGTATATTTTTAAATAATTTTTAAATAATTTTTCTATTCACTCGATAATGGCTTAGTAGCCGAAAATCTTTGTGTTTGTTCATCGACAAAATAATTTTTCTTTGTGGTTTTAACTACTTTTTATAAGTTTATTTTTGTTTTTAAATCGCTACATTCCCAACTTTTCAAAATATTTATAACGCGTAAAGTGTCGACGATAAGTTAATTTCCGATTAATTAAAAAGTTAAGAAGTAGAACGTTTAGCAAAATGCACTATCGATTCGTGTTCCAAATACGAGCAGCGCCATACTGAAATTTCGGTAAGGCCTACCGAGTAAATTTTACCTTCTGTTGTTGTCGATTTCGGTTGACCCAAAAACCTGGTACGCGTTCTAGTTACGTCGTAGTGGTGACCTAAAAATAGGCCATCCAATGAATTGTAACCGCGAATAAAGAAGCCGAGAATTTATTAACCAGAACGATTCAGCGGTAAAGTAATAATTAATTTAACGAAAACCGCTATACATGTATACACGTAAATCTGATATAAATATACATAAGTAGAAAATAACATTTTTAAAAATTATTTAACTAAAATAACAGATTATATTACGTCATTTTAACCAAGTATATAGAACGACTGAATAACCAATAAAAACCAATTAATCCTATTTAAATAAGTGTAAATACTACAGAAAAATTGGAAAATTTTCAATAATATAATAAAATAAAAATCTAGTGCACATGTGATTAATGTGCAATAAACTAAATTGCTGCGGATAATGAAAATAAAAACATTATATTACTGTTTCAAGATCGGTGTTGATACTTATAGCGCATTTATAATCACTTTTAGCCATATGATAGTCACCGCGATTATATTAATTAAACAATTATCGTGAAATCTACAATTATAATGAAATGTTGCTGAAACTTTTTTAACGAATGAGAAGATTTAATTTCCTAAGCATCGTCGAATTTTTTATACTCAGGAGCATTCGTTATAATTCTGCAACACAAGTTTCGTACCTCTTCTTGTAAATAATGTCGAATATTCGTGGTGTAAATCAATTTTTTGTTGGCAGTAATCAGATATAAATCTCGTATGTATTTAAAATAAATTTTGGATAACAATTATCGCTAAGTGTTTTTCTTTTTAATTAATGAACAATGAATATATTTACGCGTACACTTGCAAAAAGCAGAAATATAATACGGATTACAAACATCGTGTACCGCGGATTATCACAAGTTCATCCTAAGAGTATAAAAAGTACAAGAAAAACAAATTGAACGAGGTTTCTTCATTACTAAAATTACTGTAGATAAATTAATTAATATTGGAACTTAAAACGCTAAAATATATCGTTTGAATCTTCAATTCGTATATACCGTAGGAAAATATAGAAATGGAAGTTAGCTAATTATATATTTCACCTTTTTAACGGGTGCAACATTATATTTAAACGAAGAAATGGCTAATATAGGATAGGAAAACAAAAATTCAATAGAGAAATTAGTTAAATCGCTGACATTTATTTTCTTGTGAAAAACACAAAGCTTTATTTACGCTTTTATCGAGTGATAACAAATTTTTTTTTAAAAAATCATAATTTTACAAGTATAAATTAAAAATCATTACTTTAAAAATATCTGATGGCGATGACGGTGAACTATATTCCATAAAATGTTAGCCATCTTGTCCGTTCTGTTATTAATTTATTTTTTGAAATGTTGAAATTGAATATATTAACATCGATATATTTGTTTACTTGATTTTGTTTTTTTTCTGGATTCTGCAAATGTTGTATACTGGTGGAATTTAAATTTTCATTTACTGTCGCAATGTATGATATCCAAAAGTAAAATATAAAATATGAAAATATACAAACACAAAATTTTTTTTAAAAACCACAATTTTACAAGTATAAATGAATAAAAATCTGATATATATATATAGGTTACCTTTTCGAATACGATTAATAAGTTTATAATAATATTAATAATAATAAAATAGTCGAATAAGATAAATTAAACAGTAACGTTAGAAATTAGTGATGATATCATCCGAATGAAAAATAACCGATTATTCGGTTTTTGAAAAAACTCTCTGTAATCAGTATCCGATGATTATAAATGAATAACGGTGATGGATAATCATAAACGGGGATAATTATATCAAATATCGAATATATAATTATCTGAAACGCTTACTTATTTTTTAATTTCGGTTTACTGGTTTTTGTTTGTAGTTTTTAGGTTACTGTCTGTTATTATTGCCACTTTTTTTTATTTACATTTAGAATTGTGTGTGATTGATCGATAGAAGTGTATTTACAAAAATAAATATGTTACAAAAAAAAAACAAATAAACAATATAACGCATTCCGAACATAGTTCTTTGTACGTATACTAGTTTAAAAGTATGCCCAGTATTTAACTAAAGTAAAAATACAGGAAATAACAAAACCCGCATACTGATCATAAAGCTACACCTATATATAAATTTACAGATATTTATTTTAGTAGGATAAACAATAATTTTTATATGTATTATATACAAAAATAAATTTTGAATAAAAGATAATCGCAGCTGTACATCATAAATAGCGTGTGTTTAATTCTTTTGCGTTTGTAGCATTTATATTTTAAAACTTGTACGTGTGTAATCCTCTATGTCGTTTATAAATGAGTACACTGACTGCAGGCACAGCTATCAAAAAATAATTTTGTTTTTTGTTCGACAACCTCGTGTATATGTGGTAAGTTCAATGACTTGTGAATGTGTTCAATCTTTACATAGACTGGAAGATTTAGAATTATTCTGCAGCACATATTTTGTAGTCGTTGTAACTTCGCTAAATTAGAAAGGCTAGTATTATATGACACCATATGGGACAAGCGTAATAATTGTTCTGATTATAGTTTTGTAGATTATTAATTTATTTGCCGAGCTGACGTAACATCGTTTATTGAATATCGGGTATAGCTTAAGAGTCTTATTGCAGGCATACTCAGTATGTTTAGTAAATGTGAGACCCCGATCCAGTATTACACCTAAATATTTAATATCACTTTTCCAAACCAAAGATCTGTTGTTCACTATCACAGGTGGTAAGAAATGCGGTCTTCTTTTCGTGAATAGAATAGATTGAGTTTTATCGGAATTTATTTTGATTCTCCATTTATTAAAATACGAATTTAATTTATTAAAACCCTGAGTTAGTTTTCTTTGTATAAATTCGATACGATGTGCAATATATAGCAGTATCATCGGCATATAATGCCATCTGTAAATGTTTAATTTTAGGAATGTCATTAATAAAAAGAAGGAATAAGAAAGGTCCCAGTATGCTCCCCTGGGGAACTCCCGCTAATGCATTTTTCATGTAGGAATTATCATCGTTAATTTTAACTATGAAATTTCGGTTACTTAAATAATTTTTAATAAGTCGAACTAAGTAATTAGGGAGTTTGAATAATTTTGTATATTAAACCAAGTTGCCAAAAGGTTTCTCTATGTCTAATAACAGTAATCCTGTATGCTTATTTTTATTATACCTATCAGTTAACTAATTCTTGCTAATTGCATGATGGTAGATAAATTATTCCTAAATCCAAATTGCTGTTCTATTCTATGAATTTTTTTAGTCTACTCAAAATAATTTTTTCTGCTGTTTTACTCAAATTACTAAGTAATGACACGGGCCGCAGATTTCTGGGATCAGAAATGTCCTTACCTGATTTAGGTATAGGAATAACTTTCGACACTTTCCAGCAGTCGGGAAAATAAGAAAGTAATAAAATTGAATTTAGTATGACTGTTAACAATCGCTTTTTGTGGCAAGTTTTTAATCAATATTGTACGTATATTATCTAGACCTACTGATTTTTTATTTTTAAGTTTCTTTATGACGCGATGTACCTCGCTGACCGTTGTTAAATCAGCGGGCAAAATTCTCACAGGCGAATTTCTTAAGTACTTTTTAATGAAAGATAAAATTTTATTATCGCGATAGTTCGACGTCAAACGCGAATTTTGTGTATGAATATCATAATACATCATTGCTAACAATTTTATCCTTATCCCGAATAGGCTGTACTACCATTATAGCTGATTGGCGGCAAATATGTGTGCGTATTTGTAAGTACTGTTATTTCCTTCCATAAACTTTTATCTTTAACCGTAAGATTACGAAGTTTATAATTAAAATTGGAATTTCGATCTTCATTTATCTTTACTCTTACCAAGCACGTTAAACGGTGTTTTTGATATCTATGTCTAATATAATTTTTGAACTTGATCAGTGTCAGAATATTGGAAGAAATTTTGTAATAATTTGACGTTGCGACAGATTTAGGAACGGCCAATTCAGCTGCTTTTAAAATCAAGTCAGTAAAACTATTCACTTCATTCTCTAGTTCCATATTAGTTTTACGAGGATCTCCTAATGTTACGTTATTATTAATATGATTTCGATATGTGTTGCCCAATTAGCATTTTTAAAGAAGAAAACAGATGCTAATGTGATAGTAATGCCCGATTTACATAGCTTGAAGAAAATAGGATTATGATTAGAACTTAAAAATGGTAGAGAAATAGGTTTAGTTATCATTTGAAGGTTTTTTACTAATAATCAATAATACTAAGATGTATATTTCGATTATCCGGATAGAAGGTAGGTTCACTAGGAGCTAAAATTTGAAAATTAAATTTATATGACATATTTAAAATACAATTACCAGCCATATTATTGGGATAGCTGTTCCAAGCTCTATGCCGTGCATTAAAGTCAGCTACAATTAAAACGCGGCGATGTTTTGATAATAAGTTGAAAATATCGTAATAAAGATTTTTATGACTTACCTTAGGGGGACAGTAAACGGAATAGATGATAATACTGTTGTTAGATATTTCAAGAGAAATGCCCGTAGCTTCAATTTTATTTAGAAGCGGTATGACTACAGTGAGTGTATTTTACTTTATAAATAAGGCTACCCCACCCCCATTTAAATTCCGGTCTAGTCGATATGCAATGTATCCTGGGCATCTTAGTTTGTGTGTCGAGTCAACCTTTGTTTCAGTTACACACGCTACATGAATATCTTTATCGTACAGTAATTGCCCGAATTCTAAGAATTTATTTCTGATGGAATTAGCATTCTATCCCAAAAAATTAAAATTAATTAAAGGGTTAGTCCGGATTAGAGATATTCAATAATAGTTTCAGTTATTATAGCAATTTTGTCAAATGTATCATTTGCTTGTTTGAGTTGAATCAAAAAGGGATGAAGATAGCATACGATCAGTAAAAGTGGCAGGGCAAGTGCTTTTAGCAGTTTGTGCGTAGGTTCTGTTAGTGGTTTTATTGATAACATTACTATTATTACTAACGTTGCTAATATTATCACTAATATGTTATTGCTATTATTATTATTATTACCCTTATTGTTATTATTATTATTAATAAAAGTGCTATCGGAGCTGTTAAATAAAGATCTAGTTAAATTATTTTTTGAAGCGGAAAGCCGTCTACGACTATTTATATTATCGAAAATAGTATGATAAACTGGACACTCCCGACTATTAGATTGATGCGTACCTTGGCAATTAATACACTTAACATATGATGCGGAGCAATTATCAGTTGCATGTGAGCCGCTACATTTAGAACAGATAGGGTCTTTGTAACAGTTAATAGCAATGTGGCCGAAGGATTGATATTTGAAACATTTACTTTGTTCGAAGTTCTATACTTTTCCCATTGTACGCGGCAGTGGGATATTCATATTTAAAACTTGCCTAAATACTGTACCAGGTGGAAAATGCGCAATAAAAATGGTAGATAATTTTTTTCATTTTGTGGAGTGGTTTTATACATTCGCTGTACACTTAGTATAGGAATGGTTTTATCTGTTGAACAATTTCATCAGTCGGGATGCTGACCTCGTAAAACAAATTTAACAGACTTAAGATCTTTGGGAGTATGTGTATAAAATTTAATGTTAGAACTAATTAGCAACTGGTGCACCTTTTTATAATCGTCTACACCTAAAGTATAGATATAATATTTATTGTGCTTATATTTAATTTGAAAATCATTTTTTAATTTTGATTTAATCTGATTAAATTGTTCCCTATGATTTGGCAAGGGACCATGAAAAACGAATGGCGGCATCTGTGTGTGAAAATTTCTCACGAAGTTACTTGTATAGACAATTTTGCCGCAATTATTAAATATGTACGTATTCGAATATTCGATTCAGACGCTTCGTTATTTAAGTCGCAAAGCGGATTTACAAATTAAAAATAAAATCATTCAAATTAATTTCGTTCTATTAACCGATATCATATATAGAAAAAGAACTTTAAACAGTTTTATCTTCTTATTAATATATGACAAAAAGCTATACAAAAAAATACTTCGAAATTCGTTTCATATTTAATATATTTACCCTACGTAAAAGTAAAAACAATTATTAGACGCATAAAAAATAACCCAAAATATAAATTTCAATAATGAAATATAAAAAAAAAAAAGAAAAAAAAACTAATAATATAGACAACAGGAAATATCCGACATTTTTTATAAAACAGACAAAAGTGTACGAAGAAACTGAAGAGAACAATCTAGTATCAGATAAAAATCATCTGAATAATCATCCGGTTTTTAGTATCGTCTAGTTTATTCGGGTTTTTAAAATATCCGGTTTTTCTCATCACTAACACTTGGATTTTATCAGTAATTTGATTATGAAGCGACAGAAAACGTCGACAATCGCAAATCGCAATGCAGAAGATCGACCAGTCGGCCTCGCGCCGATGAACCGGTTTCTAATTACGTGCATATTTCTAATCTAAACCGTCGGAAACGTAAATTACGACCTCTGTGACGTGGCAGAATTCGATGCATCTAACAATCGGTTAGTCAGAAATTGATTATTTATTTCGTACATTTAATATAATCGACCGGCACCGCGTTGAGTATACCTTTTCTACCTTAATCTTGTGAAACATCAAATCGTACTAAATCTTATTTTCGTTGCCCCGAATATTAACGGATGAGACCGTTTCGTGGGATTTTGACTCCGGTATGTGTCTTTGTCGCATGCGGGTTCACGTCTTGATGTCGGTAAATTCGGATCTCCTTTCAATGTTTCTTTCGTTTTTTCGGTTATATGAAAACATCCAATTAAAAGTTTATCGCCGCTCTAAACTCCGTTTTATAATATTTTACTTATATTATCTAACAAACGTAATTTTAAATTCACCGATAATGTATACACATTTTTTTTTATTTTACCTACACCAAAGAGCCCCATAAAAACGGTGATGAATTAAGTCTTTAAAAATGTGATTAATCTAACGTCTTCAGTGAGACAAAGATTTCTCGGTGACAGTATATCATTAGGAACGCTGAACTATTGAGTCATTCGATTACTATAGCCATACATAAGTTTGTTATTCGACTTTTAATCGATACACCGAATTATTTAAAAGCGTTAACTGTTGCGATTTATTTCTTTTGCAAGTTATTGGAAGAGCGTCTGTGCACCGTCGACTCTTTTTTAATCATCTTGTAGGATTGTCAGTGTTTAGAGGTAAATACATTCTGCGGACGACACGTGAGTTAATATTAAATAGCAATTTATAAAATATATATATATATACCGGTTTACATATACTTCATTAACATATATGGTATATTTAGGTCATTGTAGTGGGTTAAGTTTCAGATACGTATTTCGGTGCAGATGATACGAAGTATTTTCGATTATTTTCGCTGCATTTTCGATATATTGCTTTTACACGCAATATAATTCGATTCCATATTTCTACATTAGAACTAATGTAGTTAAATTAATACTTTTAAAGCTAAGTTCAAAGCAGATTTCATTCCTAAAAGAGTATACAGCCATCCGGCTCGCGAAATCCGAGTTTTTCTCGTTCGAGCCAAAACCGTCGTGTTAGCTGTCGGTCAATAATTACACAGTTTCTTGATTTCATCGTCGTGTGGTACATATCGGAGGATATGTTTATTCTCTGTAGGTAAAGGTAGTACGTTAGCATTTAGACACGGATTAAATGTAATACGCGCTTTTATGTGCCGGCTTTATAATTCGATATGATTTTGAACATCCTTAGTAGCATATGCTGGAGTTGAATTAGCAGCTAATACAGCATATCCGCGATATGGATAATATTGGACCAAGCAAACTACCTTTGGGCACTGAAGGTAGAAATTTATGTTCTCGGAGAAAAGACATCGTTTATTCTAACAATAAATATTCAGCTAATTAAGTATATGATGATGGGAAGAATTTATAAATATGTCTGGCGTTAAAAATTCTGTTATATCCCGGAAAACAGGCTGATGTTAAATATCTAAATAAAAATTCACGTTATCTTCTTAATATAGTAATAATTTTTTCCATTTCTCATTTCTTCGATGGCTATATAACTGATTAAATTCGTTACTGCTGTACTGGCTATTTACTTGTTAAATTACTGAAACCATCGCTCTGTAATTACATCCTCACGCGTGATTTGCTAAAATACAGTTTTCACCGTATTAATAGAAAAATAATTTTCTTTTATATTCCAATTTAATGAATTTTATAAATGATCTTAAAACTATATTAGACAGAGTCACCCATCGTTTCCGTTTTCTCCAAATAACCGCAACGTCATTATACTTACACGCACAAACATATATATATATACTTCTATATATGTATATATATATATATATATATATATATATATATATATACGTCTATATATGTATATACACCCACACATATATGCGTAAGTACGTACAAGCACACAATGTGATATTCTTCTTTATAAGAACATCATTTGAAGATGTCGGAAAATTTAGTGAGTACCAAATATTCTCTAATAATCGACGAGAATTAATAACCGTATTAAGTTTTTCTTTTATATTCCGATTTAATAAATTTTATAATAGAGTCGCCTATATCGTTTTCGTTTTCTCCAAATAAGAACAACCTTATCATAATTACCAACAGTACACACACAAACATATACATATATATATATATTTATTTATATGTATACGTGCATACATGCGTAACTACATACATGTATGCAAGCATAAAGACTTCACCACCTGAAGAAGA
Source organism: Coronaproctus castanopsis (assembly GCA_032883995.1). Taxonomy (NCBI): domain Eukaryota; kingdom Metazoa; phylum Arthropoda; class Insecta; order Hemiptera; family Monophlebidae; genus Coronaproctus; species Coronaproctus castanopsis. The sequence goes on from CM065052.1 coordinate 58,740,348, forward strand.
TCCCTCAAACTTCGCGAAAACGCAAACAATCGAAGTGATAGTAACATATAAGCGAGGAAATATATCGAAAAGAGAGATCATATATGAAGGAACAAAGCCATGGCGATGCTCTCTTAAACGCAACTCCATGTCGGGCAAAAAGTAAATTTAGAATATACGTACGTGTGTATACGTTATATAGTGCAGACCAAAAGACGGAAGATATAGGAAATTGTAAAAATAACAACGGCGGCCCGTTTAAATACGGTGAAAATTAATTTTTAAAATGAAAATGGTAAGCGCGTATCGTCTATAATCATCTTATTTATATCTAAAATCCACGAGAATACTGCATGAATTCATGTACCACTAAACCATACGTAAGTATATATATGTATATATATATATGTATATGTATATGTATGTGTAAATGAACATATATACATTTTATATAAACGCCACAATCAGTATTTTGCTGGTTTGTATCTAAGCGATTTCTTTTCTAAGCCGATTGTTGGCTTTTATCCAGCCGGTTGAACAGCTGAAAGATTGATCGCGTCCGGTAAAGAGCAGCCGGTTATTTCGTATAAACTGTCGAATATCGTCTTCTTCTTCTGTCTCGTTAATATCTTTATCTCTTTCTATTCGTCGTTCCTTTTCGTCGTCGTTGTGTTTTTGGCGTACTTCTATATTCGTCATTTTTCGGTTCTCCGTCGAATGAGGTCGTTCGTAAAATTGAAAATCGCGGAAACCCGCGCGACCTATCGATCGTCAAATTTTTCCTATTTTCAAACGATACGCACTTATTTCGTATCTAATCAATTCCTTTATATATATATATATATATATATATATATATATATATATATATATATATATATATATATATATATATATAAGCTGTGATATTTAACAACCATCGATGCGATGTATTTAGCAACGATCAGCATCCTACAGCCATAGAAACGGATGTTATTAGTCAAATCGTGCCAATTAATCTCGTTTCTGTGGATTCCAGCTCATGCAGGGATTCCAGGGAATGAAATTACAGATAGAGCAGCAAAGTTACATTGTTGCCGATCGCAAACGTCGCAGTTCCAGCTATTGATGTACGTAATTATGTCAAATCAAGACTTCCGGCTCGTGGCAACAAAAGTTACAATCGTCCTACTCATTAAATAAGTTTCGCCAAATCAAGAATTTCGTTTTACCTTGAAATACTTCGCTTCCAAACGAGAGCGAAGATGTTGTCGTCAGTAGATTGCTGCTGGATCATACAAGATTCACCCATTCACTGATCAACAGAACACCGGCTTCTAAGTGTACCGTGTGTAGCGTCACGCTTTCCGCCTCACATATCCTTATTAACTGTCCTTTATACTCATCACTCGGATTGTCTCTCAACCTTGCCTTCTTATACTTCCCTCTTCTCTTCAAAGTTGAATACTCCACTCTTACTTGATCATGTTCTTACGCGTGTCCCGTCTCTACTCCTTGATTTAACTTCCCCTCCCTCGTGCATCTAACCTTAGTTACTTAACACGCCGCGTTAATTTAGATTAATAACAATATCAAAAAATAAGTATATTCAAATTTTTCTAAATCATTTATTTCCCAAACTGTTACGAACTAATTACGATTTACTATTAGAAGTATAAAATATTGTTTAGGATTTAAATTTACGTCAGATAACGAGGAAATATAATTAATTCGTTTATCAACTCGATCTGCTATTCACCGTAAATATACAAAAACCCGAAACGGTTTAAATAAAAGAAAATCATGATCATTAGGTTCCGGTTTTAAACGTATACATTAAAAATGACGCTATGTGTACAGATACGGAGCATACGGTGGACCATATCCAGATGGACGTCAGAAGCGAGCTGTAAAAGGTAGTTTAGAAAGAAATTATAAAAATTGACGAAGCTAACAATGGATACAAGACGCAAGAATAAATAAATCTGCATTAGGCGATAGGAAAATATTGTATCTGTATTTACTAATTCGGCCTACCTTAAATCCTTCTAATTTAAATATTAACTATGTTGAAATGAACATTGACAAAATCGTAAAAATTGTTGATATTAAACGATTTACTTAAAAAACGAAGCATAACACCGTTATTAACCTGCCTAGCCGCCAAAATGACCACGTATAAAGCTATAATGTTATACGGCGGAGACACCTGTAAACACGAAACAACTCAAAAAGTTAGAAATCTTCTTCGTATAAACTTCATGTATCGAACGAGACGGTACTAAAAATGGCTAACTCTTATTCGATTGAGCAGCGTTTAGCGAAATGTAGGCTAACGTGTGTTGGTCACGTAATAAGAATGCATGACGAACGCAATCCGAAACGTATGTTTTTCGGAGTACTAAGTAACGGCAAAAGACGTTACGGTCGTCCAAAATTAAATGCGATCACCGGAACAATTAAGATAGCTGGAATAAATGACGCAACGTGGGAAATGATGACCGAAAACCGAACTGAATGGTGATCGTTTACAGACGACATTGTGAATCAATGGCTCGTATATCGTAATGTAAGAAAGCCCAAATATCAGGTCAACATTGCCGGGAGGACAGAAATTCATTGTACGCTAGATTTTAGAAGGTTTTTTTTTTTAAATTGATTTGAACTCGCATATGAGGCATAAACATTAAGAGTAACATCGCGAACAGTTGGATAGTGACATACTCGCGACCACCGAATGATCTAGAATAATAATAATAATAACCTGCCTATTCAAACAGTTAAGGAAGTGATATTAGAGAAGTTCTTAGTATAAAGGTATTTTGTTTTTGTTTAGTTATATGGGAAAAATTTAAAAATAATAATCCTATTTTACAATGCCACAAATGTCAAGCACTCGGCCACCTAACTTACAATTGTTATGCAAGCACTAAATGTTTAAAATTTCAGTAGGAAAACGTACAAATTATAATATATTAAAATGCCTAAAACCTCGATTATGCTATCATTTCTAAGGATTTTATTGTTTCCAATCGCAAAAATAAATAAATTAAGCTTCCAATCATAAAGTAAATATTCGCTCTAATACTCAAAGCATTTATAATGTATTGATAACAATAATAGTACTAACAATAGTAGTAGTAGTGTTCTTAACAATTCAATAAGTGTTCCAACTAACAAAATTATATTGAAATACTATAATGATCTTAGTGAATTATCTTTCTTATTTACTACGTTCACTTGGATTCAATTTTCAAAAACGTACTAGGTAAACAATGATCTAGCAAAGTATCATATATATTAACTATCATTACAACCATTATTGAAAGTATAGTCGATACCCCTTCGTATATATTACTTTCTTGTCTTAGAATAATGCTAATTCTATAAAAACGAAATGTGACAAGTCATCTAGTTTGAGCATTTGGTTGCTGACAGTGACGTCGATATTATGGAACGAAACAAAAGTTGACTCTTTTTATTTACACTTAAATTTGCTGATTCTCTGGTGTACAGGAACGATTCCCAGAACTAAGGGTGGCGGAGATGATCTAATAATAAATAATAAACTCAATCTATATCCTATTTAAATTCCCGTGCTGAATGAAGTCGAAGCAGTGGCTTTATCTACCAGAAATAATGAATGCGTGCACTTGTGTTTATCGTTGTTTTTGCAACTCGCGCAAATTAAATAATGATATAGCATCGCTTATAAAAACCAATTTGAAAGTGATAATTTTTGGGAACCTTAATGTAAAAAATTTAATCTAGAATCGATATAATAACAATAGAGAGCCCTAATTCAGTGAGGCTTCCTCTAAATCCTAACATGTTTTGCACCTTGTATACCAACATATTATCCGTATTTCAAAACTGTCAAACGTAACATTATAGTCTTTGTTATATATTCATTCTGGGTTGAGGTCTATTTCTGTAAGCTTTGTTCAGACCGTAATCCTATTCTCTTCTATTTAACAAAGAAAATTGTCATTATTAATGATGAATTATCATAAAACTTTAATCTTGCTAACTGGAAATATTACGAACTTTTGGTCAAGAATAACTTAAATTGTTAGTGTATCCTATTATACATCAGTGACAAGGCCAAAATCTACAACGTGTATTAAGATACGCTACTTCCAATTCAATTCCTACCAATTATTCTAATAACCAGATACAAACGCTAGATTCAATGTAGCATTAAACAAAGTTTAAAAATTCTCTCGTCTTAAGCTGTTCCACAGAAAAACAGAAACGCCTTGAACTCGTGGATCTAGAAATCGTTTTACAATATCCTTAACTGCGTAGTAAAATGCGCATTACTTAAACATAAAGACGATAGCTGGAACAGAATTTTGTTAAACTCAAACATACGTGAAAATAATTTTCGAACACTTAGCAAAGCGGTGGATAACACGTACTGTAACATTCTATCGCTGCGATCAGGCACTAGTATAGCTTTTTACGATAGTGAGAAAGCTTAAATACTGGATCATGGGATATTATCTAGAAACCATCATCAAACAACGATTACGCGCATTGTAAAAAATTATGACTTTTGATACCGTCTATTACTTCAATCGTGATTAGCCCTGCTAAAGTTAGAAAAATACATAATAAATCATTTCAAAACACGGTCCTGATAATATTCTAATAGTCTTGTTGAAAAGAATTCCACGCAAAGGTATCGTCTTTTTGACTAATATTATCCATATTAAAATAGAGATATTTTTCATATCGAAATCTTCTGGTTTACCATATAGACCCGGAAGAGATATATCTCTTACTAATAACATAAGGTCATCAACGAGTTTACTAAGCAATATGAGCAAAGTATCTACTAAACAGACCCGTTCTCAGCTAGGTAAACAACAATATATTAAATGGTAGTCAATTTTTAAGTTTAGAAAATATTTATCAACACTGTTCATACTTATTAACATTTGGAAGGCCTAAACCATTTGGCACATTGATCTTATTAAAATTACCTAAATAAAGTTTGAGCCTGCATTATTGCTACTTGTAAAATTAAAAAAACCATTTAAACAACGATAATTTTCATGCTAAAATTAACGCCGATATATGCTCTTTTTTATTGTATATCAACGATATTCCTACACATACCTAGGTGTGAACACAATACTGTATACATATATCATCTTATAGAATTAGCATCATAACAAATCGACTTAGAAATGTCATTATCAAAGAGCTTTTTAAACAACCGTAAACTTGCGGATACTTCTAAAACTGAAGCCGTAATTTTCTCGAAAAGAAACAGCTGAATTACACTCGTGCAGTTACGATGGATAGTTCTATTACAAAACTCGAATAATGAACTTAAATATTTAGGTGTTACGTCGGATAAAATAATGAATTTTTAAAATCATCTAAATCTTAATATAAACCAAACAAGATGTTTTACCTATCTATTCAATAAAAAATCTAAACTAAGCGCAAATAATAAACTAATCTTATATAAATCACTGTTATTCGTCTAATACACTTATAAACGAACGACCTTGTTTGAAATCATGTATCTGAAATTTCTTATAAAAAAAAACGTGAAATAATTCCGAAATAACTGTTCCCGAATTATATTGAATATACTTAAATATACCAAAGCAAAAAAAGAAAATTTAGGCCTCTAATTGCTGTCAGAGCAATGGTAAACTATAACTAAGAATCATTATCATCGATATATATATATATAAAAAAAATACAAAACAAGACTGAATCAACTTTATTAGGCTATTTACTAGAGCGTTAACTTCATTACAGGCTTTCTCGTTGATATACGCTATCTAGAATTTGTAACAATTTGCATTACTACATGTATCTATGCCTATATGCATAAGAGTATATATAACGGATTGTATGTCTGTGTTAACAGGGTTTTTGTTACTTTTTTAATGAAATTTAATATATTTTAATGATTAACTTTTACTTTTCATTAATAATCTTATTATATATATATATATATATATATATATATATATATATATATATATATATATATATATATATATAGTTCTGGTACGGGAGCTAATTCGGTACGGATATATAATCTTCATATATATATATATATATATATATATATATATATATATTCAATTCTTTTTGATTTATATATATATCTACAAATATAGAATCTCGTTCTTGTTTTTTCCCCAATCTTGATCTAATTTCCTTTAAAACAATCGTCGGTCGTTCCGAATTCAACCGACCACAGTAGACAGAGAAAGAAATTCGTTAGAAATACTCGTCGGGTTCTAGTTTACATAATACGCCTGCTAATAGAAATACGATTTAATTTTCATTCACGTCTCGTGATCAAATTATTATTTTTTTCTCGTAATTATCGATAATTTTTTTCATTAACTTCAGGATCCATCAAATCGACGCAAATATTCTGAAAAATCGAATGATAGTATTTTAACCGTCAAATTAAGCACGTGTTATAGTTGAGACGATAGGTTTTAGTTAGGATGAAAACAAATTTTCCAATCAATTTATACTTGGAAGATTCCAATTAAACATAGTTATCTAGCTATGATATGTATCTAAGTCGCCCACTCCGAGGGACAATATTACCCGCGTATTTGATATTTTTAACTTCACTCACACCACATTAAGTCGATTCGTATATTACACACACATATATATATATATATATATATATATATATATATATATATATATATATATATATAACTGGATAGTATAAGGACAAAAATTTTATTGTTATTCACTAAAGAACAATTTATATATATATATATATATATATATATCTTAAGACAATAAATGCCCAAAATAGACTCGTGCGACTAAAGACACCGTAATCATAAGAATTTTAGCAATTCCTAAATAAATGTCTACACTGTTCATTTAGGCCTTATGTCTTCAATTTTCTCCGTTTCAAATGACGCGCCTAACAAATCTTCGCATCTCTACAATAGCCTATTTCTTAGAATAGAACATTCTAGTAATGCCGACGCACACTTAACATTTTAATATATTCACGTTACGTATAGCTGTCATTTAATTTACCGAGCTTTTTGCCAGACACCTACAGTTAAAATTATTAAATGAAACGTCGGAAATTAATGAAAGCGCGTATATACACTCTATTATTATAAGTTTATTTAAATATCTACAAATTTAAATATATCTATATTATTTCAATCGTGGACATGATAATTCGGTCGGTATAAAATCGCCCATTTATCTTCGGAATATATACGTCATCCGAGTTCATTCGAACGTAACAGTGTACTAAGCGGTTTAGCGTCTTTACGAAATCGTTAATTAATTAATTCTACGCGTAACAACGCTTAATATATTCACGCCCGATGATCACAACTTTAGGAAATTAATAATCGTACTCGACCACGTTAGATTTAAAATTCCCCAGCTTCGTCGATACAATCCCTTTTATTAATGCTGCGTCATTCTGAATGTCGGCCCTTCTCGGCTTAATATTAATAAATTATATTACAAACCGAACGTACTATCGAACGAATAAATTGAAATTAAACTCGAATAACCGACGTAATAATATTCGAACGTATAACCGAAAATTATTAAAAATGTTTCTCGAACGAAAAAAAAACTAAAGGAATTCATTGATGGGCATGTGCGATATTGGGCAACGTCTTTCCGGGGAGAGCACGCACAGCATCGATAATCTTCGTTGAATGACGACTTAAGAAAACCAGTAGACATCGCTAACTTTTGAAGTGAAACTTCTACTGACGCGTTCTATACGATGAGCTAAATAGATAGATATATATGTAGATATATATATAAAGCAGGACTGAGCATAAATGACAAAAAAAAAAACTGAATTAAATAGCACATGGCAAGATGTGACCATTAACAAATAGAATGGGTTGAAGAAGTAATATACTTTAGACAATTAATTTCATTCAAAGACAAAACAGCCGAAAAAGTAAATAGATAGCAAAAAAGGTGGAGTAATATTGGGCTTTGAAGGAAACTTTTAATATGAAAATGAGTCCGTCGTTAAAAGTACAAGTATTTAGTACACGTAATATACCCGGCGACTACCTACAGTTCGCAAACATGGTCGTGTAATATAAAGCAAATAAAAAAGTTACAATTTGCACAGCGAGCGATTGAAATAAAAATTTTAGTGTTACAGAATTTGATAAAATAAGCGAGGCATTATTAAGAGCACGGTAAAGAACAGATGACCCCATGAAGATAGCGATAAAACTAAAATGAACATGCTGTATTCATATTACGCGGAAACAAGCAGATAGCTGGACCGGGAAATGTATAGAACGGATTCGTTGGATAGGAAACGGAAACTCAAAAGACAAAAGTGATGACGGAAATATGATATCGTAATATACGTCGGAAGGAGTTGGATGCGGAAAGCAGTGCTAAATGTATTTAAAGTAAAAAAGGATAAATGAAAGAGGCCTTTGCTTAAGTTGGGCCGAGTTGGGCTTTCATAATTATTTTTGTGTGTATATGTTTGGTGTAGTCAAATGAAATTTATTTTTAGGCTTTAGTTTTCTATACCTCTATGCTAATACATAACACTGTAGTGTCTGTCTATGATTTGCGGATATTTTCAATCACTGTATTGGAGAATTTTTATCACATAAACAGAAAATATTTTTTTTTCATTTTTGGTTGTCTGTCCCGATTTAACTCGAAAATTATTAAAGTAGTACTGACAATATTCGCACAGCTTATAGCCTGTATTATCGGATTCCCAAGCTTTGTTTCACATTGACATCACAAATAGGTCATAAATTACAATAATTTAAAATTTCAAAAAGTAGTAGACACTGATATCTCTATCAAATCGTTCGGATGTACATGTACTACCAACAGCTGCCCTTCAAACCACGTTTACCTGTTCAAATGTACCTCCACTATCAACACCAGCCCTTCAAACTTTAAGGTGCGTACGAAATAACGGACGGATATATATATATATATATATATATATATATATATATATATATATATATATATATATATATATATAGTCAAAACCGCTTTTAAGGGACGCCGGATAAGAGGGACAGCCGTTTTAAGGGACAATCAGCAAAACCCCGAAACAAACGTATGAAATGAAGGTTGTTTTAGTTCGCTTTAGTGGCACAACCCGTCGGTTAAAATGGACAAAGATTAATAGACTTTCAAGGCAATAAATAGTGAGATGGGCGATACGCGAGGCGAGTTATAAAATGACACTTGTCGTAAAACGAAAATGTTCACATAAACAACAATTGAATAAAAATGACTAAAATATTTTAGTCATTTTTACAATTCGTTTTTTGTTTACATGAACATTTTCGTTATTTCTTCCTTTTGTTTGAGATGTCCTTTTGTTTGAGATGTCCTTGTGTTGACATTCTCCCATTGACGCTATACTGTTCTTTGCTCTGTTCGTTTATTAATTATGCTCTTTCTGAAAGCTCATTATGTTCTTAGTTTTGTTCTGCAAAAACTGTAGTGTGTCTTGCGGTTTTATTTTTTTAAATTTTCTTTTCTTTTTTTAGTTCTGGTGAATTTTTTGTACGAATAAAATGTCGCGTAAATGTTTATCATTAAAGGAAAAAATGTCTATTTCAGACAAAAATCGAAATTCAACCTCCCAATATGCCTATTCCGGAGTTAGTAAAAATCATGGGCGTCTCCAAAAACAACATCTCCCGTTTAAAAAAACAGATGAACAGAACTTACGTAAAAAATGGAGTAGTACTGAAAAGGGCAGTCAGGTGGGGAAAGGAAACGGAAAAGAGAAGGTAAAAACCCAGAGGTTGATGAAACTCTTAATTTATGGTTTAGCACAGTAACACAAAGAGGTGTGTTCGTGTCAGTGGGCCGATGTTGAAATTAAAATCTGAAGAGTTTGCGAAATAAATGGGTTACGAAGACTTTACAGATGGTTGACTTGCTCGGTGGAAAGGGAGACACGATATCAAATTCGAAAAAACTCACCGAGAAAAGGCAAGCGCTGATTTGACATTAGCTGAACAATGGAGTTCAAGAAAAATTTCCAATTTCCTTCAAAGTTACAGCCTGAATGACATTTATAATGCGGATGAAACGGGTTTATTTTATCGAGCCACTCCAGATGGGTCATTAGTATACAAACACGAACAACTTATCGGTTCGAAAAAAGCTACGGATCGTATCACTATGCTATGTTGTTGCAATGCAACTGGAAGTGACAAAAATAAAACTTTTAGTTAATGGTAAAACTAAAAAGCCACGTTGCTTTAAAAATCTCAATGCAAGTAATCTGCCCCAGTAACATATTACGCAAACAAAAATGCATGGATGACTGCTACTACATTTTCAAAATGGTTAGAAGACCGGGATATAGAATTACAGAGAGATTCTAGAAAAATTCTACTCCTTATTGACAATGCAACTTCGCACTACACTGTCGTTAAACTGAAAAATATTCAAATTGAATTCTAACCTCCAAACACTATTTCACTAATTCAGCCACTTGATATGGGCGTCATAAAAAATTTAAAAGTGCAATATAGGAAGATGTTGACGCAGCATATCTTAGAAGCTATTAAAGACGATCCGGTAACAGTTTCTACAATAGCAAAAGATATCAGTTCCACCATAACAATACTGCAGGCTATACAATTTGTTGCTGATAGCTGGAGAAAAGTCACTTTTATGACAATTCAGAACTGCTTTGTTCATTGTGGTTTCAAAGAGCCCGATTATAAAATTGTTGAAATGGAAAGTAATGAAACACCGAATGAATTACTACGTGTGACCAACTATGGGCAATTTTCAGATATTGACGCCAATCTGCCATGCTTTGACAATAATATTGAAGATTTGGATAACGAAATTATGGAAAATATCACAAAGAAGAAACAAATACAAGAATCAGAAAGTGATGATGACACGGATGACCTTACCTCCTGTGTCTACTGCAGAGGCGACGTATTGAAAAGCTCCGGCGGTATTTTATGCAACAGAATAACGAAGGTGCTCCTACGGCATTATTAGATAACTGTGCAGATTTTGTTCAAACGCAGCAGATGAAGAATTTACACCAAACAACTATAACGCATTTTTATAGTAAATGAACAATTTTTACAAATATCAGGTCAGGTTCTTTTACCTTATGTATGCCTCCTGTATTTTTCTCTTAATTTCGATATAAATAAATATTACGCATTAATAAGGTTATAAGTATGTTAATTGTTTACTAAATCGTATATATTCTAACATCGCTTCAATAAGAGATTTTAAAAAATTCGCTTTTTAAGGGACAGCCGGTTATAGGACAAATGACTTCCGCCCGATGTGTCCCTTATAAGCGGCTTCGACTGTATATATATATATATATATATATATATATATATATATATATACATATATATATATATATATATATATATATATATATATATATATATATATATATATATATTGTTAAAAGAAAGGTACAGCCATGTTGTATTATAAAAAAATAATTACACAGGCGATAACTTCTAGCATATATAAATATATACGCTTGTAAAAATTTGTTACCGTTTCCTATTTTTCTCTTACGCATGCGCCAAGGCTATACGTTATTTCGTTGTATATGTGCGATCTAGATTTGAGAAGGAAAACCTTTAATCGCCACGTCGAGTTAAGCATAGCGGATAGTATGTTCTTTTTTTTTTTGTGAAATTTGCACAAAATCGTGAGTTTATTAAATGTCTTTTTGAGAAACCCACTTTAAGTTTCACTTCTTCTCTGCCCCTCGAGGCGCTGATGTTTTTTTTTCAATTTTAAAAGACGTTGTCGGATTCTCGTAACGTAACTTTTATTATTAATGACACAGTCGCTCGAAAAACTAATCCAATTACCTTTATTATCGTTTTCGTTGAAGGACTCTCGTGGCAAGCACTCGTGGCATAGTAGCTGTAACAACGCCTGAAACGCTATGTTTGCAAGCCGAGTCAGTTATCGATTAAAATGAAAAGTAAAGAAAACCCCCGGGGGGGGCAAGTTAATCACGTCCTTCTTAAAATCCTCCAGCGCTCTTTAAACGAAATCCCCCAGAATTCACGAGTCGAACGGAATCTAATTATTGCTATCATTCCTTATTGTTCATTCATTATTTTTATTATTATTAATCATTACCATTATTATTATCGTTTAATAATTAATTATTATTACTTTATCTTCGAACTGAACGACTATGGATCAATTATCTTCACGATGACGATCTCCTTTTACTAAACTCTTTCTTTATTAATTAAAATAAAATAATAAAAAAATGGAAAGTACTTTAATTAAATTTTGTATTTAAAAAAAAATATATAAGAATAAAATTCTAAAAAAAAAAATGTTTTTTAATAAAATTAGCTGTACTTCCATTTGGCAGTGGTTTTTTCTTCTTTAAACATATTTCCGTTCTTCGTTGCCATCCTTCGTGATGTTATTTTTTTTTTTAGAGATTTTCTTTAACATACCGAAAGAAGTAATTCGCGTTTTTTTTTTTTTTATCAAACTACTCGAAAATTCTTCTAGTTATGCGTTTTGTTCCCAATCATTTTTATCAAACCGCAATATAACAATAATAATAACAATAATAATAACGATAATAATAACAATAATGATAACAATAATAATAATAATAACAATAATAATAACAATAATAACAATAATAATAACAATAATAATAACAACAATAATAACAATAATAATAACAACAATAATAATAATAATAACAATAATAATAGCAATAATAGTAACAATAATAATAACCACCCTAATCGTAATACTAGGTTATATTGTTTGAGATGGTCCATTACGATAAACTTGGATAACTTTCAGTGTACGGAAGATAAACGTTCGGGTGTTATGGTTATTTATATTTTCGAATAAATGAACAAATATTTTATTAGAAAACGTTAAATAAAACGTAGGTTGTTTTAAATTCTATAAAGTATAATAGTAGTAGCCGTCGAGGTTAAAATGGTTAATATTATAGAGGTTCGAGTTAATTTTTGGTAAAAATAAGACTTAAGTTTCAACGCTGTTTATAAGGACTTTTCAAAGAATTAAATATTAGACACATCGTATAATATACTAGTCATTACCGGGCATTGATACTGTTAATAACGGCGAGGGTACGGATTAGCCGAATTTATTTAACGAGGTAAATATCTTGTTCGGAACATTTTCTTCTGGTATCGAGGTACGAATGATAAATTATTTAAGATTAACGGACTTTCCTGATGATCGTGTGGTATAATTTGAAAAATTACGTTATCCACCAAGACTACTCCGTAATAAATAAACGTATCGATAATCATTTACATCGAAATAAATTATCTACGCGAAATGCTTCGGCCATTTATTATTCGTTCTATCGAAGTTTCGACTAGTTTCTGTTGAATTTCAACCGAATCCTGAATAGTTGAAATCATTAAAAGAAAGGAAAAAATTTTACATAAGTTATTCAAGCTGTCTTCTTGTCGTACGAATCTGGTTATTAGATTTGAGCTAATTTTTAAACACTCTCAGAGAGCAACTAGAAAAGCAGAAAAAGAAAAATAATTTATAAAATAAGCGTGTTACAAAAGAAATATCGGGATCCGTCGTTAGTTAAGTTATTGCGAATAAATAGTATTAAAGATGTTGTAATTAATAATGTAAATATTGGAGTACAAGGTTCGGAGAATATTTTATCCGGTTACTTCGACAATTATATTCACGATATTACATACCAATTTGTATTCTTCCCACCATTTCTAAGATATTTGAAACACGTGTCAAGAATATCTTAAGTTAATTTCAAAAAAAATTTAATAATTATTAGTGTAGCTTTATTTTTATAATTTATAAAATAAGCGTGTTAATAAACAAAAGAAATATCGGCATCCGTCGTTAGTTAAGTTATTGCGAATAAATAGTATTAAAGATGTTGTAATTAATAATGTAAAGATTGGAGTACGAGGTTCGGAGAATATTTTATCCGGTTTATATTCACGATATTACATACCAATTTATATTCTTCGATATTTGACACATGTGTCGAGAATATCTTAGTTAATTTAGTAATTATTAGTGTAGCTTTATTTTTAGAAAGAGAACAAATTTACCTCTACTCGATCATATATCTTTCATAACTAAGAAGCTTATTAGAAGCTAACAGTAGTTTATTTCGATATCCACAAGGCCGGGTGAAATTTTATCGCAAAAATTTCGTGGGTTTAGAAGTAATTTTTAAATCGTACATTTAAATAGTTGGAGATATACTACAAATACCAATAATGCGAAAGTGCGAATCACTGGGGCTAGTATTTCAGGGCCTTATTTAGTTTTAGTACGTGTTAACGATTTGCGTAATTTCGACACGATTAATTTATTAGCTATATAACTTCTATAATATTATACAGTCGTTGTTAAAAGCAGATGTTAAAAAAAAAAAAAAAAAAAAGATCCAGATTGACTAGATAGTAACCGGTTAATTTTAAATACGAAAAAAAAAAAACGCAAATAAATATGTTTTTTTTTTTATAGTTTCTTACCGCAGAACTCTTGGAATTTAAATATTAAATTAAATAACACAACTTTAGTCATGTTTGATCGTAAATAGACTCCGTCTAACCAGTTCGTATTCCTACGCGCTAAATTGAGAAAATTAAACCATTTTTCTTATTACCCACAACAACGTCATTAAAAATATTATACTAATTGCGTAACAAACTTCCGTTGAACTGTGTAGAACTGGCATTCCTTAAAAACGTTGGGAATTTATAAAAAATTAAACTTTTAAATTTACGTTAAAATCGCACACGTCGAACATTTAATATTTTTCTTAAAATACTTTTGAAAAATGTGGGATATGTTTCCGGAGAAACTAAAATTAATAAACCTGAAAGAAAATCACCTTTGTGCAGTGGTTACCGACCTATATCACTTTTAAACTGCATTGGAAAAGTTTTTTGAAAAAATAATTAACATAAAATTGCTTAATCTACTAGAAACTAAGCGAATCTTATAAGTAAAATAATCAATTCGTTTTTAGACGTTCACATTCATCAGAAACGGCTGTTAGAAATCATTTCAATCCAATCGAAAAATTCATTCAACATTCTAATTACTTTCGATGTAAAAAGGGCGCATTTAATAATTTCGAACACTCTAAAATAATTGAAATATTAAAAACACGTAAAGTGCATCTCCGGAATTAATTAAAGCAATTTAACTGTAAATACGTAAGTGTAGAAAAAATTTAATAAATCAAATTTTTACATCTCTATTAGTGAAAGGAACTCTCGAAGTTCTTAAATGTAATGAAAATCACGCGTGTACTCTGTAATGAGCCATCTGAAATTATTTAAAAATGAGCGGAGTGATGTTAGTATCTTGAATATTTAGTAACAATTCGGGTGAGGGAAAGAAGTCAATAATAAAGTAACGTATCGATGTACTGATGGTTTGATTACGTCATACATGTAAAGTTATCCGGGAAGGGTTCGGGTTCACATTTATCTATATAATAGTATACGATTTATTAATTTCAATTGTTCTCTTTTAATATTTTTGCATTTGTATTTGTTTTATTTTATTTATATTGTTTATTCGATATTATATTCGGAGTTTACGCAATATTATGTGTATTAACACAATGGATCCATATTCCAACCACAAATTCGATAAATGCCAATATCTTCTTTATCAAAAACAGATGTACGATGTTCGTGTAACTTTTTTGTTTCCACTTTGTAACTTGTTTAACCATTAAAAACAAAATGAGGAATTGTCTCGCACGATCGATGCAGGAGTCCCCCGAGGTAGTATATTGGGACCTATCCTTTATTCAATTTTTACAGCTGATTTACCAGATACAACGCTTTGTACGTTCGCTGATGACACGGCAATTTTAGCGAGGGATGAAGATAGTAGTAAATCCGCATATAAATTACAAAACCACCCGAACAATATAGAAACTTGGATATAAAAGTAAACGTAAATAAATCTTACAGATATTCACTGTAAAACGTTCGAACCTCCCCGGTGATGCTTTCTAACAAGCTCGTACCACAAAAAAAAAATGTAGTTAAATATCTAGTACTACATTTTGATAAAACTTTAACATGGAAAAATCATATAAAAATTAAATGTAAAGAAATGGATCTTAAATACAAAAAAATGTACTGGATGATGAGGAGATCTAGTAAGCTATAGATAATAAAATATTACTATATAATTCAATAATAAAATTAACTTGGATGTACGGTGCGCTAATACGGGGCCCGGCTTTCTAATCGTAATATAATACAAAGATCTCAGAATAAAGTTCTCAGAACAAAAACCAACGACGCGCCTTGGTACGCAACAAATAAAGATATTCACTCGCATTGCGAAATAGAATACTTGGATAAAATTATGAACACACTAAAATCCAGACGTGTAAGCCGACTCGAACAACACATAAACGTCGAAGCAATATGCTTTCTTGATAACAGTCAAACAAGACGAAGATTGTTGATGAAACGTGTCTTAGATCACATATTAGGTTAGTAAGCATTGGGTCCGCACAAGTTATTATATAAATAAATAATACCTAAATTAATTGTGGCCTGGCCGTAGTAATTAAGAACATAATAATAATAATAAAAAAAACTTCGTAACTTTATCATTTACAGACTTTTCTCCTCTACGATTTTGGTGTATTTCAACACTTGCCACGTACATATTTTCAACTTTAGCTCCATCGTAAAAGTAACTGCTCAACTGACGTACTTTTTGCAGTATACTCCTTGTATGTCTGTTACGCCTGCTGCTTCCACATCTGGTTTTAATGAAATACTTTCTACTACAGCATTCGGATTTTTCATTCTATTTCTGGCCAACGCCGGTTCTTATTAATTCTCGCGAGTTAGTATCATTTAACTAGGCCAACCGGTGTACGACAGACCTAGAACAGCGTAGGTGTTTATTGCTGTCACTTTGTTCTTATTATTTGAATACCTTCTCAATACAGAATCTAGTTCTTATTTAAATTTAGCTTTCAGGATTAATTTAATCTTCGTACGTTCTTTTCCCATTAGTAGCATCAGTCCGAGGTATTTCTCTTTACTCGGATTGGTTATTATTTTTAATCGGTTAATCGAAATCCTTCAGAACGTTTTGTATTTGCGCTGATCGTCATTAGTCAATATTTGCATCACTATGTCACAGCTAAGTTTTAAATTATATATATATATATATATATATATATATATATATATATATATATGTAAGAACGCGTCTAATCAACACTTAAATATGGTTCAACATAAACGTTGGTCATCCAAGCGAAACAGAGAAGCTAACATATATTTGTATGTGTGTTATTTCTCATCCTGGTGAATAATTATCTTTTCGTATATACCGAAATTTCTAACTATCTTAAATACCACGTTACGTGATAGGTAGTGGGGTTACATGTACGATTAAATTATAAAATTTTCGAAAATTTACGTTTAAATTCGGAATTTAATTTATTTGTTTATGCCAGAAAAGAATAACTACAAATGTATGTATTTAATGTTTAAATATACATACATCGCGTGTATATATATAATAAGATACGAACTGAAATTTATTCAAACCGTAAACTCGAAAAGCGCATCGCGTGCTGATCGGTATCAACGAGTTTCCTATACCGTAAGTGAACTAATTCGCTTTAATGGAATTAGAAGGCAGGCAGACGAGCCATTTATTATCCGAAAGAAATAGTAAATTTAGGACAAAATACCTAAATGTTTAGTATGTACCGCTGTTTACCATCTTTATTTATATACATATGTGTGTTGTGTGTGTATGTATTCGAAAGGTTGTATCGTGATACCTATAATCCGTCAAACAATATGACTTCCCAAGTATAACATATTTTCTTGTTCACCTTTAACAGACCACTTTCTCGTGATTCGTGGGTTGTTTACACAGCCGGGTAAAATTATATATATATGTATATATATATGTATATATATATATAAACTTACTCGTCACCTTGATACGCATAGAGAACACTTTCGCTTTTTAATAATAGTTTCAGCTAAAAACGACTTTCGTTTCTATCGAGGAAAAATGTATACAATGCGCACGCTACCATTGACAATGGCAATGGAAATTATTCCTTCCCCTACTCTGATTATTCCGGCAAAATTTTTTTGTTTCCGGGTGCGTACCCCAGCGCCCACTACCTAGTAAGTAAAACCACCAAAACGGTCTTTTAACCAGGTATTAAACTTTAAATTGTTTGTTTTTTTGGCCTAGGTCAAGCTGTGTCCAGTAGATTCTAATTTAAGCGTTACATACTAAATTATAATTTTAAATAGTAATATTGCATCTCAAAATCATCCAATATTAATTATGCTGTTCTTTCTGTTTAATTTTTAAGTTCTTATACAGAGTATGAAAAAATGCGAGTAGAATAAAAACTGTAAAAAGTGGACATTAATCTGACAAATAGACTAAAAAAAATAGGAACGATATTGATATTGCCGGGTATAGTTTCAAAGTTGCACGATGTACAGAGTCCGTCAATTATGATTTTAATAAATGCGAAAAGAACATTCGTTTTAGTCGGATTAATGTAAACGTACATATATAAATGAAATATTTGGTCAATATTACGGAAATCAGGGCCTACTCAAGTTTAACTGGCGACAGTACTGGGAGAAGACAACGCAAAATATTATTGCTAGAAAATTTTGGACGCGTGAAATCGGTACTTGCATTTTCGGCCGAGTAGTATAGTTGGAAATATAAAGAAGGATTTAACAACCTGACCATCAAAAATTGGTAAAATTTGTTTCACCGAGGTTGGAAACAGCTGTCAACAGTCACACACTGAGTACGCACTTCTATCTACCGAGTGCCCAACCACCACCAGTATGCGAATTGTGCTGTTCTAACAGTTTACCATATCGTGGTTATCTGCCTGAAATTTGCTCAATATCGGTGCAATCAGCTGAAGAACAATGTACCGGATGTAAACAACGTCCTAAACAACTTCATAATAAATTCTGAACTGTGTAATCATCTCTAATCAATTCATATTTCGAGTAATAGCCTTTATAGGCAATAACTACTCGTTACAAAAAAAAATTGATATAGTAAAATTTAAAAAATTATTATGGATTCGAGGTAAAATAATTTTCCTTACTTGCCTTTTAATCCGTGTTGCGTACATTTTAAGCATATACGTAAATCTAAGTATATATACATATATATATATATATATATATATATACGAAGTAGGGTGAGCTTATTATTATACATCATCCATATTTGCTAACAGCTATTAGTAAAATAAACGAAGAATGTATATTACATTGTTTACAGTCACATTCGACAAATAACGACATCATTATTATAGATGAACAGTTTGGATTTAGAGCTGGATATCCCACTGCACAACAAATGGCTAAACTAGTGGATTATAGATAACATTAGCCTTATATACAAAATATTATTACTAGTTGATATTGAAAAAGCCTTCGATTTGGTTCGGAATAATGATGTTATGTATAAATTCTTTAATTTTAAATTTCCATTGTATTTAATTAAGTTAATAAAAAATCGTATTTAAGCAATTGGCTATTATCATCGGAGTCGTGTGCTCGTTCCGGGCGTCGTGAAATTATTAATCATAATTTTTTCGTATAATCGACCGCCATGTATCCTCGGTGCGTCTAATAATCTCTTGCAGCGAAATGATACCAGAGATAGTTTTGATTTTGGTCATGTAGCGCGTTGGTGATCTTCCTCTTTGTCTGCAGCCTTCCGTCATTCCTACTGTTGAGAAACTAATTCATATAAACGCATAATACCGATAATAGAGGACAATAAAGTTATTCCGGATCACCAATACGGGTTTAGATAAAAACTACACAACCTAGAAAAAATGATCACGAGGAAAAATGTGTCTCGGTATCCCTGGTCATAAGCCAGGCATAGAGTTGAGCACACACCGGATTGTTACATAAAACCGGGAAAATATTCCCTTTGCAAACTATTCTCATCCTAACTGAGCGAAAGGTAACTCCGGAATCCCTGAAGGGAGTGTTTTCAGGTCATGTGATGTACCTACTTTATACTGCCGATTAATCTGAAAATACATTAATTGCTACATTTTCTGCCGATACAGCCGTCTTATATTCAAGCTCTAATGAAACGAATTTAATATTGCAGACAAGCGTAAATCTCATCCCTCTTGGTGTGCGAAATGGAAAATCAAAATTAATGAAACCAAATTAACGCTACATTCGAAAACAGTTTTACAAAAGATATTATTGCGAACATCGTACCGATTAAAAACGAAGTGAAATATCTTGGATTATACCCGGACAGCAGGATGACGCGGCGTAATTACAACTAAAAGAACAAAACTTAATATAAAGTAAGGCGAATGTATCGGCTACTAGGAAGAAGATCGAAGCTTAAATAATAAGGTGCTGCTCTATAAACAGGTACGCGTGCCAGTATGGTCATACGGATGTCAATTGTTAATATAAAAATAATACAGACATTTCAGAATAAAACTCTGAGTTGCAGATACGAGACACTACACCGTGATCTAGATGTACCGTATGCGCAAGAAGTCATTAAAAAAAAAACAACCCAAGAAGCATGCTGATAGGTTAGATGGACATACCAACTGGACACAACAATTATCCTATACTGGATAATCTGGAGGAGGTTCGCCGGCTACAACGGACGAAATCACTAGATTTACTCTAATTAAGGGGACGAAATGACGAAAAGCCGCTATGTGAACAGTAATTAGCTACACCATCAATAGATGAAGCTATAAGTGATTCAATTGTAATTACTTTGGATAACATCTGCTGATTAGACAGGCTAGGCGTAGATCATAGGGCGGAATAAAAAATAATTCTTCGGTAAATTGTTTTTTGGCAAGGATATATCGACTTTAGTCACTCGGGAGAAATTAAACCGATAGAGTAAATTCGATTAAATACTCGTATATTTGCTCCATTAAGTAAACGACTAATATCTGCGATAACTTGGTCGAATATGCTGCACATATATCGTAGGTTTATCGTACCATTTAAATATTCGTTTTTACGTGTATATATATATATATATATATATATATAAATTTTTCAGAATATATATATATACATTGTTTGATTTTTAATATTTTTTATTAGGCTACCTATGACGAATGTCACGATTCTTACAATTGAAATATCAAGTTCTTTAAATAAATATTAATAAAGGTTTTTAAAGCGAAAAAACTAAGTTTAATTTTTAATTTTTTAATATTTAATTATCAAAATAAATCTTTACACGGAGCGTAATAATTTTGAAGCTTAAATGGAGAATAAAGCCGAGGAACTTTTCATTATCCAATATTTTACTATCATCGCTAGAACTTTACATCGCTTAAACTGGCGAATTAAAAAATATCGTCGACTTACCATCTTTTCGAAAAATACTGAAAATTAACCAAATCGTCAACCAAATTCTGAAAACGATACGCGTCTGCTCGAACATCATCGTAATTTAGTTAGAAATAACAGTAACCGCCGCGCGTCGTCAACACGAACCGAACTTCCAGGTCAATAACGTCCTTGGTAAAATACGCTTCAGACAAATCAGAAAGGTGTAAATCATCGCGCACATATTCGCGATGTCGAATACATATGAATTAATACGTTCTATCATTAGTCGAGCGGGAGACGGTAGTTTATAAGGTGGTTTATAACATCCAGAGAGTCGGTACGTAAAAATCTCAGGATTGGTCCTGAAATACGGCTGAATTACTTTTCACCGCCTCGATACTATTAGTAACAAAAATCTATCTACATCTCGTTTCGCTGCTTACATTCCGGTTATATCTCACGCTGATTATCGTCTGTACAAGTATGCACATACTACACCTATGTGCATACATGTTTTTGTATACATACACATCATTATACATATATATATATATATATAATGATGTGTGTGCTTGCGCGTAACTAGACAATAACGCCAGTTATCGCCGTATTACGGCTAATTCTAATAATGGCGTCACTAATATTTAATGCGTAACACGTAATGTATTAATGCTAGCAAATCTAGAAATCGTAACCGTCATTCGCTGCTGGCAGAACGACTATAGATACAATCTTCTAGGAAAACCAGTAATTATTCGTAAAATCTATACGCATATTTAAATACACGCATTATATGTGTGTGAAGAATAAAGTAAAACATATGCGCCTATATATTTTCCTCCTTTGTATAGTGAAGTTAATCCAGTAATAAAATAAAGTGCAATTAGTCTGCGAAACTAACTCATGCCTATCAACAGTGAATATATATATATATATATATATATATATATATATATATTATTGTAAACAAATTCCAGATAAAGGAAATAATTGCTTCAATAAAATCATTTTATTCGGCTCGAATGAACCTCTCTCGAGTGATTATATAAATGTGTACGGTATGTATAAACGGCTTCCACTTCATTACTAGTAAAATTGCTACATACATTATTATCTACAACATGCAATTTATTTAAATCATATTCAATAGATTTTTCCCCCCCTAAATACGTTATTTCTTTTGTCGCCTAACAAGATTCTGTGTTAGACGATAAACTTATTAATATAGTTATTTATTTAACGTAAGTTAAGATTGTAACAATAATAAATATTCAATAGATGAGCAGTATTTTTAATATTTCTATTCTTAAAACGTTCTGTTATATAGGGAGAGATTTATTTTATTTGGAAAGTATTTATTTCTTCGCGCAACCAATTTCGAGAACCTTTGAATTCCTCGTCTTCTGTATTCACGATATCTTCGAGTACAGGTCATCCACATTTTAAATGCATCTAGGCGCTAATTATCAGTCTCGTCGTTTCGTTTTTGGAAATTAAAGCGAAATACTTGATCATTACTGAACGCGAAGATAACTTGAAGTATTTTTTATGGATACCTAGCCATTGTGGCATCTCCACGAACCGGACATAGTTGATATTTTAGCTAGAAGCGCTATTAATTCTGGCGATCGTTTTCCATATATTCCCTCTAGCCACACCTATATGACACGATTAGGAGAACCTTTAAAACTGACCGGCTTGAAAGTATACATAATTCTTCAATTAAAGATAAACAGTATTGTTCAAACTGAATTTCCTACCCTGGTTCAATCATCTTCCCTCTCTTATTCCGATTATCCGCAGATTTGTCGCTGTTATATATAGGCTACGTTCTGGTCATTCTAGAGTTGCTTTAATCTTCAATATTGCAAATCCTCCTTGTGTTCATTGTACCAATCATAATTTTAGAGAAGATATTAAACATTTATTTTTTACCTGTGGGCGATTCGAACATATACGGATTTGCTTGATAAGTTATCCTCTCTTGTTGTTTTCCTTACTGTACTTATCCCATGTTATCTTTGAATGTTGGTGTTTTAATAGTTCTAAATTCGTTAGTATTCATCATAATTTAATAGTTGGTTTTTGTTTTGGGACTAATTTTCTTTTTCCTCTTTTTATATCTTTCCTTACGTAGAAGCAATCGATCACAAATCGTTATTTTACAAAAAAAATAAAAATTATAACGAACGACTTAATCAAAATGTGCAGTCTGTAATTCTCAGATTAATCTTAAATTATCGAGTTTTAAAACTCTTTGCACTGTTTTCTTTATGTTTCCTGTTAATTAATAAAATAACGAAAACGATTATTTTTCACTTTTCATTTTTTTTTTAATGTAAATCTCCGTATGCCTAACTACCACGGTTATTACAGCATATGGAAACATGTGTCTAGTTTATATGTATAAAGCCAGAATGCTACCTCTTGATTGAGGGTGTTGTTTGAGAGTATTTTGTGTATCGGGCCCTGAATTTTGTGTTTTAACGGTGTGAGTGCTTGGTAGTTATGTTACCATAATACGAGAATACATTTCAAGCCGATAAAATTACTTTTTCCTATTTTAAAGATTATTTGTTACAGGGAACCAATGAGTAATTCGTACGACTTAGTTGTTTCATCAATAGTACACGTAAATTTCAAACCGCATTAACGTGCAAAATACGCAGTTTTATAACAATACAAATCGTCGATTATATTTCATAAATGGCGAATTTTATTTCGAGGAATTTCACCGCAGCCAACGTTAGAAAATTTGGAAAACTTTTCGCTTTAATTTCGCAAATTGCTATAAAAAATTCAACGCGCTAATTTTATAACCTCGAAAAAATGTAAAGCTTACACGTCATCGAAAAAAAAATATATGGAAAAACATAGTTTCGGCGGCAAGCGTGACTTTGAAAAACATTTTGATTTAACATTCCTAAGCGTAATTTGTAAACATCTGAG
This sequence comes from Coronaproctus castanopsis, assembly GCA_032883995.1. Taxonomy (NCBI): domain Eukaryota; kingdom Metazoa; phylum Arthropoda; class Insecta; order Hemiptera; family Monophlebidae; genus Coronaproctus; species Coronaproctus castanopsis. Next base: position 58,764,680 of record CM065052.1, read on the forward strand.
AAGAGGGTCAATTTCGCTATAGCGTCGCCTTGAAAAAGGCACGCATCGTCTTAAGCACGTTGGCAAATCGTTTTTAAAAGCTTCGTAAACGATTTCCATACTTCTTTACCCTTAGTCGTTGCCGCCTTTTTTGCCTGATTATTCTTGCATCGCCATTAACGTCGATCTAAATCGTGACCCGAATACCCGAATACCCGAATAACGGTACACCTCTCGAATAATTTCGTTTCATTTTTCTCCGCTTATAGTTCTTCTTAAAATTTGCGGACTAACATTACAAAAGAACGAATGATAACCACTTTTCGCGAAGAATTATTAATATCGCTATTTTATTATTCTTTTTTTTTTATTAATTATTCTCCGTGACTATAAATAATAGACAATTATAGAGAGTAGAATATGTCGCTCTCATTATGGATAGAAAGAAAATTAAATTATTCCATTATTCGAGTCGAATCTTCTCTATCAAAAATCTTCATCGTCTCTCTCTCTCTCTCTCTCTCTCTCTTGCATTATGCGAACCCTATAACTTCTTCATCAAGAGCATTTTCCCGTTGGCGACGGTCTAATATAGTTTCCATCCAATTCGGTTGTTCGCTAACATCTGAAGACATACCGACATCACTAATATCCATCCTTATAATATCACGCCGTAGGGTCTTTTACCGCGAACTTGCAACCTATGCACTACCGATATCAATATGTTGTATCTAATTATGAATACCGATCGCGAAAATAATTTAAAGAAAATATATATTGCCAATTATGCTGTCTTGTAACTATACACGTTTATCTGTATTACTCATCGTAAGCTCATATTATATTGTATTTTGTCTTTGTATATATCGGTAAATGTGTATATAGGATTTTCTAAGAGTCATAACGTATGAGTATAAATATTAATGTTTTCGCGGATCGTTTAATAATGGGACAAGATCGCATCCGAAATACTTTATCAACAGCTTTTACCCTTCGTCTATAAAAGCTACATTATGTATATAACGAAGCTTTTAAGTAGTTACAAATAGATATTCTTCGTTTGTCTAATTGTTCTCGGTCGTTGGTAGCAACTAGGGCGACGATTTCTCGATATAATATTCGGTCTCCGGCCTTGTGAATCCACCTTCATCGACGACCATTTTCGGATATTATCCAGCCGAGCGATCGTTCTTCTGCGGTAGTACATACTTTGGATTTCTTAATATGTGTCCCAGGTACGCTGTTTTCCTTCGATAATTCTTTGTCTTTTTTTTCAATATGTCCAATACTTCGTTATTTCTTCGCTGCCCACGATATGCGCAATATACGACGGTAACACCGCATTTCGAAGCCTTCTTCAGTTTTAATTATTTTAGCATTCAGCGTCCGTGTTTCGCAACCATACAGCAACACTGGCCATACGTAGCATTTTCTAAGTCTTACTCCAAGAAATATTCTATGCGACGTTAGTGTTTTTTTCATTTTCATAAATGCTACTCTTGCCTGCCGTATCCTGCTTTTAATTTCTTCATTTGAATCCCCGCCTTTGTTTAGCTACGCACCGAGGTATGATTACTTAGAATTTACTTGGATCTACTGTCACCATTACTTCGGTAGATACGCTATCCTAAAACAAATGGGTCCAAACCAAGGACTGCTGGCAATTATAAAAAAGAGAAAAACGGCATATTTAGGGCATATTATGCGTAATCGGAAATACAAGATATTACAAACAATATTGGAAGGGAAGGTAGGAGGTCAACGATCTAAAGGTAGAACACGGATGTCGTGGATAAAAAACTTAGAGATAACGGAGATGGAACTCGAAGAAGAAGAAGAAATATTAGTCGTTACCACTTAAGTGTGCATTTTTTATTTGCATTATTATCCTTACTATTATATATATATATATATATATATATATATATATATATATATATATATATATAGGTTATTTTTCATTTATTATTAATTATTTTAACTTAAAAACGTCAAAAGTTCCGAAATATTTCCTCATTATTAATTAAATTTATAAATTAACGATTTTTATGGAAAGTGAAAAATCGTATTCAATTTTTGATATTTACACGAATATTTATAGTATATACGATACGTTTAGTGTGTTTGTGCATATATATATTATATATATATATATATATATATATATATATATATATATATATTATACGTAGCGTGTATGTATATAACAAAATATATATACATTTGCACAAACTACCAAATATAGGAAAGTTTCCAAAAAATTCAACATATTATTATTAATACACCTGCTCTACCCTTTTTTCATCTTCAATATGCGTAATTTATTTTCTGGCTCGAATAAATAAAAACCGAATTGACTAAACGGATTAGATGACCTTTAGAAATATAAAAGTCGTATCGAAGAAAAAAAAAACATCGGGGAGGACTGTTTATTATTTTTTCTCGAATCTTTATCTTCGACCAAGACCAACGGAAATTACGCGAAATCGATTATCGGCGTAGAAAAAGAGAATGTGCCAATGTAAATTAAAGGACTTCTACTTGCGACACGATTGTACTGCGTGTACCACTAACGGGACCTTTACAGCCTCTCTAGTTCGGCCAAAATAATGTTGTTTCGCTTATTGACGACGGTTATTATTCAGAATATAAATACTAAACTTTCTTTCTCCGAAATGACCGCTCATCGATTAGCGTAAAAATGTCGAGCAGCTTATTTCGCGTGTTGACAAAAATTAAATTTAGCCAAGAGTATAAAACGAAATTTCGCGATTAATAAAATCCTTATACGGCGTGTGAACTTTCATTTGGCTATTTTTATAATGAGATTGACATTTCGTTCGATACGGAATGCTCTTAAATTCTAAATTAATATTTATATAATAATGCGTTAAAAAGTTATCTGTAGACCATTCTATTATACGCAAAATACTATTATATAATTTTTTGTGTAGAAAATTGATAATGAACCACTTAAAAGATAAATCGTGTTCCGTCGAAAGTAATTTGAATTCTCCGGAAGAAATTGCTATTTTCTGACAAATATATATATATATATATATATATATATATATATATATATATATATATATATCGTATGAAAGGCTTTTTGAAGGCCAAATAATACCGATAAGACACCAGCTTTGATTTGTATATAAAATTGTACTAAAACATAGATTGTCGATATTTTCGTTTTCTCTTTTTTTTAAAAAAAAAGAAATGAAAAGGTAAAGTACTAAATACACTAGGCCGACTGATCCGTCACTGTAAATATGCTTTACCTCGTAAAAAAATTCCTAGTTGAACCGAAAATTCCTTTACGTATCGGTAATATATATCGAACAGATTCACTTGAAAACGGCATTACATGAAGCTCAGTCCTTCAATTGTTTTTTTACCACATCCCTCTACAGTTTATATTACCGTATTCATACAAAATTCTTCCAATAAAAGAACATCCATCTTTCCTTAGAACTACGTTCTTTATCCTCCGTCACTGATCCGGGCTACACTCAATAATATTTTATCACTGAGCATTTTCGTACACACACCCGTTATTGATACAGATCGATCGAAGTCGGCTCAGAGAACTGGAGCAGCAGTTTTCATACCATCTCTTAATATTAGCGGGGCGTACAAATTATCTGATCTTCGCTGAATGTGTATCTATCCTCTTAACTGATATGAAGCTTCAGAATAATTATCTCATTTTCACCGACTCACAAAGCATTTTGAAGTCTACTGAAAACAAAAAGTCCGATTCATTGATTTAATTCATCATGTTGAAACTTTTATTACTGTCATTCTTATGGGTACCAGGACATCGAGGAAGCCCGACGATGAAATTGAGCATTCATTACCTAAGGGGGGAGTCTTCTGATGGTGTGGTATTCTCTACACCTGATATCATAAATTTTATACAGCGGAAACATAAGAAACCCTAGCAACAGACATATGTGAAATGTATACAGCAGTTGTTGCTTACCAGGTACTATCAATTGCAACCGTCTCTTCCTAGATTTCCATTGTTCTACTTTTTTAAAAACATTAAGCGGAGAGGAATTGTAGTTATTAGCAGATTGCGATTCGGGCATTACTTGTTGTCGGACCGTCTGTTCTTTATGCTGCTTAGAAAAACTATTTACTTCCTTTTACATGCTGAACGTGCAATTCGTTGATCACGTGTTCTACGAATACTCTTCTTTAGTAACATTATGCTCTGAACTGTAACTTAAATTACTAGGCGCGCCTTGTAACGGTCCTACGTATAATCTATTGTCCCTTTTTCAAGTTGAGAATTTACATATATTTCCGGACATGGCGATATTTCTAGAGAAGTCGTCCGAGTTTATAGAAATATGGAGTTAGTAATTACAGTATCACGTTCGGTTGGACTGTAAAGGCATCCCCATTAAAAAAAAAAAAGAAACTTTCAGCGGGGGAAAAAATTTTACATAATAACACACCGGGAAACACAGGAAATGATCTTCTATGGAGTCGAAAACTAAGGCCGTTCATTTCTGGCGAAGTAGTAACTGTTCGAAGAAAATGCGGATCATAACTATGAATCAAACTGTAAAAAGTAAACTCGGTCGTGAAATATCTAAGTTTCCACTTAGATAACGAGCTAAAATTGAAACAACACATAAACAACTTGTTACCTACAGTTTCTATAAACATGAACTGGGAAGATTGTTGGAGCGACAAAAAGAATCAGATTAAATCTATTCCGGCGTCTTGTAAGATCAAAGTGGGATTTATAGTACAACTGCTAAGAAATCAGAAACTTGATACCATATGTTAAGGTGATATTTTTCTGGAAGTCTATGCGTGTGTCCATAGTATTTTAACTTTCTGGTTCGGACGGTATAAAGCACTCCAGCTTTATTTGACATTTTATTCAGCATCTCTCTATTGGTCGCGTGATCTAGACACGGTATTTTTAGAATTCTGCGATAAATGTACATCTGAAAAGCTTTGATTCTCGTCTCCAAGGTTTTTGTGTTGACAACCCAGATTTCCATACCGTATAGTAGTATCGACCGAATGTAACATCGGAGTAGGCTGTAATTTCAAACCCTTTAGAGTCATCAAATTTTTCGTGTTAAGAAAATATTTTCCTCGCTTATACTCGTGCTCTTATCTCTACCGATTGACCCCTCAACCAGTCTCTTTTTTTTTTTTTAATTAATGTTTTGTTGTGGGTTGGATCGAGAAAATTTTAAAAAATCTTTCAGCTAGAATTACAGTGTCCTCCGCGAATCTGAGGTGATTTAATGTTTTCTCCGTCCTTCAACGTATTTCGTGAGCAGTTATGTGTTTAACTTGAACAATAGTGGCTAGGGAACGCAACCATGTCGTAATACATTTTTTGAATATTAAGTTTTACTCCCCTGTCGTTTACTTCTAATATCCCTTCTTATTTGGTACATTATTTTTATATCTCTTCTATCTATTCAGATTTCTTTCGTCTTTTTAAACATTGAAACATAAATTAAGGTAAAACAAAACAAAAAAACGATAACTAGCGCCAGTCAGTATCCCCGATATAAAATTGTACGGTTGTATAACCCGGAACAGGTATCCGAATGTATAAATATCTGGTGTGTACCGTGTCACATACGGTAAACATAAAAAAAAAAAAGACATACATAACAAAACGACGGTTATTAAGAATGTAAATGACATTAGCCAACGATATATAGGAAAATAACTAAGGACAAGAATAATGAAAACGTACGTAAATTGTATTATATTGCAGCGAAGCTTTTAAACGTGATATTGGAGGCGCATGATAAGGATCAAATCGGCAGAAAAAATATCGAACAAGAACGTTGTGGAAATGGCGGTAGGAAGAATAGAATTCTATGACCACATTTAAAATAAATGGATAGATTATGTGATTAGACACGATGGATAGATTATGTGATTAGACACGATGGATAGATTATGGAAATTTTGTGAGGAGTGATAGAAGTAACAAACTGTAGAAGCCGTCCGAGGAATTGCTACATCAAATAAATCGCGGACAGTTATAGAGACGTTTGGAAAAGAAGACTGCAACATTATCAAAACATAAAACCGATAACCATATAATGTACACACATATATATATATATATATATATATATATATATGGTACATTATTTTTTATATAATGTGAAATGTAGTGATTTTTTATCAAAAATCAATTGAAAATTAGTTAAATCACTAATATTTATTTTCTTAAGGAAAACACAAAGCTTTTCGGCATTTACGCCATTATCAAGTGAAAAATTTAAAAAATCATAATTTTAAAAATATAAATTAAATATAATTACTTAAAAATATGTGATGGTAATTGTGAAAATATGATTCAAAAATGATGTCTGCTTCTGTCGGTCTATTTTTTTGATTTGTTGAAATTTAATATCAATATATTTGTTTATTAATTTAGTTTTTTTATATTAATTTTTTCTTCAATATTATTTTCCTGATTCTGTAAAAGTTGTATAATGTTGGAATTTTAAATTTTTCATTTACTATTGCGATGTATGATGTCCAAACGTAAAATATAAAATATAAAAATATACAACCACGAATTTTTTTTAAAAAACACAATTTTACAAATAAAATGAAAATAAATATTTAAAATCTGATTGTAATTATATTTAATTTATATTTTTAAAATTATGATTTTTTAAATTTTTCACTTGATAATGGCGTAAATGCCGAAAAGCTTTGTGTTTTCCTTAAGAAAATAAATATTAGTGATTTAACTAATTTTCAATTGATTTTTTATGGTACATTAGTCGCGATAATTTTCACGAAAAAACTTGTAATGGCATACTAAATTCGAACGGTCCGAACTCGTTCGTAAGTGTTTATCGTAGATAGAAATTGACTATTAAATCGCGCTGAATTCGAAATTTTTTTCTATCACGATCGTTCTAACAATAGTATCTAGTGTCGAGGATAGTGTATTATATTCGGATGGGGGTGTGATGTGGATTATACGTTTTGGGAATTTCCTCATCATACGGCCTGAAAACATTAGTGACGGGGAAACTTTACGCGGTACGAAAAGACTAGTTCAAAACGTAATTATGTAAAACTATAAAGTAAATCGTATATTATCCTGTCCGTGTCGAAATCCCAAAAAAATATAGCAAGAAAAAAAATACGATTTATATCAGAAACGGAAAAGTAAAATTTCAATTTTATTAACGTTTAATATTCTCAACAGACAATGATGAACTTAAAACAACGTGTACGTAGTATACAAATATATATATATATATATATATAACTACTAGAAACGAGATAACAACGAATATTAAATAACTATCAGAATACAATCGAGAGTTACACGGAACAAAATATTATCGGTATGTATATATATATATATATATATATATATATATATATATATATATATATATATATATATTTATAAACATAATAATAATTATTATAAACAATTTTTTTCAAAGGAACTGACTCTGTACACTTTTTTAATCGGCAACATAATAGCGCATTGGCTATGTGATTTATTCTTAAAATATAATTGATTTGCTAATGACGGTCTATAACAACATTAATAATAATAATAATAATATTATTAATAATTGAATTTATTTTTTAAATTTATTCAATCGACCATAATAATGTTAATAGCGATTTAAACGTGTGCGTAGATTTTTTTTAATTATTTATTCGTTAAAATAATCGTGAAACGAATTGCATCTTAATTATTTCAAAGTTGTACCACATAAACGTGGTTATGTGTTATACGAAAAATTGAAATAATATTTAATATAATTTACATATATATCACATATATATGGTAGCGTGTGTTGGTGTGTGCGAGTGGCTTTGTTATAATTATTTCTAAAATAAACAATTTTAGTCCATGGCATATTTCTTAATTATTTTAATTTTACACACACATATCCGTCACTGGTTTTACGATAACTTATCGTATCTCTGATAGTATTTATGGTAAAATTACTCGTATTTATTATTTACATGATTGTTATTATTATAAATCGGTTACGCGATTACTGCTAAAATTTTAACCTAATATATAACTAAGTCTAAATAAATGTTAATAAAACAAAATAAAAATAAATTTCATAAATAATGATTAAATTTATTTTTATCTCGTTTTATTAATTCGTAAAATCACTACCCTCCGACACATCGACATTAAATAAATGTCATTTCATTATCCCCGTAGTTATTATTGTTTTATTATTATTATTATTTATAAGTTGGCACACTAGTTCTTACGTGTTAATTTGTACACGTATGAATATTATTATTGATTATATTTCTATGCCGGTTTCAAAAATTTATTTTCCTCGAAAATTCCATTGTAAGAAAAGTTTGTACATTTTTTTCCCCCCTTAGAATTAAAAATAAATTTATTCGCTTATTTATTTTTTTCCTGTCCGAGGATACTGAAGAAATCGAAACTGTTCTCCGTGGCAGTTTTTTAACGAAAATAAAAATTAAAAGGAGCAACTTTGAAAATCCGAATTATTTTGATTTTAAATTCAATTTAATTATTGTACGATGAAATTAAATATGAAACAATTATATAACGGAAATCGAACGAGCCGATAATTAGAAGAGAAAGTTCGTTTTTAAATTTAATTTAACTGGTAAAATGAAAGCTTATTTTAGTTTTTACCGATAAAAATGAAAATAAATAATTTTATTTTTATTCGGATTATTCCGAATGGTGCGTCGTAAAAGTTACTTCGTGTATATGGTACGCAGTCGATTAGTTCCGATGTCGAAATCATTATAGGTAATCATTTCAAATCGAAAATATGGCAGTATATATCAACGAATTACTTATAAATATTTACATATATTATTGTGTATATATATAAATATAACATATATGTTATATATATATATATATATATATATATGTAAAACAATTCTTAAATTAAAATGGAATATAACACGATAATCGCTTAACGTTAAGTTTGTAATACTGCTTAAAAACATAAATACGCTGTTAACAAAAAATTAAAGACCACGTATTCTTTTTAACGAATACTAATAAATTATTTATGAACATTATTATTACGATTTAACAATTACTACGATATTCATTATTTAACATTTATCATTTTATAAAATACTAATTAATTATTTATTAGAATTATTATTTATTATGATTTACCATCACTATTACTATTATGATCGTCATTATTTAACATTATTTTCGTTATAATTACGACTTAAGTGGAAAACTAATATATATTACAACAAATCAAAAATATACGAGCATATTTTAATATATATATGCATATGTATATAGTTGGAATATAAAGAGTGTGCAATTTTAAATCTCCGAAATACCGTCACAAAGTCTATACGAGTAACTCTGGTTATATCTACGAAAATAAATTATCTATAGATTAACTCGAAAATTTATATAATCGATATATTGCCGACTTTAATTATAATTTTCAATATTCGTCGTTCGATTTGTAATATTTATTACAAATCGAACGGGTTGAGGTCAAAATCAAAATTAAAGCATACAATTAGTTTTATCAATTTTCGAAAATAATAAAAATAATTTGTAAATAATTACGCAGATAATGTTTTTTTTTTAATTTTTATCTCGGAATTACGCGCACGCTTAACATTTTGAGCCGCGTACCACATTTTTAACCTTGGTGGGGAACAAACGCATGTCAGTCGATATGACTGACGAGTATGCTTTGGATAAAAGATTCAATGTCATTTCTGGCTGACACTTTTAACTTGGTAACTATTTCGAATAAAAGTTTTCGTTTCGAAACTAATAACAAGGATGCTTTGTTCGCGATGTAAAGAAAAAGTATTACGTATAAGACTGACCCTTTTACATAAGATTATTTTGTGGTTTTATAATTAATGCAAAATAATTTTAAGTTCAACGGTTTTGGGGTACTGAAAAATTAAAAGTTTCAGATGAAAACGTTATACTTTCAAATATAGACACGTGCGATAACAATATGTCGGTCATTTAGCTGGCGATTTCTTTTTAATTCCGTTTTTAAAATAAATAGAAAAATTTACAGTCATTAGAGATATTTATAAATACGAAGTAAAAATTAAAAATTAGCACGATTTACAAAAAAAAATCCGCATGAGGGTAATGGACAACGCCAGTCACAACTATAACGGGACTCAAATTGTTCATAATTAACAACAAACTTATATTACCATTAATCGTGATGGATTAATAACGTTTAATATACAATATCGGATATACACACAAATAAATATTAAAATCAGACTATTACAGAAACGTGCGTTTTGGTTTTTGAATTTATCTAGATAATGAAAATGCGCCAAGTCGTACGGAGAAAAGTTAAATGCGGCTTGCCCGTACGTTAATTATTAATTATTAATTATTAATTATTAATTATTAATTATTAATTATTAATTATTAATTATTAATTAATTATTATTGTTATTTCCTAGGGGAATTATACCATTAGGACGCGTACTTATAATTTTGCTGTTAATTCAATAGTAGGTATATCTGTCGAACCAACCGCCCGGATGGGTTCTAATCCAGAAACGTCGACATTCGTCGTAGATGAAAATAACGACGGCGAACGGTACAGCCGGTAGCCACCATTGGGCGCGTACCGGATAGGTTTTCAAGACTTCCGTCATGCCGGGACAGTAGGATACGAAACAAGCGGCGACCGTTTCGAAAACCATACCGAAATTCAATACCCAATTATTCATACCTTGATGTACGATGGAATTGTAACGCGTTTTACATATGATCAAATCGGCCCATTGCACTACGACGATAGCGATGAAAAAAGCCGTATGACAGGTATACTCTAATACTTTACGACTGCTATAGGTCCATTCTTGACCGTACGAATCTTCCAGATCGTTGATAGCTTTCGAATCCCATTCGCGACGTATACCGATCAAACGGAACGGTCTCCAACCGCTTTGAGCCATTATGACGAAATAGGAAAAAAATCCGGCTACCGCTTCGATGACGCCGATTTGTCCGTAAGCGACGAAGATTAATTTACCGGTGACTAATTTATCGGTTTGCGGATTTCGCGGATGACGTAGCATAATGTCGGATTCGGCTTTTTCGTAGGCTAACGAAATAGCCGGCCACATATCGGTACCAAGATCGATACATAAAACCGCTACCACTCCGAGCGGTAACGGTATACCGCTGATGATGAACATTAAAAACGGCGTAATTTCCGGCACGTTCGAAGCTAAAGTGTAGGCGATGGATTTTTTCAAATTGTCGAATATCAAACGACCCTCTTCGACGCCGGTAACGATGGAAGCGAAATTATCGTCCAGCAATATCATATCGGCCGTCTGTTTAGACACGTCCGAACCGGTTATACCCATAGCGATACCGATATCGGCTTTTTTCAAAGCCGGCGAATCGTTAACGCCGTCTCCGGTAACGGCTACGATGGCGCCTAATTTTTGACAACCTTCGACTATGTGTAATTTTTGCGTAGGCGACGTTCGCGCGAACACGATTTCTTTATTCTTACGTAAAACCTGTTCCAATTCGTCCGCGTTCATATGACGCAATACCGAACCTTGAATAACGACGGTAGTCGATTCGCGCGGATCTAACGAACTAACCGGAACGCGTCGTCTTTTAGCGATATCTTCTAACGTTTCCGAACCTTCGGATATAATACCGACCGCTTTCGCGATCGCTTTAGCCGTAGCCGGATGATCGCCGGTAACCATGATAACGCGAATTCCGGCCGTACGACATTTCGAAACGGCGTCCGGTACACCGGGTCTAGGCGGATCGATCATCGACATTAGACCGACGAATCGTAAACCGTTTAGCGGAAAATTAGGCGGATCGGTGCTGAAATCGAATCCTTTCGGATATTTCTGTTCGTCTAAGTATAAATCGCAAAAACCGATTACCCGTTCGCCGTAATTCGCTAATTGTTCGATAATTTCTTCCGTCTCCTGACGCGTATTACCGCTATTCATGTCGACGGCCGATTCGCCGTAGCTGACGCTAGAGCATCGATCTAAGATACGTTCGGGAGCGCCTTTCATCACTAATAAATGACCGCCGGCCGGTAATTCGTGTATGGACAGTTGAAATTTATCGGTCGAATTAAACGGTATTTCGACGACTTTTTTATGTTCCTCGCGAAAAGCGCTCACATTACCGACGGCTAATTCGGAAAATTTCATAATAGCCGCTTCGGAAGCGTCGCCGATCACTTCTCGTTTTAATACGGCCACTTTTTCCTGTCCCGAAACGAATTCGGCCCGACTACAAAGACAACCGGCTCGTACTAACGATTTGTACGATTGACTTTCACGCACGTCCGGCGTAATACCGGTCGCGTCTTTGAAATAATCCACTCCGACGACGTCTTTATCGAAACTCAAATGAGTGACCGTCATACGATTTTGCGTTAACGTACCGGTCTTATCCGAACATATAGTCGACGTCGAACCGAGCGTTTCGACCGCTTCTAAATGTTTAACTACGCAATTTTTCGACGCCATTCGTTTAGCCGTCAACGACAGACAAACCGTGACCGTAGCTAGTAAACCTTCCGGTACGTTAGCGACGATGATACCGATTAGAAATATAACCGCGTCCAACCATTCGTAACCTAACAAAAAGGCCATAATGAAAAACGACACGCCTAAGAAAATCGCCCAAGCCGATATTAAATGCATGAAATGGTGAATTTCCTTCGCTATCGGCGTATCTCCTTGCTCTAAACCGGACGTCAAACCGGCTATACGTCCCATTACCGTATTATCGCCGGTTAAAATGACCACTCCTTTAGCCGTACCTTCGACCGCGTTCGTCGAGAAAAACGCCAAATTAGACGCTTCTAATGCGGTCGCCGCGTTCGATACGTTCGCGTCGCGTTGTTGAGCTTCCGATTCGCCGGTTAACGACGAATTGTCGACTTTCAAACCGTGACTTTCGATAACGCGTATATCGGCCGGTATACGATCGCCGAATTTCACTTCGACCACGTCTCCTTTAACTAATTCCGAACTGAGTACCGTCTTTTTCTGGCCGTCGCGTACGACGCTAGCGTATTGCGGTACCATCGTTTTAAACGAATCCATTATACGCGAACTTTTCGCTTCTTGCGTATAGGAAAATATCCCGGTTATAACGCAGACCAATACCAGAACCGTGCCTAACCACAGATTATCTTCGGACGGTTCTTCGGACGTGGAAAATTCGATCAAATAGGCGATGATGCATAATAAAGCGCCGGTCCATAGTAGTATGGAAAATCCTTGAAACATGTGTTTCAACAGATTCACCCACCACGGCGTACCTTTGGCCGGTGTTAACGAATTCGGACCGTCTCTTAAATAACGTTTCTTCGCCTCTCCTGTCGTTAATCCTTTTTCCGGATCCGTCTGATATTTTTCGTATAATTCTCGAGCCGTTATTTTATGATCTTCTATGTCGACTTCTTGTTTCAAATTATGCATACGCTGTTCGGACCCGTGGGTCGTTTTATTATCCGACGAATTATGAGGCATCTTTCTATCAAAAACCGACGATATTATAAATTACGTCGAACATTCTCGAAAAGAAAATTCTAAATTTTTACTAAAAAAAAAAATTAAAAAAAAAAAAAAACGCGAAACTATAATTAATTAATTATTATATCACAGATAAAGATGTAAACAATTTTTTTTTCGTCTAAATATACGTCTTCGATTTAACTTTATATAACTGCGTCAGGTATTGCGATAACGTTGTTATAAACGGATTCGGTTTATCGTTACGCGACCGGTAAAACGAACGATAACAATACTGACGAGGCTCCCGTTGTAATTTAGGCTGTTCGATATTTAAGGAATAATTGACTAAAACGTACAGCAATACATCGCCCAATTCGTGCAGATATTTGGCGGTTGGCGCGTCGTACTTGGTTTTATTGTAAGCATTCAGCAACCAATTCATCGTCCACCCTCGTTATATGACATGGCAATCGAACTGAAACACGATAACGACAACGTGTATTTAGTAATATAGACCGTAATGCGACGAAGTAGAGTTAGCTAAACTTATAGTATGACTTAGCGAGAATTTTTGAATAAAACTACTCTAGCAAAATTTTTCAACGAAATTTTGTTTAGCAAAACGAGTAGTTTACAATCATTCGTTGAATATCATTTGCAACGATACATTCATTTCAGTCGGTTTAGAAAAAATTTTCAAAGACTTTCCGAATTTTGCCGAGTTTTCACGGGTCTTCCAGATCTCGTGGACTTCGTAAACGCCGCTGTTAAGGTATTTCAAAAAAAAAAAAAAAAAAATATCTTTTCGAAACTTTCTTTGCACTGTCATGATCGATTCACGCCCAAAATAACGTTTCAAAACGCTCGCACTAATTATAGAATGCCGTAATAACTGAATATCTCGTATGTACGCTAGATATAGAGCACGCGGTTTGCGTTGTAACAGTGTTACCAACTGCGCTATTCAAAAAACAAAACCGTCCGTCTTCTCTGGGTCACCCTATATTTAATATATATATATATATATATATAATTACGCGAAATTCAAACGCTGAAAACACAATGCGAGTAATTATTTTTAACATATAACAAAATGATTGTAATTTGCGCATTAATCATAGGAGACAATTTAGACTTAATTATAAAATTTATATTTACTAAATATATAGCCGTAGGAAACTATTTTTACTATTTATAGGCATAGAAAACTATTTGTACTTGATTATAAAATTAATGTATATTAAATATTTAGGCACAGGAAACTATTTGTACTTGATCGTAAAATTAATGTATAATAAATATATAGGCATAGGAAACTATTTGTACTTGATTATAAAATTTATGTATAATAAATATATAGGCATAGGAAACTATTTGTACTTGATTATAAAATTTATGTATACTAAATATATAGGCATAGGAAACTATTTGTACTTGATTATAAAATTTAAGTACACTAAATATATGGGCATAGGAAACTATTTCTACTTAATTATAGTTGCTAACCCGTTTGTAACTGTTTGGTTTTTTTTTTTTGTCGACGAATTGAGTTCACGATGATACACGTTTAATTACACATGTAAAATTATTCATGTATAGTTTTATAAATTTTCAAAGTAGCATTTTTTTTCCCCTGTTCATTTGCATTTGCTAATTGGTTTTGTCATATACAATGTTTGTATTATCCATACTATTGTAGTAAGGTGTGTGATCCTGTACGTAATTTAATTTAAGATGTATATATTGTAAATTATATTATCTATTTTTATAGATTCATCTGTCGGTATTCCACATTCCAATACCATTAAGGAAAGCCGTTAAATTCAAATACCTAGGGTCAAGTATTACCTCAGAGGGAGACACACAATGCGACATAGACTCCCCGATCCAAATAGTGTGGATGAAATGGAAGCAATTAACTGGGATACTATGCGATAAACTGATACATCTTAAAGGGAAGATTTATAAAACAGTTATTAGACCTGCTACGTTATACGGGGCTGAATGCTGGTCGACGACTGCAAAAATGGAACAAAAGCTCCACGTGGCTGAAATGAAAATGCTACGCTGGTCACTTGGCTACACACGCTTTGACCATGTCAAAAATGATGACATAAGGGAGCGTATATTGCACCTATACAGTCGAAATTGCGGGAAGCGCGCCTCCGATGGTATGGTCATATCATGAGGAAAGATGACGGAAGCCCGGTAAAGACGTTAATGGAGTACGACCCCGGAAGAAAGCGGCCACGAGGTCGACCAAGAAGACGATGGATAGACTCTGTCAACAACGACATGATGGAAGTTGATGCCAATATAAAGGACGTCAAGGATCGCAAGAAATGGAGAAGAACGTGTTATCAAGCGGACCCATTAACGAGAAGGCGCTAGGAAAGAAGAAAGAAGAATATTGTAAATTATAATACAAAAGTATATCTATAAGTGAAGTATAAATCAGGCATGGAGTTATTATAGTTAATCAATATGAATTTACTATATATTAGGATATTAATACAGTTTCTAAATGTATAAAACTTTTATTAAAATTAAAATAATTAGAATTAAAGTTTGGTTTAAGAAAAAAAATATAATATTCCTAGTTGCGATAATCATTAAAAATTAGATTTTAAATAAAAAATATATTATTCCTAGCTATGATAAAGTAATAATTAAAAATTAGAATAACACGATTCAAATAAATCAAACAAAAGATGAAATACGTACATGTAAATCGTAAATATTTTTTTAATGTAATCACAAACAATTACACACACAGTAAATGTTAACTTTATTTTAATTACAGGTGGTTTTTTTTTGTACAAAACGATATATTTTCGTAGTAAAATTTACATTCAATAATATAATGATAAGTGTGTACCGGCGAAAATATACCTTACCATACAGTCCAGTGCGATATCCTCATCACGTTTGTATATAATGATTTTGATAAAGCCGAATTGCTAGCTACACATTACTACAATATTCGCCGTTAATATTGAGAATATTCGTAGCAAATTTCAAACTGACAAAAAGTTCGGAGAGCCGTTAAGGAATTTTTAAAACATTGACCCACCTCTAACAACACCGCTCTTGTCGCACCTAATGAAATATTTTCCAACATTATACGACAGTAAAGAACGAATATTCAACTTGTATAGATAACATACCTACAATTATCATCGAAAAACTTCCTCGAAAACTATAATTGAAATAACTAATATTAACAAACGTTATACCTAGACTAGGCTATTCCTACAAGCCTGGAAAAGGGCCAAAACTAGAACACTTCCCAATTATTTTTAAAATGATCCAATAAATTCCCTCCATATCTCGCTAAAGTAATTTATGCTTACTTAAGTAATCGAACATTTTACGTCGAACTAACTAGTTATAAATCTTCCATTTGTTTATCCGAAGTACCGCAAGGAAGTATTCTAGCTCTATTTTTGTTTGCATTTCATTTATACGATATTCCAAATATACCATTCGTGGAACTTAGACCATCATACATACTAGTCTATAAATAGGCATTTCACGTTTACTACTTTAAAAAATGGAAAATTACCATCAACCCGTCCGAGACCGAAACGGTATTTTTTACGCGAAGACGACCAGTACTGCTACTAAATCTTACCGTTGAAAACGAGAACATTGCTTGGTCTAAGAATATTCGTTATCTAGGTATAATCCTAAGAAAAGCGATTAACATTTGCTGATCAGATTAATTACATGAAAAGGTCAATAAAGCAATTATTAATACAATTCGCCGACTTTTTGCGGGAAATCATTGCTGAATCTGGAGAACAAATTAATCCTTTATAAAACTCTTATTCGACCAATTATTACATATTCCTGTTTCGCTTGGTGCCATATTTCCAATACTAATTTTAATAACATACAGTTACTATAGAACCGGTGCTGTCGGATTATTCTTAAAGATGGATCGGCATCTGAATCATTATTAAATAAACTTGATCGGGTACAAAACGAGTGTGTCATGTATTGGTGCGGTTAGAAGCACTCCGATACCGGCATTAATGGCAGAGTATAAGATTCCTCCCTTACAGTTTAGACGAAGTTATGTTTTCCGTTATACAATTTATTCCATCACATTTATTGCAACTGGCGGTTTTCAAATAACAAGATGACCCGACTGGATTCAGTTATACCTAGATTGGAAGAATTTCAGGCTCGGATCGTGCGAATTCGTATACCATCCAATTTATATTACCGTATTCGTACAATTTTTCCAATAAAAGAACATCTTTCTTTCCTGAGAATTACGTTCTTTATCTTTCTTCACTGATCCAGGCTACATTCAATAATATTATCACTGAAAATTTTCGTACACACACCCTTATTTATACAGATGGATCAAAATCGGCTCAGGGAACTGGAGCCACAGTTTATCCCATCTCTTGATATTAGCCGGGCATACAAATTATCTGATCTTTGTTCCGCATTTACCGCTGAATGTGTGACAGTATTTCCTTATCTTCCTTAATTGATACGATACAGATAATTATCTCATTATCACCGACTCGCAAAGCATTTTGAAGGCTATTGAAAACAAAGGGAAGGCGTCAGATTCACTGATTTTCTTCATCGTGTTGAAACTTTATCATCTGGAAAACTTGAGTATATTTGTGTCTTTCT
Organism: Coronaproctus castanopsis; assembly: GCA_032883995.1. Lineage (NCBI taxonomy): Eukaryota > Metazoa > Arthropoda > Insecta > Hemiptera > Monophlebidae > Coronaproctus > Coronaproctus castanopsis. The sequence continues at coordinate 58,782,848 of CM065052.1, forward strand.
TGTGGTTATCGGGACATCGAGGAATTCCCTACAATGAAATTGTAAATTCATTAGCTAAAGGTAGGTCTTCTAGTGGTGTCGTATTCTCTTCAGTTTCATATTATACATTTTATACAGTCGGAACACAAGAAGTTCTGGGAACAGACGTATGTAGAGTGTATACATCAGTCGTATCTTACTACGTACTATCAAATGCAACCGTATCTTCCTAGATTTCCATGGTTCTACTCTTTTAAAAACATTAAGCGGAGAGGAACTGTACTTATCAGCAGATTGCGGTTTGAGCATTGATTGTTGCCGGACCGCCTGTTCTTTATGCAGCTTAGAGAAATTCTATACTGCCATCTACATGCTGGACGTGCAATTTGCCCTCTTTAATAACATTACGCTCTGAACTGTACCTTAAATTACTGCGCGCGTCTTGTAATGGCCCTCCTTATAACGTATTGTCCCTTTTTCACCTGCGATATTTCTATTGAAGCTTGCTAGTTCGGAGTTTATGGTTTCTACGTGTTTTAATGCCGACGTGGAATCTGAGCAAATTACGCGTTTAAAAAGCTTAAAAACTATTCGAAAACACAATTTATCGAAATTATCACGATCGAACGTATTCACACACTCCTATCTTGTACCAGCTATCTCGCGTAAAAATCGAAATAAAATTTTCAAAGTACATCTTCCTTAATGCATATTAAAATAAAATTTAATGGGACGCGTTGATAGAATTAAACCTTCCGAATATATTCGTTAGTAAAGTTTCGATTAAATTTTATTATTATAATTGTAAATTTCACGATAATCAACGTATAAAATATTATCACGTCAATTATTTTACGTTCGTATTTAGTTATCTAGACTACCATCGCTGGTGAGATTTTACGATAATTTTCTCCCCCCGAAAAAAGGAATAATTTAAACATTTATTTCATAATTAGCTCAATCGTTAATACTAAAATAATCAGCAAAAATAAGTTTTTAAAATCATTACAATTTTTCTTTACCAACAAAGCTTTTCGTACGAGTGAATATTTATTAAAAATGTAAAATAAAAAAACATTAATTTAAGATTACAATTCGCAAAAATTAGCGAAATAAAAAAACAGTATTAATAAAACAATCTTTTTAGCGATTTTAACACTACTTTTTTGTTTATTTTATTTTAAAAAATCAAATTCAACATTCTTCAAATTTTTTAATACTAAACCAGAAAAACGTTATAAGATGTTTTATTGTACGAAATAATTATAAATTCTTCTTCGTCTACTATATTAATTTATAGAAAAAGGAAACATTCTTAATTCTGAAATTATATCGCGGTTTTTTATTATAATCCAAAATTAACTAACGGTCTGATTTTTTAACTATAAACTAATTATATATTATTTCCTACGTGAGCACAGACTCTGGTTTACCATCGATTTGCTTCGGTTTTTATTTCAATCTACCGACCAAATTGGATATAGGACTGACTAGTAGCTATATATGTGTACATATACATATACATATACATATATATATATATATATATATATATATATATATATATATATATCGAGGGCGGGTTAGTAGCTATATATATGTATATATATGTTTCAAACCTTTTTTAATCATCAATATATATTAGGTTTTTTGCGCTATAAATCGCTTACAATTAGAGATACGAAAAAAATCGTTATTAACTAAGTAGATGGTTGTAGGAAAACCTATTAAATAAATACATATATTTCGCCAGCGGATTAAGCTATATATGTGTATATATATAACTGGGAGATTAGTAGCTATATATACCGGTAGCCCATTAACGTTTGATTTGATCGATCTTTTTTTAATATATACACGATATATTGTTTTGTTCCTAATCATCAATATATAAATATATATAAGGTTTTTTGCGCTATAAATTGTTTACAATTACAGATACGAAAAATATCGTTATTAACTAATTAGATGGTCATAGGAAAACCTATTAAATAAATACATATATTTCACCAGCGGATTAGTAGCTATATATGTGTATATATATAACTGCGAGATTATTTTTATAGGGGCGGGCGTGTCTTAAGTTCAACAGCAACTGCAGTATGACGTCATTTCGACGAATTTGGTTTTATCCGACGAAATATATACTAAATGTATTTTATATATATATATATATATATATATATATATATATATATATATATAATAAAATATAAATAAACGATATTTTTGTTTTATGTAGACTTCCCGCTTGCGGAGGCCATTCAAAGGGCGGGTTTACATATCAAAAAACTGCCGCGCGGCAAGTTGTTGCATATAGGGATGGATATTCGTGGATAACTCGGCGAATTTTAGTCGGATTTTAGCAAACCTTTTTTCGTTTTGTTCCTAATCATCCCCCTAATTATAACATACATGATGTGTAGCCCCTAGTTTTTTAACTATAAACTAATTATATATTATCGATATCGACTAACTTCCTACGTGAGCACACACTCTGGTTTACCATCGATTTGCTTCAGTTTTTATTTACTCCCGTCAATTTACCGACCAAATTGGATATAGGACTGACACTCGGCTATAGAGCTCTGTTTTCCCTTTAACAATAAGAAAATTTTGTCCCTCGTAAGATTCAGACTCAGAACGCCAGAACGAAACGGGATATGTATTTCTATATAATAATAACAAATAATTTTACTCGTTACGGAAGTACCGATTGTTTGTACTTTACCTCGGTGTCCGTCCTACAATCTTGCAACTCGAAGAAACTAAACCGATTATAAACGGTCGGCAGAAAAAAGCTAACAACATGTTGAAGTTAACTTAATATAATAATCATAATTATCATAATAATAGCCTAAACATGTCTTTCGCATTTTGGGAGTAAACTAAAATTAATTCGTTGAAAACTCCGCAATTAACCCAACGGAAAATGAAAGGCATAACGGAAAATGAAAGGCATAACTAAATCTGGAAGTCTCGTATATATGTCGAAAACAGATATCAACATCGTTGAGTAACAATCCTTAGAAAACAAAAAACAGCTAATCGAAATATAACGAAAAATATTTCTGAGGCCAATACTGAGTGTGGGGGGGAGGAACGGTATAAAAGAATTTTACGAATTTTAAGGTTATAAACGTATACATGAATTTAGTTAAGGACGGATGCATTGAAGCGAATAAACGAATTAAGTGCACTGAGAAAATCTGTAAATAATTATAAATAGACAGAATTTGAAAATAAACAGAAATTTATTTATACACTCATAGATACATACATTATAATATATATATATATATATATATATATATATATATATATATATATATATATATATATATGTAATGTGTATCAGCTTATTTTCTTAATCGCTCATACATGAAAATTTAACAAACTGTTTACGGCCGAATAGTTGAGAGCTAGTAAAAAGTAAGTTAACTGAACCAAATGCGTAAGCAGGATTGTTTTTTAAAAAATTCGTATATTTCCTCGAAGCGTACGAACACACACACACACATATATATATACATAATTTGAACAGTGTGGAATGTAGTGATTTTAAAAAAAATAAATGAACAAAAAAATACTATATTTTTATGTGTATATACAAAAATACCACAAATCTGTTCGGCTATTGAGCCATTATCAAGTAGATATAAAAAAAAAATGAACAAATAAAATATGAAAAATATTAAAAAATTGAAATCAAATAAAATGTAAGAAAATATGTAATTTAGATGTACAAATATATTACAAGAAATAGCGCAGTGAAAAAAAATTATAAATCTATAAATATGTTTTTTCACTTTGCTATTTTTTGTAATATTACACATTCGAAATTAAGTTACATTTTATTTAATTTTTTCCTTTTTTTCCTTCTATATTTGTTATAAATTGTATATTTTTTGTATTTTATCCTTTTATATATTTTTTTATTGTCCACTTGATAATGGCTTCGTGTTCTTTTTACATATAAAAATTTAATGATTTTAAATATATATATTTTTTCTACTTATTTCACATATCTAACGAGAGAGAGGAAAAATCGAATTTATATCTATTTAGTGGTAACGAAGGCGACGGTTGTAGCGTGGACAAGTTATCTCCATAAGTTATGCAAATGATATCAAATGGAGCTCGTTAAAAATAATTATGTTCGTGACGTTCGTAATATTCATAATGAGAAAAACATTAATAATAGTAGATAGTAATGCTTTAATAACAATAATAATAATGTTATAATAATAATGTTATAATAATAATAAATGTAATAGTATAAGTATAAAAACGAAAAATTGCTCCGCTATAAATTCGTTTCGGATTATAATAAATCAGGACGCAAATTGGACATATCTATATATGTCATTTTAGACGTAACGCAATTTCTATGAAAAAAAAAATTGGTATCTAGTTTTCAGCGGAGTATTTTACGTGCGGGCGTAAGTTATTATAATCAAATCGATATTAGCCAACGAAATTTCTTTCTTGAACAGAACGGAAACTGCAGGTCTTCTCCAGCTAAATACGGAAAGCGTATCAATTGCTCGAATATAAGAATTTGAAACTACGTGATTTGGTTAAATTTATAAAAATCGATATTCCATATAGTACATAATTAATTTAAGTCAGCGGTATTTTCGCGGAAATAATGCTTCCAGAGATGCACAATTTTCTTCTTTAAAACCTAATTTGTACGCCAAAAACTTTAAGAATGGTCGAAAAATAATTTCACTACTGATCGTTACTGTATGCGATTTTTTTTTTTTAATTTCATTCATGGACTCGGGTACCGAGCTTCATATCTCAAAATGCGTATGAAAAACTTATATTTACCGTCGAATACAGTCCGAATACACATATTCATCTCTGAAAATATATCGATTAGATGGCAACTTTCCTGGCGATACTATTTACACCTTTATAAATCGCGCCGACCCGTTTAAGTCGATTAAAATATCGACTTTTCTTCAATTTTCATTTTACACGTAAAAAAAATTGCGACTTTTATTAACGCCTCTGTTGCCGAATTTACGTGTTGCTTGGACATCAGCCAACGGATATTTCTGAAACGAACTCGTTCTCGACTACGACGATGGAAACTGAATACAATCAAGAAGACGTTCAATTGTAATACATACACACAGACAACGCACATATATATATATATAAAACACAGATCACACACACACGTCTAAGCGACTCTGGCGCAAATGAACGAAGCATTAGTTCCTGCAAAAAAAAAAAAAAATATGGACGGTAGTCAAAAAATTTTATTCATTTCGAACGAGCGCGTAATAAATTTAACGTAATGAAAAAAATTTCATTTTGCAAGATAATTTTAATATCGCCTAAATTTCGATTTATTCGATTTGTCACCGTGGCTTATTAATTATGAATAGTTTTTTTTAAAACTCAACTGAACAGACTCCTAGATACGTTACATCGGACAAATATTGGTTATGTAGTTCATACATTGAAAATATCGATTTTGTTCGTTTATCGTTAAAATTAAAAAAAAATTAATATCTCGACGAAACGATCGCTTCCCGAGTATCTTAGGTTACTTCGGTAGTCAAGGCGAGAAATGTAGAGATAATATAAGTTGAATTTATTAGTTAATTACCGCGTTAGCTGACCTGAAAAATTCGAATGAACTGTAACATAATACTACCCTCGTTATTATTAAAGATCTGTCTTCCGTGGGCACAAAATTATTTTCCAATTCGACTGAAGTTTTACCCGGAGTGCTCGGATATCTATATAGATATTTAATCGGTAAATCGAGTGTAATATTCATATTCGAATGAATACGTGTGATTTTTTATTATTCGTACGTATATATTAATATAGGTATTTACATAAAATTATCGGTTTATCTATATATATACGTAATTTTATATACGTGCAAAGTTGGGTTATAATCTATATATCGCATTATGTTAAAACTATCGAACGGTAATATATATTCAAAATTAAACGATTAATTTCGAAAAATTCGTTAAAACGAACATTATTCACACCCAACTCCACCACCTACGTAGCACGTATAAATTCGACGGATATTAACTAAATACATCCGCCACCCGTGGTTTATCTACACGTATCGCGATACGACGTACCAAGGGATTAACATCACAGATATCAATTAAGTGCCTTATGTCTCCAGAGATTAAATTTTAATACGATATCGAACTACGTTATATGCACGGCACATACCAAAATTCTAACATATAAATGCATATATATATATATATATATATATATATAATCATCGTTTTACTATTCGTTTCTGAACATCGTGACTAGCTATTTATTTGTACGCACAAACTGAGCTAGCATTCAAGGCACTATTTATATGCGACGCAGATGCGCATGCATATGATGTTATACAGAGTGGGGTGCCGCTGCCTTCTCCGTGATAATTAAGAATTAAATAATGATGAAAACTTTCTATGTGGCTATAACCCCCGACCGTCGAGTTGACAGTCGAGCACTCTACCAACTACACCACCGTGACATATTATATATATATATATATATATATATATATATATATATATATATATATATATATATATGTATGTATATGCTAATATGAACGGTACGAACAGAATGCCCTTGAAATCAATATTACCAATGCTATCACTCAAATACAGTCTGATCTATAAGACAGAGTCAGAGAAAATTAGACTACTTAGATTGTTCGACTGTGAAATGACACTGTGGGCACTCTATTCCATACACAGTGATATACAGTGACCTTTAAAAAAAAAAAATATATATATTAACATTAATACTTCGTAATCAGCTTGTTTCGTTCCATTTCAACATCACTCTGACCCACTATTATTGGAAACCCACATACTATGATGATGATTATGAATATAATGATGAGGGTGGTGGTCAGAAACTACTGTTACTTTGAGATGAAAATTATCAATTTAAAGTTATATTTAAAATACAAAATCACAATAAATTGTAGCATACAAGCATAACGGTAATATAAAAACGGCTCGTTGGTGTGTGTGCGTATGTGTAAATTTGCAATAAAATAATTTGTTAACCTATTTTTTTATAGTAAATATATTTCTTTCCAGACCCGTTGATAATAATTCAATATTTAAGCGATCTTCCAAATGTACACCGACACCTTTGTAAAGTTAATTTTATATTTGTTACAGGGGATATTTGGCAAACAATTGTCTTCAAATTTGTAATATACATATATATATGTGTATATATATATTAGCAAAACAAAATAAAATCGAAGTTAATCACTAAAAAATTTATTACATAAACACAAACAGGAAGCTTTTCGACTATGAAGTTATTTTCAAGCTATTGTTAAAAATGTTACAAATAAACCAAAGATATTACTAGAAAACTTATAAATATCGATACATTGAATAGCCAGATATAATTTTTTTTTTTTTTTTTTTTACAATAACATGTAATTATAAAACCGACTTTAAAATTAATTCTTCATCAAAATTAATCATATTATTTAATAAATTATTACTACTTCTATGTTTTATAATTTGTAGTTTTTCTAATAATTTTCTCTTTTTAAATTTATATTCTGTGTGTAAGATTTTTATATTATCTGTAATGTTTTCTATAAAATGTTTTTCTTCTCTACAGTGCTTACCATAAAGTGACTTATGACCATTTTCATTTTTGTATGAATTAAAGTGTTCTCTTAGTCTATTATGTATTTGACGTCCTGTTTCACCTATATAAAACTTATTACATGTTGAGCAGTTTATTCTATATACTCTAGATTTTTATAATACCCTATAATCTTCTATTTTATTGTTGCAAATTGATTTAAATAATGTTTTATTATTATTTATTGCTATCATAATATTGTACTTTTTAAAGATTTTTAAAAATTTGTATGTGTATTTTCCTATATATTTAATTGATCCTAAATATTTATCTTTTTCTTTTTTATGTTGTAAAGAACTATTATTTGGTTTGTTCCATAATTGATCTACTATATTCGGATTGTATTTATTTGCTATGGCAATTTGTTTAATAATATTCTTTTCTTTATTAAGTTTGTTTTTGTTGCAGTTTAAAATAATTTTGGTTCAATTACAATAATTTCTTAAACTAGCTACTTTATGTGATTTTGCATGAAAAGAATCGTTTGGAATTATTACATCAGTTATTTGTTTTCTGTATATATCAATATCTAATATATTATTTAATTATAAACAAAAAAAAAAAAATATATAACACAATCACTAAATGTTTTTAATCGCGAAGCTTTTCGACAGTTACGTCATTTTCAAGCGCGAACAAAAATTATTACATCTTTTAATATATTATTGTTTATATTAATATTTAAATCTAAGAAATTTATATTTTTATTACCTATTTCTACTGTAAATTTAATGTTTTTATTAAAGTTGTTTAATTCTATTACAAATTTATTTAATTCATAAGTTTCCAACTTGTTATTCCAAATAATTAATATATCATCTACATATCTTCCCCAAAATTTAATATTATTTTTAAATATATTATTTTCTTGAGATATTATGTTCTCTAGTTCATTCATATATATTTCTGCTAAAATAGGTGATAAAGGTGAACCCATCATTAATCCTACTTCTTGTTTGTAGTATTTATCATTAAATTTAAAATAATTTTGATATAAAACAATTTTTAATAAATTTATAAATTGATTTTTAAACCTACTGTTATACATTTTATTATCTTCTATATATCTTATTACTTCATCTGCTGGTATATTATTATACATACTAACTATATCTAGTGATATAAGAATATCATTATTACTAATTTTTATTTCTATCAACTTATCAATTAATTCTACATTATTTTTAACATTAAATTGTGTTTCAAATTCATAATTATCCTGTAAAAATTTCTTTATTATTTTAGAAACTTTATAAAATGGTGCATTTATACAATTAACTAATGGTCTTATTGGATTTTAAACCTGAAAGAAGGGGTGCTTTTGGATTCATTTATATGAAATTGAAGTTCTTGAAATAATTATTTAAGGTATCATTTGTTGTATTACTTTCTTCTGCAGTACTTCCATTAATTGTTTTTATTTCTTTTTTGATGTATTCATTAAATCTGTTGGTTGGATTCTTAATTTTCTTGAATTTATTATTATCAATGAATGTTTTCATTTTTTCCAAATAATCATTTTTCTTTATTGCTACTATAGTATTACCTTTATCTGCTTTACTAAGCATTAAATTATTGTGCTTCAGTTTTTCTTTCAATTTACTTAAGGCTTGATTTGTATTTTTTTGTTGATTTTTCTTATTACTATTTTGTTATTAAAATATTGCTAAATTCTATCCTTAAATTATTTTGGACATTTGGGTTAACTTTTTGAATAATATTTTCACAATCTACTGCCATCTTTTCCATTTCATCTTGTTTGGATATATTGATACTTTTTCTGTCTATATATTTTAAGCCTTTATTAAGAATTTTAAATCATCTTTTGTTAAACTTATATCTGATAAATTAGCTACTCGGTCGTGGAACTTGTGAAACTGGTGTATGTTTTGAGGGCATTGTTTATTAATTAAATTCTTGAGTTTCATGTTAACAATATCACTGTGTTCTTTTGTTTTTTGTTTAATGTATTTGTTAGCTAAATTTGATGTTACTAAATTTATTATTTCATCTGTATAATAACTTATAATATCTTCTCTTAAACTGTCTTTCATTTTATTAAATAACTTAAGAATTTTATGTAAGTTACTTATTTCAGCTTTAATCCAGCATAATTCCGCTTTATGTTTTAGGCTTTGTGGAATTTTATTCTTATTTTTAATAATAGCTTTAGCATAATTTGGTATAATATTGAAACTTAAACATTTATGGTTAAACCAAATCTTTGTTCTAGTTTTATTAATTTTAACACATATTTTTAAATATTTAAATATTTTGTTAATGTCATAATTTGTTACATTATATTTATTAACTAAAATATTATAAATCTCCCGACCTGGTTCAGGTTCCATTAATGTTGATGTGTTGGAAAGTAGTGATTTTATGAATTTAGCAAAACAAAATAAAATCGAAGTTAATCACTAAAAAATTTATTACATAAACACAAACACACGAAGCTTTTCGACTATGAAGTCATTTTCAAGATATTGTTAAAAATGTTACAAATAAACCAAAGATATTATTAACTTCGATTTTATTTTGTTTTGCTAAATTCATAAAATCACCACTCTCCAACACATCAACATTATATATATATATATATATATATATATATTTATTTATTTATTTATTTATTTATTTATTTATTTATTTATTTATTTATTTACAAACAATACGGCGTACACAACAGCATAACGCAAATTACAGTGTACGCTCTTACAGAATAATTATAAAGTAAAAGTATGAACAAAAATAAAACTGAACCACACTCACACAACACGCTAATTAATATAAATAATATTTAGATTGAAAACAAAAAATTACTAATACAAACCGAAAAATGATTCTAATGTAATACAATACCCACATACAAGCACACATCTAAAAAGCACAGCATCGCAGGCTGAAACATAATTTGGTTTAGCCTGTTAAATATTAATAATTGTTAATATTTGTTTTAATAGTATTAAGTATTTTTGTTTATTATCATTATCATTTTAATTTCAACGGTATTGCTTTGCATATTTTCGCAGGTTTTTTAGCATTAATTTTTCCTGCATTTAGTATATACTTAAGTTGAATATTCATTCGTTAAAAATTCATGTTTTTTTTTTCTCTTACGTTTATTGTTACTGTGGTAAGTTTTTATTTGTAACGGTACACAGTTTTAAAAATTTATGTTTGTTTTAATTTGTAATTTATGTGAAATATACGTTTCTTCTTCTTCTTTCTTCTTCTAAAAGCACAAAAAAAAAAAACAGAAATATACCAGTCATACAAACAGAAATATACCAGTCATACACCCATACTCTCATGTAAACAAACTCTCCATCAAGGCACGCACATATGACCAAAATAAAATAAACTTACTGAAAAGTAACAACTGAAATATAGAGTCTAAAAAAATTTATTATATACAAATTTACTATCGAAATGAATATCTAACTGTGGATAAATATTTAGTATGTTATTATATAGACGTAAGGTGGATAAAAGTGGTGAGTTGTAACCTAGATTTGTACGAGCATGCGATTCATAGAAAATACGATGTGACCTACTATTAACACTGGGAACTATAAATGAAATTGTAGATAATAAATAATTGTCATCTATGCGAACATTACAAAGATCATGCAGGAACCTCAACTTACTTATCTTTCTTCTAGCACTCGAGGATTTAATATTTAGGAAATCGCATAAAATATTATAACTTAAAAATGTTGGATAGACACCAGTTTGGCGGTAATAAATATACCTCAAAAACTGAGATTGAACTTTTTCCATCATATGAATATATTTAGTGTAGAAAGGATCCCAAACCACAGATGCGTATTCTAATTGCGATCTTACAAGAGTGTTGAATGCGGAGTCCTAGGATCACGAAATACGCATGAATTTCTAATGATGAAACCCATAGTTCTGTAAGCATTTTTGGTAACATTACCAATATGAGTTGCAAATTTAAGCTCGTTGTCAATATAAACCCCCAAATCCCGAACACAGGTTACATTACAAACTGGAACATTACCCATAGAGTAATCAAAGAGACATTTATTTTTTGTACGACAAAATCGAATATAAACACACTTCTTATAATTAAAAGGTAAATAATTATTTATTGTCGCTCCATGTCACCATTCTATATATATATATATATATATATATATATATATATATATATATATATATGTATATATGGTTCTTCTTCATAGTCGGTAACTGAATATTCTGATCTCTATGATATTATTTTTAACCATCTGTTCCTGTTTAGGCTACTATGTATCGCTATTGCTGTAGCCCTGATAAGTCAAGTAGGGAATATAATAATATCCATCCATAGAGTCGGTAATCTACCTTCCCTTCTTTTCCCTTTAATCCGTCCAATTAATACTCATTTCTTCGATACTATTATCATTCCTTTGTGCGATATGTCCGTAATATTCCTGATTTTTTTATTGTACAGTGCAAAGAGACGTTTAATATTCAACCACACTAAATTTGAAGAATATGGAATGTAGTGATTTTTATTAAAATAAATAACGAAAAAGACGTTAAAATCACTAAAGGTTTTTTTCTTTATAAAAGATCACAAAGCTTTTCGCTGTTAGATATTTAAAAAGTTCAAAAACATATAAAATGAAAAAATATTATTTTACTGCGCAAATAAATGAAGAACAGTTATTAATACAACAATCTACTGATTTCATAAGAAAAAAAGATTTAGTGATTTTAAGTTCTTTTTTGTCGTTTCAACATATTTGTCCTCTCTGTTAAGAAGGTAAAAATAATGGAATACATTTGTAGTGTTAAAGTTAAACTGAAGTTTTTGTAAATAAAGTTCCACCGCTAAAAATTCGAAAAATACAATTAAGCGACAGATTAGCGCATTTATACGGTTTGTTCAACGGGAATTAATTTAAAATCTATTAGAGTGAACAAATAAAAGAGCTTCATAATGACGTATTTTGTATAACTTTCGTGATTTTCTTCTTCGTAATTAAACATTTATTTACCGTAAATTGTAATATGATTTTTATATAACGACTAACATTATCAGAAATGAACTAAATGACAAGTTTTATTGTCAGCTTCTTATATAGGCACTTCTTAATGGCAGCTTTTGCGTTTGGTTCTTCTACCATCAGTTAACCTCCGAGCTAATGATTGGTTGTTCTAACATCAGGCGATATTACTTCTGTGCTACGGTTGGTTATTTCATCAAGCGATACATTACTCGCACCCTAACGTGTCAATACTTAGTTTTAATCATCGTTCTAGTTTCTCTGGCTTATAATTTTTCTTCGTTAATTAGCAATTTTCCGAAAGCCTCTTACACATTATATTATTATATTTCTCTATTTCGGTGCTTTTTCATATTTTTGCTCCTTTCTCGGTACCTTCCTTTGTTTGACACCGATAAAATGATCCATTTCATTTACGTGCTCGTCCACAATTTTTTCACCACTATACTCTTATGTTTACAATCTGCAATATGCTCTTTAATACGCGTATTAGCAGATCTTCTTCTAGTTTGTCCAATAGCGCATAGATATGAAATTTTCGAAAGGCGCAGTAAAACCATGTGATATGTCGTACTTATTATTATTCAACAAGTTCTGCATTTAATTCCACAACTATAGTCCTAATAATTATCCTTTTATATATATATATATATGGTGCTGTTACGGTAATTCGCTTCACAGGTTTCGTACTGAATTCATTAACAGATCTCTCGGCTTTTTTCATTCCATATCTAATATTAAGCTTTTCAAATTATCCAGATCACCTTTTATATTATTTCTCTAATAATATACAGGCTGTACTCGCGCGCCGTTCGAGCTTTTGATACTGTAAATTTTTCACTTGGATTTTCCCTGTGAACATTCGTACAACACGTATGTTCCGTTATTCCTTTTTTGACTACCCGAAAAAGACAAGACGCTACTTTTTCCTCATCCACGGTAGATTTGATATTAGTATGAAAGATATTTCAACTTCATCGAAATTCTTATATAAATTCCGCACAATACACTACCGGCGGCCGATACACCCACAGGACGTATATATTCGAATTTGCGCCAATTTTTTCTCTGTTACATTACAATACGTTATTTTACATTGCGCTATATTATACTCTGTATTCGGGTGTATTTTCAAAATGGATTAACTATCACGGAAAAAATGTTTTTTTTTTTTACAATGTTCTGTTTGCAATAACTGTAATGGAAACTGTTTCATTTAATAGTCTTAAATTTTTTTATTTTTTTTTTTATCATCCGTTTATATTAACGCAGTTTGCGCAAATTTAATTTTATATTTGCGTGATAATCGGTACTCTGTCGGAAATGCCGAAATTTTAAAACGTTTTAAAAGTGATTCGAATTCAATTTTTAAAAAGGAACGTTGTAATGTCGTCTGACGAAAAAACTGATACAGTTTCTAGCAATAGTATACTTAACTTATGTTAGATTAGTACGATTTTCAGATGTTCTATATAAAGCTACATAAACCCTTTCAGCAGTTGTTTAACGCAATCAATATTATTGTACATGTATTTATTACACAATATTCTTAGATAAACTGTAGATAATTTTCAATGTATTTATACGAATATCGTTAAAATCGCATAATAAACAATTTTATGCACCATAGAGTGGACATCATAACTGAAAGGGTTAATTTCGAAAATAATCAAATTCGCGTTAATTTTTACTTAATGTATCGCGTGTCGAAAAAATTCGGTCGAACATTACCTAACGAGATAATAAGTCGATATATTTTCAAAAGCGATTTATTCGTTTGTAAAATTAAATTCAAAAACCGTCGCACGAAAATAAACTCTCAGAAAATACTTTAAGCTAATTTTAAAGTTAGCCGAATTTAAAACCGACATTTTTGTATCTACGTGTATGATTACGAAAATGTTGTCGCATTACACGAACAACACGCAATATACCTCTCTATATCAACGACCCTCTCGGAGAAGTACAAACATGTTCTAATATTCTATCATGTTTTTCAACTGTAACTCTATCAAATTACACACCCTATTGCTGTAAAAGTCTCGAATCTCTTATACCATAACCCCACTCTGAATATAATTTTACTACGTATTCCGCAAGTCATACATATTAATGAACTAGCAGACAAAACAGCTAAAGAATGTCCATTAACTCCTACATCCGAATCTGATGCAATCGCTTTCATCAAAACGCAGAACAAATAAAACCTTTCGTGATCTATGGAATATTATTCCTACAACTAATAAAACTATCCGCTCTCATCCTTTTCCTTGGAAATCTTTTTTACGCAAGGTAGTTCTATCTCGTCTTCTCGCATTTGCCACGCTGCGTTGAACCGGTGGCTAACCGACCTCAAAAGTTTAGTTGTAATTCGCTCCAAGAACTTTTATCCGATGATCCAATTGCGGTACAAGCAGTTCTTCAATTTCTAGCAGTACACGATACCCGACAATATTTATTTTAATTAATTTTAAACAATTCGATAAAAGCACGCCGCGTAAAATTAATTTGAAATTATTTAAAATCGCCTTCACACATTTCTGCTTTTTACCCTCTTTCAAATAGAAAACTTTTCTACTAAATAGAAACGATTCGTTTTTTTTTATTTTACTAATATTTTTTTTTTTTTTTTTGGTCCCCAGTTCGTAAATTACGATGGAGTAAATTTATTTATAAGTGATATACGTGTAATTTATAAATAATGAACTGAAAAGAGCCCATCCAATTAAGTTTACGGTGCTCAGCCCATTTTACATTAAGGTGATATTATACGATTAATTTGATTGAAATATATGTAGACGTATTTTGCGGTATGTTATTTCTGATACTGTGAAAACGTCAAATATTTTGAACTGCTTATCCGCCAATTCTGTTGCATTTATATCTGCGAAATCAGCGTTGACGTAATCCTGTCAGTATATGCTTTACATGATCGGTTAAATTACATTTTGCACATTTATTCGTATGCGATATTCCATACTTATATAAATAGTCTTTAAATAATCCATGAATAAACTGTGTATTGAAATAATTCGGCACGAATACAACATTTTTTAGTCTTCTGTCTACACTGGGAAACTATTGTTTCGCTAGTCCATTGTATTCATTCCGTAACCTTTGATATTTTTTAACATAATATTCATCCAATACTATTTTGAATTGTTTAATTGTTAGCTTTTTTTCTCGATGCAAATAGTATGGATGCTGATATTGCGTGTTGTTAAATTCGTGAGTTGTATTTACTTTATTTTCATTAATAAAATATTAATATGTTTCTCAATCTCATACACCAACGGTTTAATAGCAGCGATGGCAATGCTAGCCATATAGCTAATTGTTCTGTAAGGTTTGATTAATTTTATGGCAATCATTCTCTAGAAAGCTTTTAATTTGTTTTGAAATCGTTTGATATTTAACATATCATTATAGATTACGCTGCCATAAAGTATGTTTAGTAATATTATACTTTTATATAATATTATTCCCTTCTTATAGTTTATTCTATTGTTATTGTTATACAGTTTATCGAATATCCTTATAAATTTGCTAATTTTTGTTGTAATATGATTGAAATGATTATAGAATTTTAAATTATTATCAATTAATACTCCTAAGTATTTGGTTTGTGTGACATATTGTATGTCTAATCCATATTGCGTTAAATTTAATTTTGTAATTTCTTATTGAACAGCATATAGGTTGATTTCGAATTGTCGATGCTGAGATTAAATGATTGTAACCATTTATTTATTGCACGGTATACCTCGCTTAATTTCTTTCCTAATGAGATTTCATTTTTATCGCGAATTACTAATATCGTCCACAAAAGTAAAAATTTTTACATTATTTGGAATCAGTATATTGTACATTTGTGAGAAAACTAAGTTCCACAAGAATGGTCCTAATACAGACCCTTGCGGTACTCCTATAAGAATTTTTTGTTGTTTGGAATATGTATCTATTTCAAGTATTGTGAATCGATCTTGAAAGTATTGATTAATAATAATCAGTATGCTGTAATCTAATGCTAAAAGATCATTACTGTACCTCATCGGTACGAGCTCGATACGACCGACTAAAGTATCAGCTTAAAAAAATAGATGTATGATCGACCCCTCCATTGTGATCAATTTAGTCATTTATAAGTGGTAGGCGGCAATTTTATTCGCGTATTTTCTAATCGCAAATATTTCACGTCAAAAATTAGATAAAGGTATTTTGTATTTAGAGTCTGTTATTTTTCGTGGTATTTATTTTTATTTCTCTTTTAACTTAACGTAATATCGGATTTTAATAACTAATACTAAAATATTATTTCATCATCATTTATCATTAAACCCGTGGGTTCGTTTCCTTCATTCCATTCTATTCTAGATTCGAGTATGTTTGACATCCCTCGTATCTTCAATTATCCACGGTTTACATACTTTTATTCCTTGATCTTCCCTTTCTTCTCTTCTTCACCTTCGATAATCAATTTCAGTTTATCTCATACTGTCTCAGTATATGTCCCATCATCTTTGATCTACTTATTTTTATGGATTACTTAAGAAGTAACATATTTTGAGAATAATAAGAATTGAACGTTATTTTTTCTACAAATGGTTAGATGGCCGCTCGATGCTTTCTAATCGAATTAACGCATTAACGTGTTCGATTTTTTTCAAAAATATACCTTACCCAGAGAAGACTCGGTTTACGTTTCTTCAAAAATATAGAGTGACCCGAAGAAGACGGACAGTATTGGTTTTTTGAATAGCGCAGTTTGTAAGACTGGTACAACGCAAAACTCGTACTCCATGTTTCGGAGAGATTTCATGCGTTATGCGTGGAACGTTAGTTTCAGCGTGAATCGATCGCTGAAGAAACTTTCGAAAAGAATTTAAAGTTTCGCGTTTTTGTTTTTTTGTTTTTTTGTCGGAATACCTTAAGAGCAGTCGCGTTTACGGAACACATCCGCAAGATGAGGAAGATTAAAAACTTGAAGAAATTTCAAAAATTCAGCGACCTATGCTCGAAAAAGTCTTCGACAATTTTTTGTAAAAACTGAATGAATGCACTTTTGAAAATGGCGGTCATCTAAACGATATTATGAGCTAATCTCTGTATTTTTAAATAAAATTGCATTCAAAAATTTTGGTCGTGTAGTTTTTAAGTTATTCGAAAAACAACAAAAATGTCCGTCTTCTCTGGGTCACCCTACAATAGTTCACTTATCAAAAGTAGCGGCTTTTTTTTGCGATTTTTTCGTAATAATTTATAATTGATAATCCGATATTTTTAATAGAATATCTTATAGTACCGAGCTTTATTTATTTATTTATGTTTTTTTTAGAAATAATTCTTACGATATTGTTCCGCTGCTGTAAACTCGGTAGATTGGCGCTCGTTTTATTAAATCTATAATTTTCGACAGATGGCGTTAGTAGTATAATAAGATTTAAGTGTAATTGTTTTTTTTTAATTAATTCAATATTTTAACGGTAGATAACGCATTTACATTCGAATTTAAATTACTGCATCGAATTCCAAATCTAAACTATCGCCCCGATTATTTTCGATATTTCATTTTTTAATATTCCCATCAATTTTATATAAGACGTCACGCGTAGTGGAGTTATACGCCGACGAGACAATATGGCGGCAGAAAATCAGTCCCTAGATAGAACTGGCGGTATACAAATGATATAATTGGAGATTATCGTGAAAAATCTGTACAATCATTAAAGAAACAAATGTTAAAAATAAAGATGTAAATATGTCGAATAACGGAATATTTTTGTTCGAATAATGACTATTATACTCCAGTAAAAACTAGATGCCAAAAAAACCCGGCGAATTTAATGACTGTAAATATGATTTTAAAAATCCGCTAATCGTGCAAAAACATTAGAAGAACGTTATTTCATCGGAACATTATATATTTAAAAATAAGGTTGACAAATGTGTAAACCCCTCTCAAACCGATCACCCCCTCAAAAAAAATTTAACGGTTACTAAACGAATTAACGATAAATTAATATTCACAAAAGCCTATTTAGTATGCAAAACATTATAGATTGCATAATGTCGTACTTAATTAGGAAGAATTTCAGGCACAGATTATGCGAATTAATATGCACCTCCAATTTATATTACACACGACTTTTCCAATGAAAGAGCATCCTTCTTTCCTGAGAACTACGTACTCTATTCACCTCCACTGATAAGCGCTTTATATTCGATAATATTATCTTCGAGTATATACCTTTATTTATACAATTAAAGTTGGCTCAGAGAACGAGAGTGTTCATCCCATCTCTTAATATTATATTGGACTAAAAAATTTAGACCTCTAATAAACGATGTGGAAGCGAAGTTTTGAGTTTGACGGAATAATTTAAAATTTTAATTCCTCCAGGAACGACCTAGAACGTTCAATTTCGACGATAATCCGTTAAAATACTTCGTAAAAAGTGTATACAATTCGACTAATTTGAGTAAACTACTGGACGAAAACTGTATCTCAATACAATTCGACTAATTTGAGTAAACTAGTGGACGATGTATCTCAAGAATTAGTCCCGCATGAACAAATACTTTCGGAGTACAGTTTAATCTTTTCAGATTACCGTACGATAAAATTATTAAAAAAAAAAAAAAAAAACATTTTTAAATACAACTAATTATCTTTTTTTTATATGATGTCGTAAAAAAATAATCAAAACTAGCCGTCGATACATTTAAATTATACACGTTCAAATATTTTAGTTCGAGGATCAACAATTTTGATCATATA
This sequence comes from Coronaproctus castanopsis, assembly GCA_032883995.1. Taxonomy (NCBI): domain Eukaryota; kingdom Metazoa; phylum Arthropoda; class Insecta; order Hemiptera; family Monophlebidae; genus Coronaproctus; species Coronaproctus castanopsis. Next base: position 58,802,297 of record CM065052.1, read on the forward strand.
TCTATTCAAAAATTTCCGTTAAAATTAAAAGAATTATTTATACGATAATTGTTCGCGTTAGTTACTAATAAGCTTCGGATAATTTGTACGTATACTGTACGATTCAAAGTTACAAGTGTAGTTGCCTGTTTCATTCTTATTATCAAATGTATATATTTATAATAATTATTATAACGTGTCGTACACGTAAAATTAATTTTTAGACAATAGAAACAATATAAAATTCGGGATTTAATTGATAAATCTAACATTAGTCTGTATTATTTCGAAATCATTTAATAGTTATTCCCACCTCTGGTAAATATTGCATATTTTCTGTTTCTCTCCCTCAATTTCCCACGTTCTCTTCGCTATTCTCTGCTTCTTCTCACCCATTGCTCCATTTCGAGCTTCGTGAATCATTATACAATAATTTATTTCCCATCACACGCACTCTCTCTGCCTTTATTTTTTTCTCCGTCGGTCTGTCTCTTTCTCACCGCACCTACACCTAAGACCTCTCACTTTCTCTATTTGTATGCCTCCTTCAATATCACTCAATCTTTATTACACAACTTGTACATATACGTGTTTAAATACATATACACCCATCTAATATACTATATATATATAGTAAAGAACGTTCCATCAATTGGTAATGTGTTAGGGGACATGTCCGAAAAAGTTCAAAATTAAGAGAACGCGGTAAGTGACGCATTTTGGGCAAGTCGAAACGGTATGGTTTGCTGGCACTCATTTATCAACCAATTAGCCTTTTATTATATGAAATTATTGTTCCTACGGCACTCGAGCTTAGATTTGGCGATCATAACGTGAAAATATTACCGTCACTCGACGAGGCCATACATATATATATATATGTATGCATGTATATATATATATATTATACCCCACGTTGTATTCTCCTTGAACAGAACCTATACCACAAGAGGTTGCATCCCTTGGAATGTGTGCAAGAACGTAGGTTAGCTGAAAGTGATTATTTAGCAGTAGCGGGTCAAGAGTGACTATTTGAATGTAGCATATATATATATATATATATAATGGGGGTAATATATGTATCGCAGTAATGTGTAATGTGTATAACATATAGATAGACTAAACAGGAAGGACTCTGAATTATAAAAACCCAGTTTATCCGTTTTTGCTTATAGCTGCGAAACATGACATATTCGCGAGGAAGCTGAAAAAAAATTATACAAGATTTTGAATTACGGTGTTGACGGAAACTTTTAAAAATATTCTAGACAGAAACGAAGAACAATCGATAAGTTTTACGAATTTTCGGACATATCACCTGGCAAACTTCTCTCACAACGCTACGAAGATTATCGGAGATTATCGGATCAAGCGTTGGATTAAAATTTAACAGAATTCGGCAGATTAGTCATGGACAGAAGCGTTGTTCAGAAGAAAAACCATCTAGCAGCTGATAGTCTCATCTCATGAATAGGACGTTATACAAGATTTAGCAACGATATCGATACATATATATATTTGTGTATGTGTGTGTGTTTGAGGCTTATGTGTAAATATAAAAGAAGAATACTCACTTATATCCTATATAATATGTGGAAGTAAAGATAGTGCGGTCAAATCAAATGTGGAACAATCGAACAGAAAGACTATGCCGTAATTGTACGATGTAGGGAACACTGTTCTATTAGACGGAAAATTACGAAGGTTATATAATTACAATTTCTCGTAATTAGCGATCGTAAAATTATATTAATAATTAAAATCACTTATTTAATAGTAATAATAATAATTTTTAAACGCGAAATAATCCGATTGCGACACGAAAATATGTGAAATATGGATTTACACTGTTAAATAAAATATATTTATTACGCGTCTCATAAATATCTCAAGACGGGCGTTTTTTTTTTCTAGTTAAATACAAATCCTACAAATGCGCGCGCGTGATTTGTGGGTATAAACGTATATATACGCATAATAATTTCTCCCTATTTCGAGGAGCTTCCTTTCTGTTTTAAAGCTGTCCGGCCAACGAACAAATAAAAACAAAAAATAAATAAAAAACAAACAAACAAAAAAAAAAGAGATAAAAGGAAGACGCCTTCACACGACCACGGCGACGATGGAACGAACTTTCGGTCGTTATTTAACCGGTCCGAACGTTACACGACACAAAACGCGTCTAACCGTTCGAGAGGTAAAACTTGAAAATCGACATATACGACCACACGACTGGACTGGACTGTTTGCCTGACGCCCCGAACAGGGACACGAAAAACTTTAAATTCACACGCGAAAGTTGTAAACGCGCGTGCCTGTAATAGAATCGAAAGTGTACGGTGCTTTAGGTGGGACGGAAAAGTAATAGAGAAATGTAGGGTATACAGAAAGTTAAAAGCGTAGACAAAGATTGATAAGGGGGTCCCACATGCGCGTTTGTCGGTTTATATATACATATATATAAAAATAAATTGGTGAAAAAGACAAACTGGCAAGGTTTTTGATAATGTAGAAGGAAAGAGACACAAGGCGCCCACGAGCCCGGCATGGAATTAACACAATATAATATGATAACGGAACGCATACTACGCAATATATATATGTGTATGTGTCGTGTAAGTTGTAGTTTTGTATGCATATAGTATTCGAAAATACCCGACGACGGGTCGACCCATCTAGTCATATGTTTCTTAGAGCCCTATTTTAAATTTGTCCATATATATATATATATATATATCGATGCATTATTCTTAGAAATTAAGGACAAAACGGGCGTCGCCGATTTTTCTAGTGTTGGTGGTCGGTCAGTCCTGCTAGAATTTAGTTATGCGCAGAATTATGCAAATATTATTGTAAATATACATATGTTATGTATACGTTATCTATAGCGTAGAACTCAACACTTTGTCTACATAAAGAATCAGTGTCAAGGAAACATGAAAATTTCTTATAACATGAAAAAAATGTTGTGAAAAAATTTAGTTTAGTTCGAAAATTGCAGAAATAAAGCGGCTATCCTTTTCAGGAGCTGTATTTTAAAAAAAGAAAAAAAAATATCTATTATGTTCTCGGTAAAAAATAAAAATATAGTAGCTACCAAAGGTAACTATTTATCTGAAACGTGGGAACTAAACGACTATAACGCATCGTATGGTCTATTAATTTACATATATATTATATATATATATATATATATATATATATATATATATATATATATATATATATATACGAGAGACGGACGCAAGATTGTCAGCATACGTTTGATAGCTGATACGACTATATATATATATATATAATACTATGCACGAGACTTATTATTGAACATATTTGTAAATTTAAAAGCTACATTCCGATTTATTAATTTTTTTATTAATTTATTGTTTATAAACCGCGATAAAAAATTGTGGTCGCGGCGGTAGACTTAAAAATATTTCTCTATAACGCGTATAACAATATTAACGTAACGGTTAAATAACTTAATCCGAATTTAATCCTGTACAATTATTAATTATATATAAATTATTTACTACAAAAATCCGAAAATTTAATTATTGTATCAACGGTATACGAACATAAAAGAAAATGTTCAACCGTATCACACTCAGAACTACAATACGGACAAGAGTCAGTCGGTTTTATGGCAAAATGCTTAAAATACTCACCGAAATTACCGTGTTGCAGACAACACCAGACTGGAAAAAATACTTTGAAAAAATATTCTACCGGGCAAACTATTAATCCATATATATATTGTCATATTTCTAAAATTATTACGTTAATTTTCTTAGTAAAGGAATAAATTTCGATTTATGAAACCGATTTTTATCAAAGACAGAACTGATATCGAATGAGCGAATAAGAGAGACATCGGATTAGATTTAACGAAATTTAACGAAGCAATGAGATTCGAAAACATTCCTGATTGTCGTTGTTATTTCATTCATGCCAGTCTTACAGATTTATATCCATTATATCACTAAAGAAGGTCCGAAAGTAAGGAAGGTCACAAAGTAAGAAAGGTCCCAAAGTAAGTTACGATTCAAAGTAGGGATTGCCATATAAATTAGTTCGACTATCTGTCTAGCGACGCTTATATAATTTCTCAATTGCCTGGCTCGGTTTTTCTTTGCTTGCCGGCAAGCTGGTACTCATTCATCGACCAATTAAGAATTCAGAAGTGAGTGGATTAGAGGAATTTTTACCATTAAAACTTTTTCTCCGATTACACTAGAATTTTATATGAGTTAAAGAACCGTGATAACTTATATATATATATATATATATAATTATTATTATTAAATATAAACACCATAATAATAAAGATAAAGTAACCTACTGTAGTTTTTATTTATTTATAAATATATATATATATATATATATATATATATATATATATATATATATATATATTTGACATGAAATACTTCATATATAAATGTCGGAAAATATTCCAATAGAACTATCTCATTGAAAGGCAATGAACGTTCTATATTATACGTTAATCTTTTAATTATATTTAGAACATACATAACTATATGATGAACATCTTCTGTATCATTACTGTAACAGTTACAACATATATTATTAATAATAATCTGTAATTTGTTCAAATAGTATGCAATAGAATCGTGTCCAGTTAATATCTGAGACGTGTAAAAGTTAATATTAAAATGTTCATCTTTAAAACGAACGAAGATATCGGGGAAAAAACTTTTAATTTACTTTTAGCTTCTGTAATGTATCCATATTTCAATATTCAGTAAGAACTAAATTATTGATACATATGAAATTATTGTTATTCAGTTTACCACATTGAGTTAGTTTGTTTTTGAAGGATGTTTTTTTAATATATAAGTCCATTGGTACCTGTAGAAAAATATTAGATACAGTAATGTACGAAGATGTTACGTCTATTAGAAATTTTTCTACAATTAAAATTAATATAACGAATATATTGTTTATTTAAAGTAGAGTAGTACTCTCCGAATCTTGTATACTCTTTACTTATAACTTATAAATTTAATTATTGCTTCCTTCTGTATGGTAACACCTCAAGAAATTTATTTCTAGCCTTCTAGTTTGTATTCAAATTCCTTTTTCTACAAGTAATTTTACATATATCTTCAAAATATGGCAATTCACATTCCTACTCGTTCTGCCTTCCATCGGTGCGCATGAACTTCGAAAATACAAGTGTGCGGTACTCTTCGAGCTTTCACGGTTGATTGCAGTACGTTCACAATTTTTTTTTTGCCGTAAACCGTATCAATTTTATTACTTTGTGACAATCCGAAAACACTCGCAGTTTTTATTTTCAAACTCATTTACTTTATCGAGTTTTAAAATCAATTCTTCTTTTTTCCAACTATTAGTTCTTCCGGCTTGAGTAAGAGTAATATAGTTTACTAGGTCCCAGTCTTTGGGAACTTTAACAAATTGAGGTTGTTGCTGTAAGGAAGCGCTACCATCATCCAATTTGTTGAGTTCGAAACGAATACGTCTGATTCCTGAAATTAGTATCTTCCGTCTCTGCATGCGGAATAATTTCCCATTATTTTTTTCACAAAGTATTAAAGTTGACACGGTTTGTACAGAAAAAAATAATTTTAAACCTGTGTAACACTACATTACCGTCCTTTAATCTACTTCACTAATTCCCATCTTATTAATCTTTTAAATATATCAATTGATACTTCTACTTTCTCTTCAAAGCCCCAGTCATCTAATCGTTTTAATTTCATAAACGACCTAATAATATTTTCATATTCACAGTCCCTGAGCAATTAAAGGTGCTTTTTCTAAATTCTTCCGTTTCCACAATATTGAACATAATTTTCACCACCGAGCGTCTAAGCTTCCTAGAAATTCTTCAGCTTTTGCCGCTCTTTAATTTACTATTCTCCAACCAATACGTGACCTTTTCCGATTCTTTAACAGCTTTCGTCTGGTACTGGAAAAATTTTCCTTTAATTAAAAACTCGCTTACTTATCCTTAGCAGTGTACCAGGAACTACATCGTATCTTTTTCGTTTATTCTCCATTCAGGAAAACTAATTCTTCATTCTCTCCTTACTTTCTTTCTCGTTCTTCTGCTGCTGCTTATTTCCAATTATCATTTATAAAAAACTTATACTATCAACCTGGTCGTAGTCACGATCAACTAGCCCGTATATTCAAAATCGCTATTTCCGCGTCTCAATTTCCTTCCTACCCTGTTAATAATCAAACTATTGCCGATGAAGATCGCATACTTTCCTATCTTAATTCCTTCGTTTTAATCGGTCCTTCTTTTTCTATCGTTTTATTAACTAATCGCCACCCGATCGCCGTTTTCTCGTTATTCCCTAATGCTAGGTCGTATTAACGTGTGAAATATGTACGTGCATCCAAACAAATAGTGAACGTTACCTGCACAGATTAGAATACCACCCGAACCGACTGGCAGTTGACTTGCTAGATAGTAATAACGGTGTCTATAGACTGAATCGTTACACCACCTTACACCTTCCACATCGGTTTGATTGATTGGCGAGGTAACTCCGAGTAGTATCATTGATGAATGATATCTCCAATCCTGTCACGATCCATATAGATAAATTGCTTATTGTAAGCCAGATTGCAATTATATATATATATATATATATATATATATATATATATATATATATATATATATATATATATACACACTAAAAAATAAATATAAAAAACTTTTTACATGGTGTGACCCAGACAAGACGGACGGTTTTGTTTTTTAAATAGCGCGGTTGGTAAGACTGCTAATAACGCAAAACGCGTGCTCCACTTTTAGTGTACGCATTGTTTTTATCTAGTTTTAGTTATCATGGCATCATATAACAAGAAGGAGCGTTTGTCTAGAACGTTATTTTCAGCGTGAATCGAGAGTTTCGAAAAAATTCAACTAAAAGCCGCATTTACACGTCCGCGAGATGTCGACGACCTGAAAACTCCTGAAGAAATTTCGAAATTTCAACGAACTATGCTGGAAAAGTTTTTGAAAATTTTTTCTAAAGGCCGAATGAATGTATTGTTTGCAAATGGCGGTCATCTGAACGATATTAAATGATTGTAAGCTGATCTCTCGTTTTCCTGTTATAAAATAAAATTTCATTCAAAAATTTTTTGTTTTGAAGTAGTTTTCGAATTATTGAAAAAACAACAAATCCGTCTTCTCTGGGTCAGCCTATATTTAACTTTTTCTTGTGTAAATTCGAACCAGTTGAGATAAAGAAGAAAATAGTTATATTCCATCAATTACACACTGAACGTACGTTACCGAACATACTACGTTTATCGGCCTTTATCGAAATACTTTTTATTCGTCTCGTCTTATTTCAATAACGATACTAAAATAAAAAGTGAAAAAAAAGTTGATAGCCATTAAAGAGGAGTCCACAACGCCTTGCCGAAATTAAACTAGATGGTGGCCTTTACTTAAGGCGTCGTCGATATAGTAAATACGGGGCAGTGTGGGGCTATATACAATGTTCGCCTAGAATATACAGAACGCAATGTCATGTTCTATAACCCTTTGCTAAACTAGCAGACGGAGATAAACTTCGGAAAATATCGAATTTTTTCGGCGCCAACAATACGCCGTGCGGTTATTTCCAATTCTACACGATGTTATTAAATACCATCACTACTCCTAGTTAACACTGTTACTAACAATATAAAAATAATAATAACAATCTACTACAACCATATTACTATAGTAAATGTTAACGATTTTCAAAACGACCTACAAATTTGGGTTAAAATGACGAACAATATCACCCACACTAGAACACTGCTAGTACTACTGGATTAGGTTCCTATTATGTCACCCTTGTACTATATTTTTTACTCGGTTGCTAATGTTTTGTGTACTTTATCTCGGAAATACTTATATATTACGTATATATATATATATATATGTTTAGATATTAGATAGCCTTGATATTTTAATACACGCTGGTCAACCTCTCGGATAATAGCAATTTCCGCTTTCTTAATATCGCGAGTGTATTCATTTTTTCAATTTTTTATAATGTGTCTATACAAAAGTTACTATTTGATTTATTTCATAAAATTTAGATAAAAAATTAAACTCAATATTGGAGGGAAAAATAAATATTACGATAAACATTAGGTGTAGATCAAATTAAACGCCTAATTAACCTAACAAAAAATATACAGCCGAATGTGTAAAAGTCGAATTAAAACATTTTTTGAAATTTACCTAGTTCCCTGTGAAACATGAAGTTTGAACTAGTTCATTAAGATCTGGCCGGCAAGAAGATATACTATACCGTTTACGCATTGGACATGCTAAAATTTCTCGTTCTTATTTACTAAATAGTTCAAACTATCTGTAATGCTACCATCTCCTGGTAGAATGCAAAGTTCAACATATTATCTTTCCAGCAGCTCTCTTTCCGAAACCCCGGAGAATAACGAACGAAAGATCCAGTTCCTGTTTCGATAAAACTGTCCAACCAATAATATCGGTTTAATAAAATTGTCATTATTGTCGCCGGACAATCTACCAAATTTAAAAACTGACTTAACTATTTAACACCCCTCTATCCGAAAAGTGTGCGGGAAGAACTGCGTTTATACATAACACAAATCGCATTTGCATAAAAACGACTAGTGACGAAAATTTTTTCACCGGAATTGATTTTTTCTTTTTTTAATAAAATAAAAATGCGAGTTAATAACTAAAAACAGCGACACTTCAAAATTAAAAACCCGTTATTTATTGGATATTCAATTTAAAATAACGAAATATATACATATTAAAAGCACCGTAATTAAAGTAAAACGTTTTTAAGAAAAATCAATTATACTTTTCAAACTTCAATATTCGAAATAAACAATAATTCCAATATACTACGATTAGTATATTGAGTGTTGAAAATATGGATGATGAATCGAATATTTTTTTTATTTTATAAATTAATCGCGAACAAATGTTATATTAGATTAAAAATTATTATAATTAATTACTAAAACTTGTAAATAATTTAAACATAATTTTTTAGCTTCATTTCGCTTCTCGGTCTGCTGGACAAGATCATGGTATCTGTTGTTATCGGCTTAATATCTGCTAAAAAATTCGGTTTAAATTATTTTAAAATTTCGCGTAATTAATTATAATAATTTTTTTTTAAAATAAAAAATATTCGGATTCATCATCGATACTTAAATGGGCAACACGCGATAACAATTTTAGAATAATTAACGTTGATTTATATTAAACATTAAATTTGGAAAAATTATGCGCACAGCTTTTAATAAGTATATTTAGTCATTTTAAATTCAATATACCGTAAATAACGGAATTTCGGTTTTTATTTCGTTGATTTAGTAAATTTGGATCGAAAACTTTTCAGTTCCGCTGAAAATTTTTTTCCCTACTAATCGGTTTTTATACGAGTGCAGCAGCGTGAGTACCAAAAATGATGAAAACGTGCGTATGAACTCAATTTTAGTCTAAAAATGGCAAATTGAATATATTATCACTTCCAATTACAAGCGTTTTTAGTTGTTTTAATTTTTCTAATTTAAATCTACCTATTTCTATAAATATGTACGTAAAATATTTTCGCGAAGAAGAAAAGGTTATTATTATTTTCATTTATATAAAAACTTTGCGGTCGTAGTGATATAGTGCTTCAGCATCCTACTCGAACGATTTAAATTCGCGCTCCAATGGAGATGAAAATTTTTCACTCAGCTTTCAGGAAAAGTAAAGTAGCGACAGACGACAATGGCGAGTCGTCCTGTATTGACACGATGCCTCATTTAATCGGTCGACTATCAATCTTTAGTTACGATGAGAACGGTGTACCTTAACCAACTTTCGAAGTGACTTGACTTTACCTACTATCGTTTTTCATCATCTTCGAACTGCGAGACCCTCGTCAGTTCTTCAATCGTTAGACCGGTCCTACACTTTACACTTTACTTGGTCTATATACCGGTTTGGACATCGTCCTCTTCGTCGTTTTCCATTTATCTTTCCCTGAATAATCAATTTTTCCATTACATCGTAATAGGTGACCGAAACATTTCAACATGCATCTGTATAACCGTGATAGTAGCCTTTCGTTATCGTTGACATTTAGTTAAGATTGATGAATTGGTTCTTTTTGCTACCCACGGAATTCGTTATATTCTGCGGTAGCGTGTCATTTTGAATACTTCTATGCGTTTCTGATCCGCGCCATAGTCCAAGACTCAGCACCGTATGTTACGATAGGAAATACCGACGTTTGTAATAGTTTCGTCTCTTTGGTAATGCGATGATCTTTCCGAATCCTGGTAAGTTTTGATAATTTTGCCATAGCAATTCTTCGTTTAATTTCTTCTTTACACCGGCCTTTATTTGTTATCAACGCCCCAAGATACACCACTTTTTCCTTTTCCTCCATATCGTCAATGAGTTGAAATGGTCGATTAAAACGTTCGTAAATTATCCGAATTATGACTATTTTTCAATGTACCGGCACTAAAGCGTTATAAACGATGACGTTTAATTAATAAAAAAAAATGTGATTAATCTAACGTGCGACAATTATATTCCCCGTGACAGTATCATTGAAGTTGAAGCTCTGGATTATTAAGTTATTTTCTTGAACATAAATTTATTATTCTACTTTTAATGGATACTCTGAATTATTATTAACATCGTTATCTCTTGTTATTCGAACTATTTCTTGAAAGTTATTGTAAGAGCATTTTTGCACTATCTCCTCTTTTTTAATCGTCTTGTAGGATTGCCAGTGATTGTAGATAGATTCTGCGGACACGTGAGTTAATATTAAATTGCAATTTATCGAAAAAGGAATTTCTATACATCTTAATTAACACTATGGTATATTTAGTTCATTGCGGAGGGTTAAATTAGATGCGTTATTTCGGTGTAGATGTGATGATACGAAGTATTTCCGATATTTCTTTTACATGCCGTTCCATATAATTCGATTCCGTACTTCCAGATGGCAGCTAACATAGTTAAATAAATTGTTTTTTTTTTAAAGCTAAATTTAAAACATATTTCCGTCCTAGGAGAGGATACAGAAATCTAGTTCGCGAAATCTTAAATATCCTCGTATGGGCAACTTAAAATCGCTATGTTAGTCGTCGGTAAATACACAGCTGGTTTACAGAATTTCATTACCACGGATACACATTGGAGCACATGTTACTTGTCTGTCAGTAAAGATGGTATATTGGCATTTGGATGGATTAAATATTAATTGTAGAAAATAATGGCGAATTAAACCGATAACGCTGAGTTTTTATTCTAATTCTTTATGATCAAAAATGATAATTCGAACTTATCTAACATAAACTTCTTTACAACCATTATATACATATTTGTATAATGAATATAAATAAATTGACCCAACAAGCTTGTTTAACTACTGAATATTAAGATTAAGTTTTATGTACGATGAGATAAATATAATTACGAACATATTATAATCATATTTGGAAAGGAAAAAAAAACGAAAAAGGAGTGTGGTTTTAATTTTATAACAAGCTCTATTACTTTTAGTCAAATATTCGCACAGTATGTTCTCGTTTATTTTATTTACAGGTTAAATTTAGATTATACTTTTCAACAGTTCGCACACTTATTTGATAATATTAAAATATAACTCGCCCGGTTCTGACCAAGGTACAAATATGTTATATGGTTTTAAAATTCTTAACAATAGCAATTGTATAGTAAGTCAAGACGTCGGAAACCAACTGAGAAATTTTGTTAAACAAAAACCTTAAAAAATACTACGATTTTTATTTCTTGTACGCGAATGGACTACTAGCTGTATCTGACAAATATATATTAATGGACGTTCACAAACACATGTGTGTGTGTTATAAAATGTTAGTTTCGTCGTACAAAATAAGTGTTATGCAGTTGATTTACATCGAGCTATTTTCTACGTTATTTTGCGTCTAAAATGGGCTAGCATTGCACCGGGAAATTTCAAAGTTATGCAAGTATATTAAAAAAAGGCGGTTTTTATTTCGAAAATCACATTTCGATAAAAATGACTAGGTGTGAAAAAATGTTTTGTAGAAACTACAATTTTTCGAGAAATCAAAATTTTGAAAAAATTAGTCGTAACAGTAAGTTTCGATAGTAGCGCTATCTACCTAATAATACGAATCCTACACGACTGGTAATTCTGATAGTGGTATCGATTCCTACATTCAAAAATATATTAATTTTACCTTCTACGAAAAATATTCATAACGCATTACCATTCCCATTTTTTCCTTTAATTCGTAAATAGCCGAAACAAACCTAACCGAATCTAACCTAACCTAGGGTACTTTATGTCCACACAGGTTGCGAATCTAATAACCATAATTAGCTTCTCTATAGATAAATACCTCTTCATCACCATGTTATCCTAATAAACCAAGGACTATCACCTAGATCGTATATCGTATCGATCACTTACTAAAGCTTTACCTGTCCCCAATCCTCGTTGGCGACTTTAATATTAGACTGCCAATTATAGAGGACAGGGTTCGTAAGAATGCAATTCTACTATATTATCAGAATTAATATTCGGTAACGATTTATTGGTCAAACATGCTACACAACGCACATTTCATAATTATACAATGGCTCAAGTAACATCGACTAACAAACTCATCTTCTTCGCATTAAAATTTAGAGAAATCACTACACACGGCAACATCATCACCACTATGTCTCTAAACATGAATAAAACCGAATCTAATATAATTAATAGATTAGATACTAACCTATTCACGGAAAATGTTTATCACACACATGTCAATAAATTGCAACAGAGTATACTGGCGCAACTGAATTAAATAATGCTAAACAACTACCTATTTAAGACAGTCGAAATGTCACCGGTAAGGGTCTCTTTAATTGACTTGTAGAGTTATATAACCTTCAGCAACTAAGAGATAACATAGATTTTGTTACAAAAAAAGCTAAAAATAACACCAAACGCTACATAATGGATGCCACCCCGCCTAATACCTACCATACTTGTACAACTCAGAATCGATTGGGGCTTGGATAAATTGATGTGTTTTGCTTCCCTGAGCGACATAAAAAATAAAAAAAAAAACGCGGAAAAAATGTTTAATTGTAAATTACAACCTTTTAAATTCTACTTATAAGTATGTTTATAAACATGAAATAGGTCGAAGTTTCTTCGTTATAGCGGTAGTATCGATTGTATTATTATAGTTATTGTTTTATTTTAAAATGATAATAAGCGAAATCGTGTAGGTTGGGTATGATTTAAGGAAAAAACGAGAATTAAAACCAAAATAACAAAATACCCAAATTATAGGTTTCAGTTAGATTAGAATCGGTCAGGTTTATTTCGGCTAGTTAGAATTAAAAGAAAAAACGAGAATGATTACTCGGATGACTGCTAAATCGAAATTTACCGTAGCATCTAGTTTTATTAACTGTCGATTATTATTTATTTCTTTTTCTACATTTTCCGCCTCAATTTTTACGTAATTTGGATATTTCCCTCCCTTTATTCTAGTCATATACTTCATCATTTTCTTCCTATAGAACTTTCAAAAATGGTTTCTACGGATTTTTAAACTCGTTAAAAATAGTAATTTTTGATATTTCTGGGGAAAAAAACGAAAATCGGGAGTGTATAAGTATTCTAGGAATTACCCCTAAAGCCTTAAATAAATAATTTAAAATGCTTATTACTAAATCTAAATTATTTGTCTGTAGTCAACTGATCGAAAACAGCACCGCATGGACCGTCCTTAAAACATATTTTCAACAAATACAAACAATTTAACATTACTGACATAATCGACGATAACGCCATTTTGACTAGCAATAAAGACAAGCGCAATGCATTCCTAAATAATTTATTCTCACAAATTTCTAATTGCTGTTCCTCTATCTGCTCAACCCTAGGCGACGAGGTGCCCGTGACAGATGAAATTGACATCGAAAACATCGTTCTCAAACTACGCACCGTTTCAAGGTTAACAATAAAATTTTCAAATTCATAGATTGCAACCACCTTTAATTACTATACAACATAATCGATAAGTGCCTACATTTATCAAGTTCGACAGCTGATTGCTCGAATAAGTACGTTATTATTCGAATTATATAGTGTAAAAAATTATAAATTTTAAAATTATATTTGAAACTAACACACACACACACACACATATGTATAATGTCCATGTGAAATTTATACGGATCCCAACTCATATCGGGATCAAAGATAATGAAATTTGTGATCAGGCAGCTAAAATGGGGGCCTCCAGAGGCCTACTGATCCCTGGGATTCCCTCCACATGTTTAGCTGCGTCTGCGAAGGCGGATTTGCGTCATCGCTGGAACTCCATGTTTTGTGCTACTCGGAATAATTTCTATAAACTAATTCAAACAAGTTTACCGAAACAATCTCTCTTTCTAATTAAGCCTCCTCATTCAATACCAATCCGTAAATTTTTCTCTCTTCTAATTCGTATTAGGTCAGGACATAATCTGCTGCCTAGTCATCTCCACCGGATAGGGCTGGTTAGTTCCAGTACTTGCCAGTCCTGTGGTTTGACGGCAGATATTGATCATATCATTTTTTCATGCAATCTATATAGTGCACACAGAGAAACCCTAATCAAGATATTATTACAGTTAGGTATCGTTCCTCCGTACTCTATTGCATATATGCTTAAATAATCCTCTTGTGTTAATATGGCCTCTTATATATATAAATCCAATATTATTTTGTAAATCCTCGTATAGTGTATATTCCTTATATGTCTTAGTTTAGTTATTTATCTTTCTATTTTATAACTCATTTGTTAGCGTTAGCGTTTAGTTTATATAAATTTATATGTACAATGAGTAGTAATGGTTTTCTAACCTAAACTCAATTAAAAATAAATGGAAAAAAAATGTATATATATATATAAACAATTTTTTTTACTTACAGTAAAATGTTTAGTATTTCTTTCTGCGAACTAATAGATTCGACGACATTCAAGCGTTTGAAAACTATAAGATCGCCTAAATATCAAAACGAATGAAACATACTCCTAAATCGGTAATGATAAATCTGAC
The DNA here is from genome assembly GCA_032883995.1 of Coronaproctus castanopsis. Lineage (NCBI taxonomy): Eukaryota > Metazoa > Arthropoda > Insecta > Hemiptera > Monophlebidae > Coronaproctus > Coronaproctus castanopsis. Next base: position 58,817,400 of record CM065052.1, read on the forward strand.
AATTCGTTAAATGATTAGCCAGTAATATTATAATTTAACTTTTCTTTTTCAACGACTAATTACATTATAATTCGATAATAAATAATGTCCCGATACAGGAGCACTATGCAGATTTATAACGAAAGACCGAACTTAATTGTAGTTTAAACGGATTGAACATTGCAAAAGGCTATCTACTAATCTACAGATCGATAACAAGCAGAGGGAATGTATGTGCCTGTCCGACACTTCAGTTCGACCAGATTCAACCCATTTTCGTATAGATATCGAAAATAAATTTGACGAAAGTATTTAGTGCGAGCTTACTACACTCATCTATATTCGTTCAACATTTTTACACAATTTTATTATGCGTATCGTTTCGTTCCGGTTCATGTAATTTAACGTAGTTCATGTTCTGTTTCTAAAATGTGTAATTTTAAATGAAAATGTTAAAAGAAACCGAAAAAAATCCACTTTTTACGATTTGACTCGCAAAATTTATTTCGATAAAAGTGTATTAATATGAACAAAGCAATCCGTACACTGAAGATACGTTCCAAATATAAGAATCAGAAGAAGCGTATATTTACACAGTCATTTGTTACAACAAAAACATAAAGTATTATCCGTGTCAAAAAAAATTTAAAAATTTTCTTTTAAGATAAAAACACCCATATATATATATATATACAATAAACACAAACTTGAAAATATAACTAATTCTTTATGTTGATATAAAAAATTTTAAAAAGAACCAATGCCATATAAGTAAACGCTGTGATAATAATTATTTTTATTATATTAAAAAATACCACTGTTTTAACTCATTTGAATAGCTGACTAGTCTTAACTTTTTAATAATAATTTAACTTGTAGTTTTACATAAGAGATAAGTTTTCAAATTAGAAATGATAATTAATTCCTTATGTTGACATGAAAAAACTTTAAAGAAATAAAAACAATTATTATATTAATATATATATATATTTACACTCTTCCTCTTCTTCGATATGTGCTATACTCGTAATAGAGCGTAGGCTATGCCAACTAGATTTTACGTTGTCACACTTCTGCCCTTAATTGTTGTAATGAAGATGCAATTTTTAATATTTTCCATCCAATCTGTTCTCCTTTTTCCTCGACTTCTAATTTCTTCTATCTGTCCTTGTATGATAATCCGCAAAATTTCGTACTTTCTACCTCTTATGATATGACCAAAGTATGACACGTTTTTCCTCATAATGATATTCGCCGTAACTGTCGATCGGTTTTTTAAGACATTTGTTGGATATCTTTGCCGTTCAAGGTATCTTCATCATTCTTCGGTGGAACCACATTTGCATAGCCTCATATACAAGTGTTTTTTATTTACAGGAATTATTTCAATGCCGTATGACAAAATTAGAACAATTTTCAATATTTCCGTTATTTACGGTTTTGGCAGCACCATTAATTTGTTGTTTACTGATCAACATCCATTCAGTTTTCCTTATACTATATACCATAGGTATTGCCAACGTTATAAAATCTTTGTAACAGTCACTATAGGTCTTTATGGCTGTCTGCTAATATGACCGTGCCATCTGCGTATCAGATGTTATTAATGATTTTGAATCTTGATTCCACATGACTGCTTTATTATGACTTGTCTGACAATATGTTCGGCGTACATGTTGAATAACAACCAGGACACTATGCAACCCTGCCGTACACCAAGATTAACTTGAAAATTTATTTTTGACTTTTTTTTTAATATTTCTATAATATAAACTTTTTGTAATAATTTAAAGAAATAAAAACAAGAAGATACATAACAGTTTTTCTGAACTCTTCTTCATTTCATGCTATTATAAGATGTAATTATATTTATTTAAATTTACATAGCAGTAACGCCTTCCGTTTCATTATTGTATTAACGTAATTTATTGATTTTCATGTGCTGCTCTTGTCCTCAAACCATCTTCAGTAATCCTTGTCTATCTCGTAAGTGTTTCGTATTTCTTCAAACGCTGGACATTCTGAAAAGGTATGTTCCGGTGAATCTGTTCCATCTTCACATATTGTGCAACAGTCACTATTTGCTATTTCGAATCTTTTCAAATATGTTTGAAAATTTCATAAACTGCGTTACAAAATAATTCAGTGTTACATGTTTATTAGATAACCGTTCTTCTATCGTAGGAATTATTTTATGTGTTCGACGTCCTACTTGGTTATTATTACATTACTTTTGCCACTTGGCTATATACTTTATGTTTATGTTATGAGTTTCGTCTTTTAATCCTTTTCTATCGAGATTTTTTGTTTTTAGAGTTTTTATCGTATTTGTTTTTTCTAACTCAATGAACCAGCAATAACATTTGTAGCACAGTAGGAAATTGCCCTGTACGCTGATATTATGTATAGTAATATTTTTCTTTGTTCCGCTTTAATTCTGTTTACATTTTTTTTTTTTTTGTTTAATTTTGGTTAATAAATTGGCATATTCTATAATTGATCGAAATAGGACGGAGTATAAAATTCTTCTCTCATGAAATTTGAGTCCAAAATTATTTCTATACGATGCAATCATTTTGCATTTTTTTAAAATTTTGTCCAGGATGTATTGACGAAGTTTAAATTTTCATCGATTATTATTCCTAAGTACTTCATTTCATTCTTACGAAGTACTTTTTGTCCTTTTATTTTTATTATTTCGTCTATTTTTGTCTTAATTTTTATTTTATCTTTCTTCTTCGTTATCAGAACCATATTTGTTTTTTTCCGAGACTTAGTCCTAATTTTCCTAGTTCTTGTGTTAAGATACCGATCTCGTCATTTATGATTATTGCTTCTGAGGTGTGTTTAAGTCCAGCTATGAAAATCAGATCATCCGCATAACTTATCAATTGTATATTATTCCTTTAGAGAAGAGAAATGAGACACTTCACCTGTGAGTGTCCGTTCGTAATATAATTTGTCCATTACTGTAAAACCTTATTTGTCTATCTTTTAAAAATTTCTTAACTAGGGTGGTTAGACCTGATCGGATTTTGCTCTCGTTTAAACATTCTAAAATCGCGGACCACTTAATCCTATAAAAAGCTCCGCTAATGTCGAAACTAATTAGTATAATTATTTTATAACTTGTCTTGTTTCTATAGATCTCAATTATCTCCATGCAAGTTTTTATGGTCTGTTCTGTACATTTTTTATGCAAATTGGCGGTTGTGTAGCCATTCTTTTTCCTGAATCTCTTTTCCAACTTTGTTTCTAATGATTTCTTCGTACACTTTACCTAGGTTCGCTAATAGTCTTATCGGTTTATAAAAATTCGGATCCGCAAATTTTTATCTGGTTTGTTTAATAATTTGATCTTTCCAATTTACCATAAGTGTGGAAAATTTTTATTGTATATTGTAATTAAAAATAAATTCGGATGATTTTTATTAATAATTTTAATCATTTTATTTGATATTTCATCGTATCCATTTGCTTTCTTATTGTTTAATTTTTTAATTATAGTGTCCACCTCTTGGTTTTCTATTATTCTTGCACTTCTCCGAGTAATTCGTAATAGGTTCGACAATACTCGGAAATAATTCGTTGCATATTAATTCGTATATTTTTCCGTTTGCTCTGTTACTTCTTCGTTCCTTTCATTTATTAAAGGAGGAAAGTCAAATTTTTTGTCACTTCCCGTAATTATTTTCTACGGTTTGCTCCAAACAGTCGAATTTTCTACTAGTTTTCTCCATGTTTCTGCTTCGTATTTAGCTATTTCCTTTATATATATATATATTTCTTTTACTATCGAATTTATTTCAGCTATTATAGTTACCTTTAAATATTCCTTTTTCGCCTTGTTTTTATACCTCAGCTTAGTTAATTTTTTGATTATTTTTTTGTACTTCCCCAGTGTTGGATTCCACCACGTGTTCTTGGTATTGATTTCATTCATTTCTGTACTTAAATTTTTAATTTCATTAATTTTGTTGCTTTCACAAGACCATGTGATTCCCTTATTAGTTTTATTTCCTTTTCAAAAGTGTTTTATCATTTTTATTTTCTATTTGTTATTATTTTTTTGAATATTCGTTAGAATTTTGAATTTGATTATTATATGTTGAGACAAAGTACTTTCTTTTACTTTTAACAAGTGTCGATGTTGTATTGAAATCACCGCAAATTATTATTTATTCAATATTATTGTTTCGAATTAAATACTGTTGTATTGTATTTATTTTGCTGTGACCATTTCTTCATGAAAAATATGCAGCATTTATAGTTAAAAATGCTTGAAAACCGACAATTGTTCAGTTTTTTTTGTTTACTATAGTAATGTTTTTCCTTGTCACTATTGCAACATTTTTAGAAGATTTAAACTGGTTTGTTAAGCCTATGAAATTATTATCGTAATAGTTCGGTTCACTTATTACTACGACGTCATACTCATTATTGTTTAAAATTTCAGTTTGTTGCGCTTTGCTCCTGCCTACATTGAGTAGCGTTTAATCGAGCTCCAACTTATTTCATAGGAAATTTAAAAATCGTATATATTTTCCAATATATTTTTTATTTTTATATACGCTTCGCACTTCACGCTGAAATTGCACGATATTATCTAGAACTTTCTCTTTTGCTTCTGCCTGCGGGACATTCCCATTATATCTGATTTTGTTATATTCTGAAACAACGCAAGTCGAGCATTTTTTATCTTTCCTACTATCGCTGGTTTTTTCTGATTCTTGTCATATTTACAATAGTCTTCCGTATGTCCTAAATTATTACACAATTTGCATACTGGAACTGATATGTGTTTTACCTGAAGGATAAGAAACCGCGCAGGATTCTATTTGGAGATTCCTTTATTAATTTATAATAATCCTTATTTAATCTAATAAAAGCTTTTTCAAATTTGTTTTCTACTTTAGTGTTAATAGAAATCAGAGAGCCGGTTTGTTTCCTGTGACAATTAAGTCTTCCTTAGTTCGGTATTTTCTACATCAGTGGACTTTAATTGTCGGTAGTAATTTTGGTGCCATTTCTGTGTCTAGTAATTTTAAGTCATCTATTTCCCTTTTCATCTTTTCTCTATCTTCTTTCGTTTTAAAATGTGTGATGATAGATTTATTTGATTTTTTATTTATTTGGTTTATTAGTCAGGCGTATGTGTTTTTTTGTGGATTAATTTTTATTGCGATTTTGCGTCTCTACTTTTGATTATTAATACCTCACCTGTGGATGTTTGAAAAGTTCTCTCCACTTTCCTTTTGCTACTGTTTTTGCGTATGATAGCTCACTGCCGCTTTTTTTTTCTATCTCTTTCTTTTTTTTTGTATTTCGGTTTTTATTTCTTTGACAACTTGTGTTACGATATTTTTATGTTCATTTTACAGTATTTGAACTGTTTTCATTTTTTAAAGCTACGTACGTATTATTTTGGAAAAGTTTAGTAAACTCATGAATCTTTTTGTTATCACTTTCATTCAAGTTAATTTCCGCAATTTTTTAGCTTAGTTTAAATCCTCACATGATTTTTTAACATTTTCTATGTTTAACTGAATTACCTGAAACGGATCGATCTCCATACCGATGTCATTATCTCTTAGTTTAGTTATGAGTTCATTGTAAAAACAGTCGGTGGCAGTGTCCAAACCACCGACCTAATTAAAAGCGAAAATTCGTATCTATGTATATAGTTCTTATTGTACGAAAAAATAAGATGAAAAGGAACAATCTCACCAAAATAAACGGGATATGATGAAATTGACTGCCAGTTATTATTTGTAAAATTCCGTTTAAGTGACCGACCGAAAAATACTTCGCTGTTAACTTGTGTATTCCAATACCTAATTTCTTACCCCATCGCGAGAGATAAGAACGCGCATATAACAACGACGAAGCGTGTATATTATTTTTGACTTACTTTTCTAAGTACTAACTCAGCTTCTTGGTTCCAATATAAATATCATCAACTCCCATATTTCTTAGGATTATCATCAGTTTATTAGTCGATTGCCCTTTCGTAATCAATGAAACACAGAAAGACTCTATGGATTTCTGTGTAGAATTTTTCTTAATGCCGCCAATGCTTCTCCGGTTCCATTCCCAGCGCGGAAACTAAACTGTGTTGCCGATAAAAAAAAAAAAAATATTTATAATCGCGAATATGTACAATAAGTTCGAAATGTTTTAATTTATATATAACGCAGAGATACTCGTTTCATTTCGATGACTAAAGATACTCCACTCTTCGGTTCAAATTAGAACTTTTTCGAAAATTCCTTTTCAATTATATTAATTTTCGTTCGGGATAAATACAAAATTAAAACAAACTCGTAATTAAAATTTCTAACTTCTTAGTAGATAATAAAATTTTCAATTTCAATTATTGGAAGAATAGACATCACATCTCTTATAGAAAGATCTTGCTCACATTTCCTTTTAATCCTATAGTAAATGATTCTGAGAAAAATTTTTAATACTGATTGTTCGGTAGTTATCATATTCTCTCGGATATTGCTTTTTAGGTATCGGAACAAATAAATATTTCAAACATTTCGAGGGGATGTTACCAGAGATATAGACACTGTTTAAGAGAGTTATCAGATCTTTTATATGATCTTCTTCTAATAGGCGAAACAAATATCCTGATATCCGGTTGCCTTTCTCGGATGACTTAATTTAACCGCATGTACTACTTCTAATTCCAGAATTAGAGGTCCATTGTCTATGGAGTATTGTGGTGTTACCAAGGTTATCATGGAAGAGTTTATAAAGATAACGTTTCCAAATTTATTTGTTTTACGTTTTCATCGAGAACAGCGACACCAAATTTCCCTGTTAGTCTTATAATTCCGTATTTAAAAATTTTACCTGTTACCGCCTTAATGTTCTTATGCATTTGGAAAGAATCGTGTTTCTCCTCTAAAGCCCTTATCTTCCCTTTTCCTCCATCCATGCATTTTTTTACGCACGCGATTTTCTTCTTAATTTGTTTATTTCATGCGATATACTTATTTACATCTTTATTCTTATATTTCCTTCGTGCTTTCATCAATTCCTGTATTTCATCTGTCATCCATATCTGTTTAATAGTTATGTCGCATATAAAATATTTCTGACAGATTGTTTGCATAGTTTGCTTGAAATGGGGCAGTGTTAAATATACAGTTCAGTAATTTTCCTTAAGCCTATTTAATTGGGCATTTAGCTCCTGTGATATCCCTTCGTTTACTTTTGGTAGCCTTAATTTAGATATGTCCATCATTCTATATCTGTCCCGTCTTCTTATCGTTATCTTAACCTAAGTTTTGCAACTAACAAGGAATGATCCGAATTAATATCCGCGTTATTTCTTTATGTAAAGCATTTTTATTATTATACCGTAAATGTGATTTTCGATCATTAAAAAGAAAACAAATTCGTGCTTGTTAAAAGAGTTTATCAAAATGTTACGTTTAACCGTAAACCATGACATAAAACAAACCCCGCCTCCTTGCGGTTAGGATTTTTATCCAAAGGCTAGTAAACCCTAACAGAAAATCCTGCGCCAGTCAAGAGGAAACCACCGCAGTAACTTCCCGTGAATACCATGATGTATCAAGTAAATGAATAAATATTGTACCATGCTATCCGGCCAACAACCGGAGTTCTGAAGTCCGGGGTCAGAATGTGAAATATGCGACCGGTATTTTTAAGACACGAGATTAAACAGATTTGGTACGTGGAATGTTCGTGGGCTATTAGCCCCAGGAAAAACTTAATATTATTGAAAACGAACTCATCTGATACAACATTCCAATTTTCGGGCTTGCTGAAACTCACTATAATCAAAATGGTCATTTTAATACTCGAGATTATGTTGTTTACGCTTCCAGCAACATCAATTCACATAGAGAAGGTATCGCTTTACTGGTACTGAAAAACATTAACTATAAACAGCCGCTGCTGATGATGTAGAAATGATCTATCTACGATGCGCTCTCAAATCTGCTAAACTCGTTTCCTTCTAGAGAAATTACAGTTGTGATGGTGGATTTTAATGTTAAGATAGGCAGCTCAAGCGCTGATAACCACATCCGTGGGTTTATCGGTAAATATTCAGTTTGCAATATGAGTGCAATGTTCCAGCATCATCCTCGTAGGTCAGTCGCATGAATGATTATCACCAGGTGACAGATTTAGGAAAACCAAATTGACTACATCCTTATGAACAAGGGATGGAGATCATCTTGTAAAAATGTGAAAGCGTTACGGTTATTTATTATTTCCTGACACCTTTGTACTCGTAAATTTTCTTTTTAAAATATACTTGCCCCGCAAGCTAAGTCCAGAATGGGGAACAATTTAAAAAGAAAGAAACTTGTCGATGTACATTTTCTATTAAAATGCCCGTTATGGATCAATTTTTTCTCTATTAAAAATTACGATTCTAATCGACAAATGAAAATTATTTAAAATTGACCGTAATTTTTACTTATATAAAATCTAGCTGCGCTATCTAACGAGAATAATCGAAAACTATAGTTTAACTAACATTGCTAAGATAACTATTGAGCAGTTATATAAAAACTGATTTATATAAATTCAATAAACTGTAATTTTAACGCGATTGGTCGGGAATAATATCAGCAGAGAAAAATATGAAAAAATTTCAGAAAATGTTTTAATCTCTACAATATAAACCAAAGTGAGTGACCAACGATATATACCGACTAATGAATGAACGAAGAAAACATGACAAAAAAGGTATGAAAACAGATAAACAAATTTGAAATGAGACTAGAAACGGACAAGAAAACTGGATGCCGAGGGAGTGAAGATCACAAAAAAAAGCACGACTTACTCAATTTTCAGAAAATGAAAACACGGCATTTAGATATATATATACTAAAAGATCTCAAGATTAGTGTGATGTACAAGCTATGCCAACATTATTCAATATTTACTGCTGAATGTGCAGCAGCAAGTGTTATCAATTTTAATGGACTTCAATCTGTGCGGGAATTGTCTTATTATTACCAACTGGAAAAGTATGGCTAAGGCTATAGATAGTAAATGGAATGTGTCAGAGATACATTAATATTATATTATGGTTTAATAATTTGGGACATGCGGGAATATTTTTGTCCTAAAGTGTGCTGGGTCATAATTCCATGCAATGAATTTGTTGATTCATTAGCTAAAGACAATAGCGTAGAACTCTCTTTAATTTATATCATTCATTGTGTACAGCTGGAGTATAATTGGAAACTTCGTCGATAACTATCAACTTCAACCGTCTGTTCCTAAACTTCCGTGGTTCTATTTCTTTCAGAAGATTAATCGCAAAGGAATTGTACTCATCAATATATTACGATTTGGGTAGAATTTTTACGTGATCGTGTTTTCCATATACAACTTATAAATTCTGTTCCGTCCATTTCGAACAGGCAATCTGCAATCCCGATCATGTTCTTTTTAATGTAAAAAACGCACAAAAATTATGTCATATTTAAAGATGGAAATAGTAGACTGATAATTCGCCAACGAATCAGTCGATAAGGTGGAGTCAATACATTTAAGAAATATAAGAACGAGTAACGGAGAACAAATGCAGAACGGTGGTCAGCGATGGTCCGGATGAAATTAATGTAAAATTTTAAATATAAAGCGGTAATTATAACTGCGTAAGAAGATTTTCAGTAGTTTGTAATCGTAGGATTCTGAAATGTTGAAGTGAATACAATATTAACTTCCATCGAACGATACTTATTCCAATTCATCATGGTGAACTTGAAAAAAAAAACACACATTTCAAATTTTCTTTTTCATTTTTTCTTATTTATTACAGTTTATGTAATAATACTTTATGATTAAGAATAATATTTCACTGTTTTTTATAGAAAGATATACTTTTTGGGGTTTTATTTAAAATGTGTTGTTCTTCTTTTAGTGCACAACAATGTATTACAGATGACTTTAATATGACAAAATAATAGTTGAAAACGAACTAAGTAATACTATTTATTATTAAATTCATTTGACAAATTTCTTTTTAAAAAGTACAGCTCGGGGGGGAGCCTGCTTTTGATTAGAATCCAGTAACTAATATTCTAGATATAAATTACGTTCGTAAACTTGTAATCACGTTTTGCGTAAACCTGAATTATATATTCATCGGTCGATAATTAGTTCGTAGTCTTATTAGTATTACCCTTTCAGATTTAGGCCCAGCACTGGGTTGACAATACTCTATTACAACCCCGACGCCTGCACTATGGTTTAGTTACTGGATAAAAATAATAATAATACCATACTAATAGTTTGAAATAATAATCCGAATAATACTAATAATTTTTAAGTTCAATTCGTTTTTTTTTTTAATTATAATAATAATCAAGTCAAATCAAATTTTATTTATTTATAGCAATAAAATGTTACACCGGCTAAATCATAATGAAATAATAATGTTAAAAAACAGAAAGTACCGGTCGATCCATACACGTACGTCGGGTCATTCATAAACAGCTACAATGGAAATGGAGAAGAAATCAAACGTAGGATAATAACGTCTGCAATGGGCGGATTAAATAAAATCTGGAAAGCCATCACTCGGCCAACAAAAATAAAATTAGTTAATACTCTAGTATTTGCGATATTTTTCTATAGAGCGCAAACTTGGTCAATTAAAGAATGAATCGACGCGTTCGAGCTGTGGACACGGAATTCTGAAAATCCCACGGACAGCTAATACATGAATTTCGCAGGAACTGAATATCGATCGAGTTTTCACATTGCGCTCATGTATTAGATGCAAATGGTCTATGTGTGCTAGTGAAAATATGGAATTATATCATAAATGAAAAATATGAGAAAAGCATACAGACAAAATACTTACTGAGAAAAAAATTAAAATACAGAGTCCAATATCTCAAAATATGGCACACAAATAGACAAATATATTATGACAAGAATGTTAAGTGAAATCCCAAATGAAATATTAAAACAGACAAATATTATTAAAATAAAATAAACAAAAACAAAAAATAAACAATTGGTCGATGGATGAAACGGTGGTAAATAAAATAATAAATAGGGCATTGTAAAAAACAAAACTCAGGAGGGGTATTGAGCATACGCTACGAAAGTGCTTCTAGAAATACTAGTACAAAAAAAAGTATGTATATGCTTGTAATATATATATAAGGAATTAGAATAATTACATAATAAGAAAATTAAAAATAAGAAGTATGAGTGAAAATGTGGAAATGGATGTGAGTAAATGATGTGTAAGTGGGAACAAGTGTGAGTGTAATTCAATATATCTAAGTTATAAAAATTATTACATAATTATATTAAGAGGATGTAAATTATATATAAGTAAATCTGTCGACAAGCAAATGCTTGACTTGACGGAACAATTGAGAAATAATTATAAGGCGAGTTTGTGTACTATATAAGAGTGCATGTACTCTATTTATCCCGACCCAATTCAGTTTAACTGTGAACAAACTGTTTTACAATAATATGATAATATTAAATTAATGTTTATGCATACATTTAGGCTAGGTGCACATTTATTCTACGATGATTTATATCTGCGATAGTGTGAAAGTATTAACAATTTTAAACAGTTTAATTAATAATTGATCTGCTCTATTATCGCTGAAATCTTTATTACAATGATTACAGCCGGACAGAGCGTGCTTAACCAGTATCAGTAAGGTTACATGTTACACAATTGTCGGAGTATACGATATTATACTTGTATAAATAATCTTTAAATAAAATAAATTGTACGTTAAAAAAAATTATATGTAAATGATGCATTGCTGAATCTTTTTTCAATGTTTGGAAAATTTTTTTTAGCTATATCATTATATTCATTACACTTTGAAATTTGTTTGTATAATCTATATCTAATACATGTGCAAACTGTTTAAACGTTGAAAGTTTTTGTTCATGAAGGTTATACTTTACATAACCGAATTCGTGATCTAAATTTGTATTATTTTTGAAGTGAAACTTCTATTGGCGCGTTGTATATCGGGAGTTAACCGGTAAAACGTGCGAGCTAAATTAATATGTTTCTCTATATCTACACTTAATGGTTTGATTCCTAAAATGAAAATGCTAGCCAAAAATAGCTGGTAGTTTTGTAGGATTTAATCAATGCTGTAGTTCTTTGAAAACTTTTTAATATGTTCCGAAATCTATTTATTTCTAGCATATAATTAATATACGACACTGCCGTAAAGAACGTCATGCGACGCTACAGTTTTATATAATGTTATTCCCTTTTCGTAATTTAAACGGTTAACTATACAATTTGTCAGATATAATTAATAATTTATTTATTTTAAATCCATTAGAAGTGGGAATAAAATTTTAGGTTTCTATCTATTATTGCACCTAAGTGTTCAATTTGGCTAATTATGTTAATATTTAATTATGCTAAATTTAATACCTTATCTAATTTTTTGTGAAGCAAAATATAATTTGACAATCGTTTATATTTAAATTATATTGTTTTAACCAGTTCGTGAGTTCTGTATAAACGTAGATTTTTCGAAGGAATTTTCACACTTATCAGCAATCACTATTGCGATATCATCTACAAATAAAAATATCTGCACATTGTTGTAAATTTGATATTACGCGTTCGTGAGAAAACTATGTTCCTCAAGTATGATCCTAAACCTTTATGGCAACCCCATTGTGGTTTCTACTTTTTTAAAGTAATTTCGAATTTTTAAGATGGTATAGCGTTTTTCGAAAATATGTATTTATTGTGTTCAACTTTCCGAAGTGTAATCCTAAACCTTTCAGTAAAACAAGTAAACTATTTAAATCTAAACTATCGAATGCCTTTATTATGTCAAGAGTAAGTAAGCGTGTACGGTAATTAATTTTTGTACATTTTTAACGTTCGCATAAATATCGCCATTTCAAAATCACGTCTGCCTCACTAGATTTTATTATACATAAACTGTTATTTCGCTTCGCCATTTTTTGTCATATAGTCTAAATTAAGTATTTTTTGTTTCTTTTTCCTTTTATATCATTTTATAAATTGTTTATATTTTTATGCTTTATTGTTACAAAAAACAATATATATATCGTAAAATACACGCTTGTCGGCAATGCGAATAACTAAAATGAAAATTCTATGTGAAATTAAACTACCGGTATTTAAAAATTAAATTGAAAATTAGTTAAATCACTAATATTTATTTTCTTAAAGAAAACACAAAGCTTTTCGGCATTTACGCCATTATCAAGTGAAACATTTTAAAAATATAAATTAAATATAATTACTTAAAAATATGCGATGGTGATTGTGAAAATATGCTCCAAAAATGCCGTCCGCTTCTGTTCTGTCTATTTTTTGATTTGTTGAAATTTAATATCAATATATTTGTTTATTAATTTTGTTTTTTTATATTAATTTTTTCTTCAATACTATTTTCCGGATTCTGTAAAAGTTGTGTACTGGTGAAATTTGAAATTTTTCATTAACTGTTGCGATGTATGATGTCCAAAAGTAAAATATAAAATATAAAATATACGAACGCAAAAAATTTTTTAAAAAACACAATTTTACAAGCAAAATGAAAATAAATATTAAAAATCATGATTTAACTAATTTTCAATTGATTTTTTATTTAAAAATCACTACATTCCACATTATAAAAAATTTAAATACCGGTATTTAACTTTGGAAATAGGAATTTAACGCAAAATTTCTATTGATTAATATTTTTTTCTTTATTATTTATTATTAATTGGGTTTAGTTACCGAATACTAAATTTACCCGTTGCCAAAACTCTCATCATACAAATATATCATACATCAAATAACCGGGAAAAAAAATTATACAATAAAAGTAGAAACAGAGAAAAAACCGCGTAGAGATTAGTCCTAGATATATGCACCTAGGTAGCCAGTGCTGCCAGAATGTCGTTGCTATTTAGGATCAGTAAGTAGGCAAAATATTTAAGCTATAAAATTTTATTACTAGAGGCTCCGCTATACAAGTTACAGGCGAAAATCGCGTGATCAGGTATAGTTTCCGATTTTGGTCACATTTGCGTTCATTCAGGTCTTAGTTTGCACGTTATTATCTTATTTTTACTCGTATACACGTGAACACGTTAATACATACATACATATATATATATATATATATATATATATATATATATATATATGGTGACGCAGAGAAGGACGGTTTTGTTTGAATAACTAAAAAACTACTCGACCAAAATTTTTGAATGAAATTTTATTTAAAAATAGGAAAATAAGAAATTAGCTTACCATCATTTGTCGAACACAATATTGTTCAGATGACCGCCACTTGCAACAACATAATCATTCGATCTTTACAAAATTTTCGCAAACTTTTTCGAGCATAGGTCGCTGAATTATTATTGGAATTTCTTCAGAAACCCGAGTTCTCAAATCTTCCATATCTAGTGGACTGGTTTTGTAAACGCGGGTCTTAAGGTATCCCCACAAAAAAATAGCGTAACTTTGAATTCTTTTCGAAACTTCTGCATTGATGTGATCATTTTACACCGAAAATAATTTTGCACGCAAATCGCGCACTACTTTCGTTCTAATGTGAAATGATGACTGAAACTGGGCAAGAACAAATCTCTCGTGTGTACACTGAACGCGGAGCACGCGGTTTGTGTTGTAGCAATGTTACCCACCTCGATATTTAAAAAACAAGACCATGCGTCTTCTCTAAGTTATCTTATATATATATATATATATGTGTGTGTGTGTGTGTGTGTATATATATATGTATAGATAGATAGATACACGCATACATATTATACATATTACACAGTTACATATACATCCTCACGCACGTTTACGAACGTAAAGATTATGAAAAGTGCACAATAAAACAAACTCGGTTATTTGACGAGTTAAATTGAGCACCTGATCGGTCGCTTTAAAAACACAACTAAATATATTCGTTGATTCGAACTGGCCTATTAGATAATTATGTTATTCTATAATTAATCAAAACAGAGTCCCTCCCGCAATATTTAGGACCAAATGGTAGTTATTGCCAATAATACATTATTGCCGATAGTGATACGAAGCAACATCAAAACTCTTTATTATTATTATTAATATTATTATCATTATTATTATTATTATTATTATTATTATTAATATATATATATTCATCACGTTTAAACGATTTGTGCGACGAGTATCTTAAATCATTCATCATACCGACAGGACCAGATGTATTAAAATGCAAAAAAATTAAATGTGTAATAAATTAACAGAAGGGTACGTGTGAAATAAGTTTAAATTTTTACATACATTTCTACGTGTAAATCTGTTAAAGTATGTCTTACCACTACACGTACACACGCATACTGCAAATGGCGAGGCCCTATAGGTTGTTCGGAAATACATATCGACCGCTTTTCGTTCCTTACGATATTCTTATGACCTGGCACCCGTAAGAGTATAGATCTATACACTCTACTTGGTTAGGCACGAAAATTGTACGCGATTAACGAGATTTATTTTTTATTATTATTATTATTATTATTAATTTAATTAAATTAACGTGCCATGTACAGCAGCCAAGGCTAGAGGCACGATAGGAAAAGAGGATTAGATTGAGGAATAGAGACGGGATTGATGGAGGAAGATAATTAGGTTCGACAATGAAACATGATCATCTTTGAAGAGGAGATGGAGCGAAGGAGGAAGATTAAGAGACGCTATTTTTTATATAATCATCTTAACATTGATTTCAGCGATAGTAGCACTAATCAACTGGTAACCAAGCTATTTATAATTTTTAACACTTTCGCGATTGCTGAACTAAATCACCGTAAAAAAATGTACATTTAGCTTAAACTTATTTACGCAATTAAAATTTAAATATAAAATTATACCCTGTTTTAACTTATAAACTAATGATATAGTCTCAACCAGTATGAATACAAATTGTTATTATAATATTGTAAAACAGTTTGTTCAGAATTCCATTAACTTAATTGGACGACGGGTTCTGAACAATCTGTTATTTTTACCGTATTTGTATTTCACTTACACAATTTGGGGGGGGTCAAAAAAAAATCGCTAGTTCATTATTTTCTTTTTTCATCTCGAACTTTAACTTAAATTTTTGTCAGCATTTGCCAAATCACAAACTTGTCATTCGCATACCGAAACCAAGACCACTTTTTTTTTATTATTATTATTTCAAGTTTAAAAGTGTATTTAACACATATTTCGTAATACGTAAAATTTTCTTCATAGTTTTTTCTAAGTCATCGAATGTTAAATTAAACTCCCAAAACGTATTCATTAATATTAATGGAAGTTTGAGTCGTGAAGCATTAAATTATTAACTTTTCAAATTTCATTTATAATATAAAATTCAAATTCAGCGCGTATTAAAATTCTACGCCCGGTTTCTTCCACAGATTTTCAAAACATTTAGCTTCATGCACACAGCTAAACATGAAGGGATTTGTCTGAGTGTTACTCAGCTTGATTGAAAATAAATCACCAAAATAGATACGGATAATTAAACGGTTTTTTTGTACCCGAGAAGAATGTAGTTTTAAGATTTTGTGTACGTGGTTTGTAGCATCTTTTAAAGAATTGCTCGTTTCCCAATATAATCACTTCCAGTAAATAGTACAATTTCTGCGTTGATATTGTTTGTGGATGAAATTTCTAAATCATAGCGGACATCCTATAATTTCTTTAGATTATCACGAAATTTCGGTGTGGTGATTTTTAAATTACAACTGGATTTGAATTGACTTCTTATAGCACACTGGTAATAGATGAATTATACATTTCAAGTCGTTTGTTACTTCATTTGATTATTCTTTAAATTATCGAATATTTCAATTGTAATTGTATTTTACGCTTGCTCTGTGTACAGTGTTTCTTCCTCATTTTGTATTTTGTTGCTGTCTGCAGCAATCAAAAATTTAGTTTAATTAATTTTAAGTGACAATGAATCCTTCTTATTACGAACAGAATAAATACGTCTAGAAGCTTCATAGTAGATCACTGACTAATATTATTTTTATTACTACCATTAAGTAATGTTATTTTTCTAACTGTAGTATACTTACGAATATTATTACTGTCATTTTTTAAAATAGTTTTAGAGAAAAAGAATTCTCACGTATTACATCATCGACATTATAAGAAATTATAAACAGAATATTTAAAAGTCTGATAATTTACACGAATCTAAGTAATGTATATTGCCACATGTTGGATGAAGAAAATTTTGAAAACAAAAAATTACAATAAAAAAAAAAAAATGATACTTGTAATACATCAAAATCTTATTATATGTTGTTATGCAGTGAAATATAATTTTAATATTTTTATTTTATTTTTATTATTAAACAAATTCGAACTCTCATTTGAAACTAAATTATCTTTTTTTAATATTTTGTTCCATATTTTTCTAAATTTTATTTATTTACCTTTATCATTTTACAGGCAGGTTCTTACATATGGTACAGTTCATTAGGGTGGAGCAACAAATTATCATCTTAAACCTATTCAAACACTTCAAAAGTGTTATGTATTATCCCTAATGGTGATAACAGAACAAAGGAAAAATCAACATTTCTGAAAGTTAGTAAACTATACCAATTATAATTGTTTCCTAATGAAAAATACAGCGATATTTAATATTTCAAAATGAGTTGGTAAAACAAGGATCATAAGTGTAGAACAGGAACTAGTTCCGTCATATAAAGGAAGGCCAGTTATAATAGTACTATATTAAATAATTCTTTACCAGTAATAGTTCAGATCACAAAAATGTTAAGCGATAATGAAACCGCGCCAGAAAAACTTCAAAACGCTTTTGCTGATGTATCTCAAGTGCTAAAATTACGAATTTAAAGCCTGTAGAGTGAGCGAGTGAGAGGTCGCTATGAAAAATTAAATTTCTATAGATCATTCCGAACACAATTTTGTTCAATTCTGTTAAAAATTCACTGCGGAATTAAGGGGACTATTAAAAACTATTGAAATTTCTAAAATTGCTATTAAACATATTTTCAACCCGTTTATTTTAAATTAATATACCAAAAGAATGTTAACCCGCCAAAATCAAAATTCAAATTTTTGGTTGAAATGTATATAAAATAGTAATATTGTCTACTCTTTGCTGCTTCAGTTTGGTTTTCGACCAGCTATAATAGTTTAAAGAAATTCCAGCGACTTCAAAGCCATCGCTTTAGAGTCTTTTTAAATAAGCCGCACTAGACTCGCATTAGCACGATCACTATCATTTTTTATTCGTCGGTAATAAGATTAAAGAACGTGCAACTAGATGCTTTGATTGTTGCTCTGTGCATGACGTTGCGATTATAAACAATATAGATCAGATACAAACAGTATAAACGCAAGAGAATTAAAGATATACTTTTTATATTCTCGTATTTCTTATTTCTCTATGTAAATTCCATCGATAAATCCTTAGAACATTAAAACTAACATTTCGTAGTACATTTAGGTATAGTTATGATCAGTTTCTTATAACTTAAATCTGTAATTAACTTATGTATCAGGGTTTTTTATAATTTTTCCACTTAGTAATTATATGGATTTTTATATTCCGATTACCTGTAACGTATATATTATATATATATAAAGTTTATGGAAATCGGCTTTTTCTGACACGGATGATTTGTTTTTTATTGTTATCGTGTTAAAACTGAGACAAATATACGTTTCCTCTTTAAGCACCGTTATTACTGAATCTTGTATATCAAATATTGTTATAGATTTGCTATATATAAAAATATAAATATAGATATGTAAATTTATATATAATATTTTATATGCACTCAGTGGTATCGGAATATTTAAATTTTAAATTATACATAGTGTTCATACTTCTACCACCTGCACCAGTTTATTGGATGATGGTTTACAATGCCGGTAGCTGCAGAAGTGGTATGCTGTATTGTATCATTGCGCATATATATATATATTACCAAACGTTTTTTGTTAGCCTGTGTATGACGTCATTTTGACAATTTCGGTTTTATATTATAGATTATTATTCAATTAGAAAGTTTTTTTTTTTTTAATCAATATAATATTTCTTAGCGATCATTTTTTTTTCGTTTTGATTTGGGGACCTCCCACTTGCGTAGCCTGTTAGACAAGTTTACATACATACTATGTTTTGTAACGCCTGCAAAAAACCACTAATGCAATGGAGTGTGTGTAAAAGGGAATTATTGTCACATCTTTGAAAAAATGATCGGATTTTGATGAAATTGTTTTTGTTTTACACGTCTCGAACCGCAAAATATTCAAATTCCTTCAGTAAAACTTTACGTGCGTATTATATCTTTGCAATACCTTCAAACTATATATGCAATGTAATTCATACAAAACGGAATTTTCGCCATATCTCACTCGAAAATGGTCAGACCTTGATGAAATTTTTTTTGTCCTACTCGCCTGGAACACCTAAATATTAAACCCCCTGGATAGAACTTTTGGTTGGATTTTGATGAACATTTTTTTGTTTTGTTCGTACTGAACCCCTAAATATTAACCCCCAGAGATATATATATATATATATATATATATATATATATATATATATATATAGAGAGAGAGAGAGAGAGAGAGAGAGAGAGAGAGTATATATTATACATGTACATATAAATATATATATATATCATTCATATATTGATTGTAAAATGTTATATATACATATATATATATGTGTGTGTGTGTGTGTGTGCGTATTTGCGTGCGCAGGAGGTAGAAAAATAACATTTAATTATTTACTATGTGAGATGACGTCATTTTAAATATTTTGATTTTAAATCATAGGAAAATCTATAACAAAAATGATTCATTGCCTAGCAATGCATTAATGTCTATTATTTATTGCTAAGGAAAATTTTACTTTATCGTACGTACGAAATTATACCGAAAACAGCTTTTTGATATGATTCTACACGCTATAAGGTTTTTTTTTTTAGACAAATTAATGTTTATACATACTACAACCGACACCGCGTGCGGGGCAATATATTCACCACGCGTTATTACTAGGTAAAAACTTCGTAGAATTAAGCATAGATTACTCATTTAATTCCGTGTCCATGTTAATTATTTCTTTTGTGTAGTTAACATGCTATGTGTGCATGTGTTTGCATATGTATGTTCATGTGTATATGTGTATATTTACCGCGTATATTTTCGCTTTTTATTTTTACCATATTTTATTTATTTTCTTGCAGGTTTTTGTTTGTCATTTTCGTGTATAACATTTGTCTCATTGATTTTCTAGATTTAGTAATACTATTTTAAGTTAACCGCTAAGGTAAATAAGGAGTGCGCTTTACTTTATGAACCTCGTTATGTATGTTTCATTATGAAATAAAGCTTCTTCTTCTATTCATCTAGAAAGGATAAAAAAATTAAATCATTTAGTATCAAACGTTTTTTCAATATGTTAAATAACAATATTCCGATACGATCATTGAGATTATCGGCAATGTGATCGGAAATTCCAAATAGTCTGATATAGCGTTAAATATTTTGGTCTAGTTCCAATCGATCATCTCTTACAATACTACGTAACGTTACGTGATAACTTTCTGTCGCTTTACTAATATTATTCAGCAAATTTTTAGATCTCATTGGAGAGTTAGTTCGGAGTGTCATTATTGAATGACATCTCCTATCCTGTCATAATTCACATCCAAGTTGCTTATTGGCTACATCAGCCAGATTGAAATTTATGTATATATATATATATATATATATTTAGATTTAGTCCGTTCTTTTCGTACTTAAGTAAATATTTAAATAATTTGTTTAATCCGTACTCAAGTTTGATATTACGTTATACCATCAAACGTATTGCTGATCGATAGAATATCGATGTTCTTATCGTCATAAGCATACGTCTGACCATTGTAGACCAGTGGCAAGACATACAGTGCTATAAACCGATAAAAAAAAAAATTATAAACGATAACGAACAAAAAATACATATCGTAAATGTTTATATAACATATAAAAAAATATATATAATAAAATATCGCAACAAATTTCGCATATAAATTTTTAATTTTTAACAATAACATTTCCTCTACTTCTCAACGGGTTATGAAATACGATTTCATTATTGTAAATTATATCAATGGGTTACGAAATGCAATTTCATCCTTGTAAATTGTCTCGATGATTAACAAAATTTGGACTTGTAAATTATCTCAATGGGTTATGAAATACGATTTCATTATTGTAAATTGTCTCGATTAGTAACGAAATACGATTTCGGTCTTGTAAATTATCTCAATGGGTAATGAAATACGATTTCATTATTGTGAATTATCTCAATGGGTTACGAAATGTGATTTCATTCTTGTAAATTGTCTCGATGATTAATGAGATACGATTTCGGTCTTGTAAATTATCTCAATGGGTTATGAAATACGATTTCATTATCGTAAATTATCTCAATGGGTTATGAAAGGCGATTCTTCTAAATTGTCTCAATGATTAACGAAATTCGATTTCAGTCATGTAAATTGTCTCAATGATTTACAGAATGAGATTTTGGTCTTATAAATTGTCTGGAATAATTATGAAATACGATTTCATTATTGTAAATTGTTTCAATGATTTACAAAGTGAGATTTTGATCTTATAAATTGTCTGAAAGAATTATGAAATACGATTTCATTATTGTAAATTGTCTCCACGGGTTACGAAATACCATTTCAGCCTTATAAATTGTTTAAATTAATATTCGTCTAAACTGAAGAAATCGGTATAAATATGCGCTATTCGAAACTTAGTTATTTCTCTCGACTAAATTTTCGTACAGAATACTTTATCCCGATTCTCTTCAGTTAACGCTACACAGTTATATTCTAAAAAAAAATAACCCTTAGTAATAACCGTTTATGTTCAAAAATTACATCATTGCTTCTTGTCAAATCTGATCATTGTGACCTGCGAGTGCTCTAATCCTATTCTCGTCTGACCTCACTGATCGATTCGCTAAGCCAGTGATTCGGCGAGTTGTGACACTCTGACTATTCCTCTTACACCAGTTGCTTTAGCAACAACAATAATATTTTTTCTTGTTTTTCTCACGTACGTCTCGCTACATGTCCGAAAAATTGATATATATAATTTTTTGTCTAAATTTAAATCTTCGTCCTGCTTTCAATCTACGCTGCGCGATATCCATATTCGAAATGCGTAAATACGTTGCTTGTCCGCTAAGGAAAATAGGGAAAACTTTCAGTTTTTATTAAATTACGTCGTAGTTGCTTCGTTATCATCTTTTAAATTATAGAATGAAAATTGACACTGAAAATAGCCGGTTTCGGTTCCGAATTACCCAGCGAAATGTGAGTTGGTATCAGACTTAAATGAAAAAGACGATAGAACAATATAAAAGAAGATGACGATTACGATCGTACAGTCCGTAGATCGTACTATACGGAATTACTGCGTTCGATAGAAAATTGGAACGAACAGAGAAATCTGAAACCTATCGTACAACCATATAAAGAATGTGGACTACTATTTACAATAATGACGAGTGAAAAGTAAGAATAATTTATGAAATATATAAATATTCCAATACTCCGGATTATCGATACAATTTTTCGTCTTCTATCATCGATAAGTCGACTAGTCAATTCAACGTTTATTTGAACCGAAATACGTCGGACGGTAAAATTAATTTAATAGTAAGACCGTATAAATTTTCAAATCGAAGTACTCTACGAATATATTTTAATTATTAAGTAAATTACGATTATACTTCACCTGTTTAAATTTAGGAATTGTTGTTGTTGTTCTGGTTACGACGATCACTGAGCTGAATTAAGTAAACCATGTACGATACCAGATTAGTAATAAGCTGAAACGATACGCTCGTATTAAATTATTTAATCGGATTATTAAAAATTATAATTTTTAATAATCGAATTATTAAAAATTATAATTTTTTGCTTTCAATTTAATTACATATACGATATTTTTATATATACGAGTGGACGTATTACTCTTATTATTATATCGTATCCGTTCGTAACGATTCCTGCGATGCCCGAAATTTTATAGTCTCGAGGCAGCCTATTCCCCCATACACACACACACACACACTGTTCTGTACATACACTAGTGATCAAACAATTTGCAAAACTAGAAAACGTTTAATTTTTACAGATGATCTTATCTTCGTAGCACTAAACAACGCATTCGAGAATGTAGAACAAACTCGCAATTAAATAATCGAACATCTAGATCACGTTGCTATCCAACACTAAAACGGAATCTAACGATAAAGACATACACCTCTGGCCTCATCGTGACGTTAAAACGCCAACTATAAGTTACATGATACGATACGAAGCTCAGCCACACCGACAACCGTAAGTATTTACGAGTTACATTAGCCGAAGTATTAATATAAATAACGCTAAACGGGGAGCCATGCTTGAGCAAATTGAAGAGAAAAGGTGGTTAATCGATCGAATATGGAAAACACGGATAACTTTCGACATGGCGGAATACTGCGACATATATTTGAAGGTAAAACCCGAGGAAAAAGAATCCGTGGAAGACCGAAAAGTACGTTTGTAACAACTTTACTAAAAGACACCGGGTTAGAAAATTACACCGAATTAAAAAGAACTGCAGAAAACCGGGAATGTCGGAGAACTATTATCATGGCATTAGACCAATCTTAGGACTGCATTAAAATGATGATGATGATGGAAACGGGGAGCAACGAGTCAAATTTCAATTCGATACAATTTTGAAAACATTCGAAACCTAATATTATCACTCTAAAACTCGAATATATTTATATATTTTATTTATCTCCGAGGAATTTATTTTAATATTACCCCCATTTAGAATGTTTTAAGAGCCTTCAAGTTCGATATAATCGAAAATATATTTCATATCCAGTAAACCTTCCTTCCAGAGTCGTACGTTATAAAATTTTGCACAGGTGTTTATTATATCATGTCACTTCTTACACGAAATACTGTAGATAATTTTCGTTGTATTTATATAAATATTTTTCAAATTTGGGAGACATTTCACGTCAACCGAAAGTAAATAGAAAAAATTGTTATTAGCATTAAAATTTCACGATGTACTGTTAAACATCGTGACTGAAACGTTCAAATTGTTGAAAAATTCAATGTACGTCGCGTACACTATCAACATAGACAACAAACATATATGTACACGCGTTAGCAATTAAATTACATAATATAAGGAAATCATCGAAATGAAATAGCACTCAGCAGGCTCTGACTTGGCCACATATTATTCTCTCGTGACCATCTACTTCAACGTTCCCATCTCACTACTTTTTAAACCCTTTTATCTACTCCCTGACACCTCTCGTATTCACCGTACTTTGGCTACAATTCCCTAGAATCCATCCCTATCGACCCCAAATCCATAGTCCTGTAACGATTCAATTATACAATTCCTTTCCTCCTACAAACACGTAACAACTAAGTCATCAGTACCGTAATAGCTCGACAGTTACACGCGGCGCTATAAAAAATTAAAAATGAATAAATTGCGACAATAATTACTTCAGAATTATAGAGGTTAATTCGTTTTAAAAATAAGCCAAACGTGCTTTACACTTTAACCTAATTATCAACCCCATGAAGATTCTTAAAACATCATGTTTGAACGGAAAGAAATACGTTAGAACAGGTGTGAACGTTCGGATACTCGTAAATATGGATTACAGAGGACGTATCACGTCAAAAAGAAAATAGCGGATAGAACTGCCATTGTAAAATCAGCATTCATGAAATAGCTCGAAGCATGGTCGTACGAAGAGTTATTACAACATACGTACGCCCGATGATCTTATGCGGAGCAAAAAACAGGGATTAAGACTATAAAAGATGAAATTAGAAACATTCGAGTGCTGATGGCGCTTGCTAAAAGTTCAGTATATTAACAATGTGATAAATTAAATTCTATTTCGAGTCAAAAGACGGCGCTCTATCATACGAAGTGTAAGAAAGATAAATTTAGAGTGGATAGGAGGAATTCTAGCCAACGCAATGGAATACAAAATGTCGGGGAAAGACTGATAGACTGAGGCTAACATTAACCGAATGATTAGAAATAGGAGTATAAACGAGTGATCAATTGAAAAGAATAGCAACAGACCATTCATGATGGAAACAATGATGGCAGACCAGTCACTGAACTGAATAATAGGCATGCAGAAAAAAAGTATATACATTCTTTTAATATATATATATATATATATATAATTTGAAAAGTGTGTAATGTATTGATTTTTAAGAAATAAACAATAAAAAAGGAATTAAAATCACTCATCTTTTTTAATGAAAAATTTCGATTATTAAGCCATTATCCAGGGAACATGAAAAATAAAACACAAAAAAAATATACAATTTATCAACAATATAAAAAGCACGAATTTAGATATAAAATTCACAAAAATTAACGAGTAAAAAACCGTATTTATAAAATAATATAATAGTGAACGCGGTAAACAACAGGCATAAATAATAGCCTAAATAATCCGTAAAATAAAAAATAAATACAGATAACAAATCAATATAAAAATGATTTACAATATATTTCTTAGAACTAATTATTCATTAAAATTTATCATTGAATTTAATAAATTATCTACATCTCTGTCTTTTATTATTTACATTTTTTCTAACAGTTTTCTGTTTTTATAATGTTTTCCTATTTGTAAAATCGTATGATTTTATTTAATATTTAATTCTTTACAAGATTTATCAAATAATGATTGTTCATCATTGTTTATATGTGAATTCTTTAAATATTTATATATTTTATTATTTCCTTCCTTTCTAGTCGTAGTTTTTTCTAATAATCTTTTTCTGCGTGTAAAATTTTATTAGAATTAAAACACGAAATCAATAATATCAGCCGAAATTATACCCCGCGGATCGCGAATTTTCAGACTGATTTTATTACAGCACTCGACAATCTTTATTATGTATAATTAAATCACCTCTTCACTTGTACCATTGTACCGATAAATACGTCTAACATCTAGTTTATCGAACGCATGCGTGTATATTTAGCTACTTATAATTACATCAGCTAATATTAACGTTCGTCGACATATTTATATAATCCACACCAAACTTGCTGAATAATCATTTGCTCAATAAACGAAAAAAATAAATAATCCGCTAATTGATTTATTTCTCCATCAGTCAATATATCATGATCATTAAGTGACGTCTCTTGTTAGTAGTATATAAGGCAATTATAATATGGCGTTAGTATATATATATATATATATATATATATATATATATATATATATATATATATATATATATATATATATATATAACCTACCCCGACGAAGAATGCTCGATTCATAACGAAATATCCATAAACTGAAAACGTTGGTTTACAAGTTCTTAAAGTGTACAGGAACATTTTTATCTGAAATTTTACGTGAAAAGTAAATATAATCGTTCATCTTTTTCTATTTATCTCATAAAATTATAAGTACCTATTTTAAAGCGGATGCTTTTTTGCCCTATCTAAATGTACTAACCGAGTAATTTTAAATATTATCTAATTATTATACAAATATAATAATTCACACTACACCGTAATCGTTCCGAATACGTATAAGAATGAAAATTAAAAAAAAAAAAAACAATATACTTTTAAATTAACGTACAAATTATTTTATTTAAAATATCGAATAATAGGAAAATCCTTTTTTTTTTATTTTCATTTATTTTATTTAAATTTCGTCGTTTTTTAAGTAAATAATTTTATAATATAGGAGGTACTAGAAGAATTTTGTAGAAAAACGCGAAGAATAGATTTTAAATTTTAAATTTAATTAAGTATTACTATGTATTATTCCTTCGAAAAATATAAAATCATTACATATTCGACGTCTAATAAGTATAAAAATAACTCTGCTGAGTTTTGGATTGCTTTAACCTACCTGAGTTTTGGTTATTTATACTTAAAGTTCAATTTAACTCGGGTTTAGGTTTTTTTAAACCCCCTCTTCAACCAAGTCTGGCTATGCCATTGTATATTGATATACATAGAAAACAAACACTAACAGATGTAACGATTCTTCAAGTATTCTTCCACGAGTAATGATTCCTCGTACTATTTTCGCAAGTATCTACACCGTTAAATAGAGTAGCACGATTGCTCGGTAATTATGACGATCCGCATTGTACCTTTAGAATCTCTTCCGTCAATATTTGTTCGAATAATCTGTGCAATTGTTTACGTACAGTTTGATCTATTTTATTAACAACTTACCGTATGGCTGTTCTATTCAACGGTCTTTTAAAGTCTTTAATTATTGCAGATCTTCCTCGTGGTTGGTCTTTTCTATATAGTAGAGTTCGAACGTTCCATGGGGCAAATAAAACTGATTGTATCGTACTATCTTCGCAAGTATCTACACCGTTGGATAGAGTAGCACGATTGCTCGGTAATTATGACGATCCGCATTGTACCTTTAGAATCTCTTCCGTCAATATTTGTTTCGAATAATCTGTGCAATTGTTTACGTACAGTTTGATCTATTTTATTAACAACTTACCGTATGGCTGTTCTATTCAACGGTCTTTTAAAGTCTTTAATTATTGCAGATCTTCCTCGTGGTTGGTCTTTTCTATATAGTAGAGTTCGAACGTTCCATGGGGCAAATAAAACTGATTGTAAAAGTGTTCCCTCCAGAATAATTTCGCAGACAGTAAGCGCGGGGTACTGAAATCCACTATTATTGCAGGTAGTCGTCCGCTATCTTAAAAAACTTGTTTCGGTTTGCCTCCTTCTTTTTCGCTACTCTCGTATTTGCATAAAATATAATATATAGGAAGCAAAAGAGGAGATTGGAAAGCAGTAGCGCATATACGATTTCATGCCGTATGTTTAGTACAAGAAGATGATCAAGCGGCAATGCGAACTAAGGCTTTCGAATCACTATGGCGTATAAGAATTACATTATGCGTTAGAAATTCGTTTCGAATCTTCAATAATACCGCTTAATGTATTTCAATTTCACCTACCTCGATCACGCGGCAATTGCCATCTGTATCGGCGATCGTCTTTTGTCTTGTCATGAATATCGCATGTAGTGATTGGTACTTGTACTAAGAGAAAAAAAGTCTAGTGGCGCACTTCACCATCCTCATCTAGTTCAATTTCAGCCATGTTGTCGCAATAGTACGCACTCGCCTTTGTGTATGTATGTATTCTATAGTATATATATCAATTTTTGGAGTGAATAGATGAAAATGTGTGTGTGTAATATGCATATATGTGTGTGTGTGTGTGCATATATACGTATATATATTTTTCTATTTCGTTCACAACCTATTAACGTATAAACTAAACTAAATTAATTGCACGCAGTAATTACATGTTTATAAGTTCAAAGTTAAAAAAACGTGAAATTAAGTTTAAAACGTGTATATATATATATATATATATATATATATGTACATATAGATCGCATGTTTCATACTGACCGGCACCGTATTATGGGTTTCAGTGGCGTAAAATCGTTCTTTGAATTCCAAAATGACATCGTCGAATCCGTCACAACACTTTAAAAAAAAATCAATAAATAATTTATGCACTGAAAAACAAACGTTTAAATGTAATAATAGTAATTATAACGATCATAATAATAATCATCATCAAATTAAATGTATTAAGTTTAGTTATATTTAAAATTAATCAGATAAATACGGTAAGCTGTAAGGTACTATTGCATTCACTGAACTCAACACACACTTGCTATAGAAATGATACACATTTTTGTACACTCATACACAAACACACATACTTAAACTAAACTTAATGCAGAAAGAGCTGATGTTGGAAAGTATAAGTAGAGTAAGAAGTTAGCGGACGAGGGTAAGAGGAGTGTTAGATAGACGAATTTAAACGCCTTCCTACGCTGCGAATATAAAATTTCTAAAATCCACATACTGTTTAAAAAAGATGAACTGCGAGTGTAATTTTTTTTTTTATATCCGTCAAGTATACACGAAAATATATTTAGAAAATTCGATGTCGTTAGTAAATATTCAAGGAGTTATACGCACCGAAGTCTCTACGTAATAGCCTACGTTACTGACGATGAATATATTCAACACGCACACGAACGAAGCCAATAAAAAAGTCATTATACTGACGTAATCTTCGTCGGCTAAATATTCCGTCAACGATTTGATGAATCGTACGTATAACGATAATACGGTCAGCCAATTAAACGCGACGAAATAAATCGACGGAATGGTAAAATTACCGGCGAATACCGTATCGATGGCCTCTCGCAACGCCAACCACATATGTCTATATTCTTCTAATAGTCTAACGGAAGTCAAACTTCCGTCCCGAATGTGCTGCAATAAAATAAAAACAAATTAATAAAATATACGTATCGATTAATCTGTAAAATAACTTTTTTTTTTTTTAATATCACGTATACGCTTAATTATTATATATTCCGGATTAGGGTTATACCCGTGTCTTAACTCGTATGAAGATAGTATTTCCGCATGGCGTGAGGCATTAACAGTACGCCGCCAGATTTCCGATTGCCCGGGGTGGACGACTTATCGAAAATACGGTAGCGAAAGTTAAATCTAGAAATAACATTATTCAGAAGCTGACTGCTTAATTAGGGGGGTGTCTCAGCTTCTACACTTAAAACTCGTTTACTCCGCTGCAGAATACGGGGCTCCGATATGGTTGAACGGTTGTCGAACCAACAGACTCAACATAACACGGAGACTTATCACGGATACAGTAAAATCAACACCTACTGCTCGGCTTCCGGTACTTCGCAATATTATGCCTCCAGATCTCCGCGGGAAAACTGTAGCCTTACGAGAATGGTCGAAATATGAAGCAAATCAGAGTCTTCGAATGAATGGATACACGGTAAGATCAAAGCTGCTGAAGTTTAGGAAACCTGTGGCAGTCGATAAGCTTATTGCAGAGAACTCTGACGGTAAAAATACACGGCGTCAACAATGTAACACATTGAACTCAGATAAACACGCGCTTATTACATGTCCGACCGATGTTGTGAAAGACTACGACTTACCCCCGCAAAGAATGGGTACAACTGAATCGAATTCGTACTGGACACGTGCGTTGCAACGATAACGCGGTGGAACATAAAAAATGACGCTGCCTGTGAATAGAGCTTTTGACGGGACACTTCATGAGATCCATAAAGTGTGTCACGGGCAGCATTAACTTGTCTACGAAACTTAAATATTATATTATAGCGTCTTCCTGCATCATTCCATACGATAAGAAGAAGACTCGTGTGAACAATACACAGACAAAAAGACGGGCGTTTTCCGCAGTGCTCTCATTGGAATAGCGCCACCAAAGATTAGACGTACTGTTAACGATGATCGACTAGTTTTTAACTGATTGCGAGGAGATTAAAATGTATGAAAATTACCTCGCTTATGTGTTTACGTACACTGTGTTCATGGGAGACGAAGCATTAGTTATTTTTTGTAAAATGATGTTTTTTCGGAAAATATGTTTAGATACGAATCGCGTACCATTAAAAAGCCGTTACGTACAAAAGTATAACTATTTTAATCGTATAGAATTTCGTTTCATAACCGAAAATATCAGTTTTTTCAAATATCAGAACGAGGACAACCTTAATGTTTTTCTGTAAATGAATTTTAGAATTTTCCGATCTGATTTTTCCCCTAAAATAATAATTTCTTTGTTTTTTAATATAACTCCTAAACAGGATTGCCGTTTTATTTGTGCAATCTTAGATCTAAACTAAATAAAAGCAGTATTTATAAATAGCGTAACACGCGCAGAGGAATCCAATGACTAAACTCTGATAATTATGTTAATCGGTAACGAATTGACGATGTTTGATGCGTTTCAGCCTTCTGACATCCGGATGAGTAGACAAAAGTTCGGATTCGGATAGTAGGAAAGCCGTTTGCTGTCAAGCATAAATTACTTGGCTGACTCGCTCGATGTGTAGATCTGCATCAACGACACTATATACTAATTCACGATGACAATGAACGGGTGGTCTTTTTACGACCAAATGTTTTTTATCGCATAAAACAAAACTTATCGAAAAGTAAAAACCGAAATAAAAAGTAATATATTAATTAAGAATAAAGTTTTATTATTGTATATAAATTTTCTATCGACTATCTAGCTGCGGACGAATGTTTAATGTTATTTTATATAGACGGGCAAGGTGGATAGAAGTGACGAATTATAATATAGATTCTCACGATGTGTGGATTAGTAAAAAACACGATGTGACCTACTGCGAACACAGTGGGGATCGTAAATAGGACTGTACGTAATGAATCATCCTACGCGAGCGTTGCGAAGATCATGCAGGAACTTCCAACTTACTAATCTCTGTTTTAGCACTCGAGAGTTTATAATATTTAGGTAAATCGCGTAAAATATTATAACCGGAAAGTGCACTATTTAGTTTTCTGGATAAAACAGATCGAAAAAACTTTGAACTTTTTCCACCGTACGACTATATATCTATCGTAGAAAGGAAATCACACAGATACGTGTTCTATGATCTAATGAGAGTGTTGAATAGTTAGACAAAATACGCGTAAATTTCTTACGACGAAGCTTATAGAGTTCGGTTTAGAAATTTTGGTAACATTAGCACAATACGAGTTGAACGAAAATACGAACATATTGTTTAGTACGACGGAGAAAGTGCGTGTATTTTTCTTGAAATGAAATAATATTAAAGTTTAGATTGTGGAATGTAGTGATTTTTTATACTTGATTACAAAAAACAGTTAAAATCGCTAAAGCTTTTCGGCAACTACGCCATTATCAAGCTATATATATATAAATAAAATTAAATATATAAAAATATAAAATATTAATTTAAATCTAAGTTCGAAATTTTTACATAATAAATGAATTATAAATACTTAAAACTATCTGAATTCATTTATTATGTAAAAATTGTGAATTTAGATTTAAATTAATACGTTTTTATACATTTAATTTTATTTATATACAGCTTGATAATGGCGTAGTTGCCGAAAAGCTTTGCTTAAATAATAAAGTTTAGTGATTTTAACTGTTTTTTTTGTAATCAAGAAATAATATTATTTACCGTTTTCATGTTATTCTTTAAATGATCCGCGTTGCGAGATAGCAAATATTGAAATAGAAAACTGACGGACATGTTGACGGTGACGAAAATAACGTAGTAGAAACAGACCAGCCAGCCGTACGGATTAATGTTGGAGGCGAAAAATGTCGTCACGAATACCGACGAAACGGTAAATACCAAACAGGCTCGTTTAAATAGGTAAACGGTCGCGTCACGGTGTCCTATGCGCGGTACCAAAAAGTGATGAAATTTTTCCTGATCCGAAAACAAATTTAATAATAATCATTAAAAAAAAAAATTTACACGCGCGTTAAAATTATCCATCTCCGTCGTCATGAGCAATCGTATTAGAAATTAGTGACCTGAAAAATCACCGTTTTATCGCTAATAAAGTCCGTTGAAAACAATCAGTGTTATAAATTATTACGAACTAATATACTGTTATCATAATTATCTTTATACTTGTGTGAAATACACATCGAAACATTACCTCAAATTTTTTCCACTTCCAAATTAAGGTAGCTCTGGTTTTCATCAGTCTATAAGGAGCCATTGTAAAAACAAAAACGCCCACGTTGCAGGCGACAAACAATTGGCTATATGAATAAATTCCTTCATTATACAGCGTGTAAGAATCTGCAATGAAACGGACCGCCGACGCCATTAATGTGAAAATGACCAAAATGGAATAATAAAACATCGGACTTCCCCAATTTATGACAAACATATCTGATAAATGAAATGACGTTAGAAATAGAAAATAATTTATCATAATAAATATATGGATAAGTAGATAGACACTGTTATAATGTGTTATATTGATTTATTTTTTCATTATTGAGATGGCGGCCATAACTTAAGTTAATAATTCATTATAAATGTGAAAATATAACATTAAAATCTCTAATTTAATTTGAACAAAACAAAACCGGTTGCATGACGAACTGAAAATAATTATAATAATGCAAAACACTCCATTTATGATGTAATTAACCTCAAGCTGACATCATGAAAAATTCTGAATTACCACATATACGAGTACAAACTTTTCACGCAAACTAATAACATCGCTACTTGTTATTCAACTTTTTAATCTCTTGCAAATAACACCAATTAATCGATTCCGGTTACTTCCTCGGAAGACAAACCTTCTTATTTCTAATACTGATTTTACCGCAGTCGGTAGGCATTCAGCCAAGCGACTACTTGCAGAACGCAGGCGAACAAAATAAGTCGAAATATCAAAGTCACATAATTTATTTCCATTGTTGAAAAAAAGACGGACAACCCTTCGATCGATACGACAATCTTTTTTCCTTTTTAGGAGATATATATATATATATATATATATATTAGCCTCTAACTCTACCCATGGTTAAAACTACCTTCTTTTCCACATATATTGTATGTATATATATGTGTGTGTATGTGTATGTATGTATGTATATAAATATATACCTATATAAGCTCTCGTTCCCTGTATTTTGAACCTTCACCAGCCATAGAAAATAAAACATTTTCTCTCTCTCTCTCTCTCTCTATAATATATATATATATATATATATATATATATATATATATATATATGTGTGTGTGTGTGTGTGTGTGTGTGTGTGTGAGAACATGTACGTAAGTACATATGTTTACATATATGAATATAGATATATATATATATATATCAAATTTAAAAAATTAAATGATAGGAAGATTATGCGAGGTACTTTGATTACGTCATGATGGCCGAGTTAAAGAGAAATTAATAAACGATAAGAATATCTAATTTCTCTATATCCTATCGTGTGGAGTTAGTTTATAAAGAAATTATGGTACGTCAATTTATACAGATTTTTTTTTTTAAAAAAAAAAACAACTTTTTAATGTAAAATTTTAAGCGCTAATTATTATATTTTTTACGTTCGTGGAATAGATTATTTGTTTTAATTATTTAAATAATTGCGGTCGCCTTTAGTTATTTAGATATAGATCAACCCGATCGTATCTCTTAAAACTCTATTATTTAAACAGAAGAGAGTACTCGTATATCCAGGTCATTATTCTAGTAATCAACCTATATGTTACTATTTAGCATTCGCAAAGGTCGGTCTCTGAAAGTTTCCATTTGTACGTTTGTTATAAATTGAAAAGAACTATTTTATAAAACGTGTCGCGAGTCCTCTACATTTATTGAGAAGAAATAAAAATTTCGATGATGTATATTTACAAACAAATAATAATAATACCGCTACTGTAAGATCACTTCGGTCTGTCTCGATGGTGACTGCAATGATTTGATAGGCGCGTTTACTTCTAGAACATTTTTTATACTGCCTATGCGAGTTTTTACCTACGTGAGCTGTATCATTTCTCAATCCTCAATTCCATCCATTATGTTCAACCCTGCAACGTACTGTTCAACACACTCTTCTAACATGTACACGCTTGATCTTCCTTTGTTCTTCATAAACAATCGAACTAACGTGGAAACATTCTAATATTGCTGAAAACAACTCGGCTATTTCCTCAAATCCACATCCTCACCTAAACACGTGATTGTCGCTTCGATTGCAGCACATTAAAGCGACAGGCGAACTGGTAAAAATCGTTTACTCGTGATAGGAGACTCTGGAAAGCGACAAAACAATTACATAGTTACACTGAAAGCAACGACAGCAGCTGATAAAGAAGTTAAAGTTAAAAAGATGGCAATCGAATCTTAGATAACATAGAACTCCTAACAAAAAGTAAATAAAGGAAACTGCATGCTCGACCTCGCAGAAAGCTCGAGAATAATACCGCGAATTAATTTAAAACGTGAAGAAGCAAAATCGTAAAGATAAACAGATATATCTAAAGAAAATCTTCTTATTCTCCTCAACCCGGAGGTTGGTGGATAGCACGACGACGAGTGAGATGTTCACGCGCTGTGGCTAGTGCTTTAATTTCCGCACATTTCCTTTAATGTTCCTTTTCCTCTTCGAATTTCCCCGATTGTTTTCCCTTCTATCAGGTTAGCAATCCGTATCGAAATTATCGTATCCCTTCTTTGTATCGTTGTTAAAATTTCACGTTTTTCATTTACTCTACGCAATACCTCGCAGTTAGATATTTTATCGGGTCCATTTTATTTTTAATTTCAAACGCCTCTAATTTAATGTCCGTGTTTCGCGCATCCGTAAAGGGCGATACTCCAAATGAAAGTCTTGATAAAATGTTTTCTAATATCCACAGATATATTTCTGGAGGAAAGGCCTAGCTGAAAGCATTTTTTGCTTAGGCTATTCTTCTACTTATTTCCTGTTCCGTTCTACCATCATTTGTTATTAGACTGCCCAGATATTCAAATTGCTTCACTTGCTGTATTAGCATTTACACTAATATTTTCGTCTGTTCATCTCCTTATATTCATTCTGCATTTGTTGTTTAAAAGTTTGTTTAAAACGTTAATGAACTTCTGTAATTTCGCTTCGCTATCCGGGCAATTAGTCCTATATCATCCGCATATCTAATCGTTTTATATATAACTCCGTTTATTTGTATTCCACCGTCATCAATTTCTGAAAAGCATTTCATCGCCTTTTCCACGTAAAGGTTAAACAGCACAGGTGATGTAGCCATGTCGAACTCCTTTTCTAACTTTCGCGCTGGTTTTTTTATTTATCGTGCTTTGTTGATTTATTCTTCCATCTCTGAAATCTATATTTATTTCCTTCAGGCATTGAAACATAGTGTCCCAATTAACCAAAAGCCTTTTCGATGTCAATGAAGACTATATACGTAGTTCTATTCACTTCCAGCATTTCTCCTATTAACAGCCCGAGTGATGAAATAGCTTCTATTGTCTGGCACGTGAAGAATCTAAAGAAAATATATGAGAAAATTAAAAAACATAAGGAATTAACCAAATTATATTTCCGATCACGAAAAAACTTCGAACCTCATTAAAGAAATATAGAAGACAAAAATGGGCAAATTTTAATAAGTATAGAAAAAAGTACATCGAAAGAGTTACTGCGAAAAATGCACAATTCAAACAACCCGTCAACAACGAAGCATCGGTTCAAGCAGAACTCGAACCGTCAATATTTTTTCTAGAAGTAGAAAAAATGCCACTAAAAAACTGATACCCAGAAGATCGGCTGAGAAAGATAATATCGGGATGCAAATACTTCTGGTTACAAAAGAAAGTGCGAATGATGTGAGCGATATTTAAAGAAAAATATATATATATATACTATTGGGTATGATACTGAACAAAATCGATATAGATTCCATTTTATAAAAGTAAAACTGTAATTACAGAATTGCGCAATATATGTACGCCTATAACGTGTATCCGTAAAAGGTTGAGGGAATAGATCATGAACGCACGACGATAGAAAAGTCTCTTGAATTGAATACGCCAGTTGTTTTCTAGACTTATTAAAAAGCGTTCGACTCAGTTCGCCGGGATAAAATGTACAACATGAGGCGAGAACGACGAAGTGTTTGGCGCGCTGTTGTTGTGACTTCTACCAGCGTACGTACTTAAAATCGATACTCATGGCCGTGTTCGAAACGGTGGAGTATCGATTGGTTATAAAAATAATCCAAACTACGATATGCAGCTTCCTACAATAAAATTAATGTGACACACTGGAAATAATTGGAAAAGTGTAAAGAAAACGATCTATCCTTCAATAGACATCATTGTAATCGTCGTATTGTTCTTTGTCGAACGTCGTGAATAGCCGTTGTACCTTTTTTAAAACATTTTATTTTTATATACAAAATGGGCTATCATTCAAGGTGGTGCTAATTATATGCAACGCGGATGCGCGTACGATGTTATACGAAGTGGAATGCCACTGCCTTCTCTATGATAATTATAAATTACAGCTAATCACGAAAAACTTTCTCTCGATCGTCGAATTGACAGTTGAGTACTCCGTAAGCCGCTGTGACATTAGAAAATTCAAATTCTATTTGTCGATGATAGGAGTAATAATGTGCCACTAAAACGTTCTGTGTACATTCTAGATGGACGAATTTATCTCTAGACATCGTTAAGTGTGTATATTTCTGTTTAGTATAATAATTAATTCTTGTACCTATTAATAATTTTATTATACGTAGTTCTACGAGAATCTTCGTTTATGTATATATCTCTAATTCTTCGATTCCTATATATATACAAACATACGTTCTTGTTCTAAATTTTCAAATATTCAACCACAGTCTTTCCAAAAAAAGGTTATATGTACGTACCGTTTTGGATGCGTTTGTACGGATAAAGACCCAACACCTTCAAAATTTCGTAAATATAGACGGCGGTTCGATCGAAAGTAAATTCTTTCCATTCGTTCAAAATATTCTGTCGGTCGACGAAATCTCGACCGTAATTATCAAACATCTCGAAGTAATTGTCGATTTCGAAAATCGACGTAATTTCCTTACAACAGTAATAAACCTAAGATGGCGAACGAACCTCTCAAAACGACTGAGAATAGCGAACGAGCTTTAAAAATACGGTGGAAACGAACTAGAACGAGATAACGATGTCCGGAAAAATTTATAACTTCTACTAATAATATGGTTTTTTGAAATGGACTAAACCCCGATAATTTCAATCTATTTTTTTTTTTTTTAATTTTTATTTGCAGACAAGATTACCATCATCTTTGAAAAAATTCAATTATTTCTTCATAATTAACGTTAAAATTGCCACGCACGCATATATATATATATATATATATATGATATTCGTTGTTTTCGACGTAAATATTTACTTAAAATACATGCAGATCATACAGCGTCATCAAATTCGCGTACAGCCGTTAATAAGTATGTGTGTGTACGCGAATATTTACTATTATTATTATTATTAATATTTTTATTATTATTTCATTTTATGATTATATCTCGGTGATTAACGAAAAAATCAGGTACACGTATTTTCAAATTCGATGTTAATGTTTATTATCTGTTCAATATGCGTGACATTTATAATAAACGTATACATATACTCGCACTCGCACTATTTTTCATTTACTATATGTTCTCCCAGTTTTACGTGCGCAACATCAAATTAGCTTCCTCATTCGATGTAATTCAATTAAATACTGATAACGAATTAAATCGATTTTCGTTTTCCAAGTATAACACCGCTATTATCAGAATTAAAAGGTTATTATTCCTGGTATAAGGTATGTACGATACCGCGGAAAATTTAGAACGTTAATTTCGTTAATTTTGTAATAACGAATTAAAAATTACATATTATTTATTATTCTAAGATTCGAATCGACGACATTTAAAACACAAACCGCTTCTGAACAATTACATTGATATTCACACAGGCGAATAACCTGTCTTCAAAAAGCACAAGGTCATTGCCGATGTAGACATATAATGACTAGGTGCCTATGAAAATCCAACCAACTTTCGTATTATTTCATTTCTTGGTTGGACTTAATTTTTTTTTTTTAAATAATGCACACGGTATATTAAGCTTCTATCCAGCGACACTCCCACATACACGGGGTATTGCTGCGGCACTGTCTCGTTCCGCTGTATTTTTAGCTTTCGTCTTGTTCCATTGTTTTTTAGATGAAAGGGACTTATTACAGTTTTTGTCCGATTGGGAATTAATCTCTGAGCATAATATGCGTTTAAAGTATCCAGTATTCCTGTCATTGTGCTTTCTATCAGTTCAAACTGTTTAGCTTGACACGCAATTATAAAGTTATGGAAGAGTATATATATTTCAGCCAAGTATTTTATAAAAAGCTGCAGATTTTTTATCATGTAATTTCGTCCATGAATTATTATCTAGCTAATATAGACATGCACATTTTTAATAAATAATCGCAGCTCGGAATACGATTTTTTTGTGTATAGCTACGGACTGATATATATTCGTAACATTACGAAAGTACATTTTAAGTATGGGAAAAAGTTTACTTGTTCGATGTCACTCACGTCTGCCAGTTTATCGTTAATTGACTGTCTAATGTAGATTGATACGCTGTATCTCTATATAAATTTTGATATGATTTAATAAGTATTAGTATATCAAACGGGATTCTAAGTATCTTGTACTTTCCCGCGCTACAAACTCAGTTTTATCAAGGTTTTAAATACATTCCGAATTAACAAGCCCCAGAGCACGTCACAAATAGCCCCAGAGCACGTCACAAATAGCCACAGAGCACGTCACAAATAGCCACAGAGCACGTCACAAATAGCCACAGAGCACGTCACAAATACTTCCCGCGTGTGTGTAGTATGATGGGAGTGTTTTATTAGGTTGTACGTATATTGTTAAAAATAAAAGCGAGTAAACGAAAAAGATGACAAAAAATTATATTGAATTTTTAACATGACCTTCAAACATGAATTGTCCAATAAGCTGCCCTAAGAATGTAATTATATAACCATTTTTCATTCCATAGTTAAGAAATTCTATAATCAGTCGGGATTTTGAATTTTTTGATACAATATACTAATTCAGTATATTTTTTTTCTACTTCTACCGATTCATTCCTAGCCATGTTGGCTATCTATGAAGAGTATCATTGTCTTCTCTTGTATGGGGGAATACATTCATCGATGTATTCAGCCTATCTCCTAAACTAGATGGCAAATTCTGGTTCATTTCAATCGTCTAGTTGACGTGACATCCGAAAGAGCAGCTATTATCTCGTTTCAGTGTCCGCGAATGCGCATTAAATAACTTCGTCAACCATTGAGACCCCAGATCGCGATGGACAGCTTCATTGGTAACGTACCACGGCATTCTGTATATCAGCCTTAAAGTTTTATTTTGAAATTATATTTCTATTTGTCGCACATCCTCATATCGGTGCAGCGTAAATCCATATCGGTTTCATTATTGAATTACGTATTAATACTCTGACTACGAACCGGTTCGAATGATACCTTATTAGCCAATGTAGAAATCTTAATTTGATATCTAGTCGTTTTACTCGTTCTTTGTATATACGTATTTTCAAGCTTAATGTGCGATCTAAGTGTACATCTTATTTTCTTAATATAATATTTCCACCTAGTGATAGATAAGTACGATGATAAATTCTATTGGTAAATGCAATATGGTGAGTTTATCATCAGGATTCACGCGCAGTTTCCAGAATTGAGCCCACTGTAGAACAGCATCCGAGCTTTATTGTAGTGCTGCAATTGCCACTTCAGGCTTCTTGTCTTGAACAGTGAGCATTGTGTCATCGGTAAAATTTGGCATTACGTGTTTTCGAGACGACTGTTTATTATTTTATTTCATTATTATCTTCGTATATTGTAATTATACGTATTTGCTTTTGTAATATCTATAGACACCATTATTATATAGTTTGTTTTTAATACCTTCTAAAATTATTTCACAATTTTATGGATCTGTTATTCCGTAGTGAGCATTCCTGCTACCAAATTGTGTTGTACGGGAATAACTTTCTTTTCTTCCATTATATTAATTAGTCTCACTAGTATTAACTTTTCAGGTAGTTTTGCAAAAGCGGCGAGATTGGACGGTAGGATGAGGGTTGTATGCTATCTTTTCCGAGCTTTAGAATAATAGTAATTTGCGAGAACTTCCATTGGAATGGATACGATGTTCTCGTAATAGCGTTAAATATGTATGTCAACAAGATTACTGACAGTTATCGTATTAAATTCGGATTTTCTATTATTTAAGAGTTTAACGTATTTTTTATCTGTGCACAACAGATCCGTAGAATTGTGAGAATAATTAAAGAAGATATTTAAAACAAACAATATAATGAAGCATTGTCGATAGATATCAAAATATCATTTGATAAAATACGGCATGAAGATTTATTACAAAAAAATTAAAACAGCATTTCCTTTTAACAGTATTATCAACTT
Source organism: Coronaproctus castanopsis (assembly GCA_032883995.1). NCBI lineage: Eukaryota > Metazoa > Arthropoda > Insecta > Hemiptera > Monophlebidae > Coronaproctus > Coronaproctus castanopsis. Next base: position 58,858,466 of record CM065052.1, read on the forward strand.
ATGAATCATATCTAACAGATAATTTCGTATTAAACGCTGTGTGACTACTGTGAACTACAAATTAAAGAGGAGTGCACTGGAGCCACTACTGTACAATTTATACACAGCGGACTTTTCAACCGCGGGAAATTAATATTAAACTAACTTGTTAAAGAGCAGACTGAATATACGACATGATGATATCGAGTAGCGTTTAAGCATAATTCTACCTCCATGTTTTTCATCGCGAGGATGATCACCCATCTAAATAATATCTAATAAGCCCTATGTCTATGTAGGTTTATCGTGTAATTTATAGTCGATTTCTTTAACTGTATGCATTTTATACGTATGAATTAACATTGTTAAATCGAATTATTTACTGAACCATCGAGCAATAACACGTCAGCCAGTAATGTTGACAGGAATGAAATCAGAAGATTAATTATATTTTTAAATTCATTACGTAAAAATTATCAGCCACCGCGATTGAAGTTGTCACGACAACGGTCGGTTAAATTTGAGAGCGTACTGGTGGATATTTCATTCTAAAAGAATATTTGCGAAAAAATCGTGAAAGGAATTTGATGATGACTAACGTCTATTTAAACGTATTCATTATTGAATGACGATTTCTAGAAACCAGCTACATTTGATAGGTTTAGAAATGATTTTTCAATTAGCTTGTTATGATTTTGAATTTATACGTCTCAGCCTCCCTTTTGTGGATAACACAACCTCGATAGTTTGCTGAAACATACACAATGAGTGTAATTTTCACCATAGATCGTAGTGGCAATATTTGTTGGAATAAGCCTGGGACAATTATCGCACAGAGAATCAGTGTATTTTGCGCGGTTACAAAATTTGATAAAAAAAAAAGAGAGAGAAAACGGTATAAATTTCCTCGTGAAGTACTTCAATTTTTTTTATATTAACGTATTATAAATTTTTAAAATCATCTGTGCCTATTATACAAATATTTAAGAGCGATGGAACAATGATAGAAAGGCGAAAGATAACCAATGTTAGATCAACGTTAATAGCTGGGAACATGAAAGAGATAGAAAAAAGTGTAATGCGGATTAAATATAAATTAAAATAAAAGAAAAATAATTATAATCAGTAGATGAAATGTAATTCCACGAAAAAATACTTGCCGTCGGCTATGAAATGGTGGAAGGTTTTATATACGTAGGATCACATCCAGAGAATAAAGGGAACTCAGAAAGTGAAATAAGACGCACAATCGAAATTGCCCGAAGCGCCATAATGAAAAGTGACGAAAACTCCATTAGGAAAAAAATGTTAACACTTTGAGCCCAAAGCCACACATTTTGAACCCCTTGGTGGTAGTAAACAAATGTCAATTATGACTAACGAGAATGATTCTGTTGCATATAACTTGAAATGCGCGCGTCAATCAGAGGATCGCGAAAAAATCACGCTGGATTTAATCGTCATACCCAAGCTGAGGTGACATCTATAGATGATGATCATTCCAAAATTTAAAAAATGATTGCAATAATCGGTATGTAAAACTGACGAAACGATTTAACATGTTGTCTTATGAAAAAATATAATAAACGATACGGTTTCGGTACCGTTAAAAAAATGATATTCAATTTAGTAAACGACCATTTTATTAATATTAAGTTGCCATATAAGTGTAAGTATATATGTATATATAAACACACACACAAATCTATATCTGCGACTATAAATAAAAATAATGAAAATATTGAAAGAGTCAACGTGGGTATAAATGTCTTCGTTGTTTTGTCACTGATAATGTTGACGTGGATGTTAAAAATTAATGCTCTTACACTCGAGCAGCCTTTAATAATATGAAACATTTATTATGCGATAGATCGCTTAATATAAGACAAGATATTGTTCGTTATTCAATTCTGTTGACATCGAAGCTACACACCTTTAACTAAAAAAAAAAAAAACACAAGTTGGTACGAAGTTATAGAAATGTAGCTCCATCGAAGGATGTTAGGAATACCATGAAAGTCCAAGATGTCAAATAAAGATTACAGACAAAATACTAAAATAGCACATTATACAGAGAAATCTTCGGCCATATTATCATAGGTACAAAAACTACAGCTTATTATACAAGCACACATAGAAGGAAACAGAAGCCCTGAAAAAAATGCGGATAGATTGGCAAAAATTGGACAAGTACTTAATTATTGACGGACGCGAGACAGCGCAAAATCTGATCGACAGATTAGTGATCGCCTACGCTCTTCCACGAGTATGGCACAATGATGATGATGATGATATTTGTATATATATACATACGTACATACATGTATATGTATTTGCATATTGAATGCACAAATATACATGAATATAAACAATAAGCAAGTATATTATACGTATGTAACGCACCTTTAACGCACATAGCACAACCATATTACAAATTCACATTTTACAGAGAAAATAAAACGAATATTTAATATAAATGTGATAAGAAAAATAATGATTGATAAAAATACATAAGCGCACACACACACACAAATATATATATATATATATATATATATATATATATATATATATATATATATATATATATATATACATATAGACGTTGTATAAAGCGAGCGTCTGTATCAAAATAAGAAAAAATGCAATATGTAAGTAGTAAGAAAAATGAAAATTTTGAAATAATACACTTTTCCAGAAACATGAAAAGAAAAAATATATCCGTCTAATTTCACCACGCATTTATATATATATATATATATATATATATATATATATATATATATATATATGTATAGGTGCTAGTGTAATTTTTAGAAAACGATTAATTAGTATATCACTGTAATGTATTAGTGTTAATAGGTACATCAAACACACACATATGCATACATATATAACACGTATGTGTGTCGACTTATATGACGATTGACAGATCTTTTCTATTCGGCAAATTTACTTTCTTGCCTTGCCACAGAGCGTTATGAATGGTAAACGCGTCTATAGTTACCGTCAGATGTTTCGTATGAACTTGAGCGAAGCGTTTGGCGCCGGAATTATATTTGAAGAACCGATCGAACATCCGATCGGTTACCTGTCTCGGTCCGGTACCGTACAATTTCAATACTTGTTCATTGCCGTTATTATTATTATTATTATTATTATTATTATTGTTACTAATATTATTATAATTATAATTATAACTATTATTATTATTATTATTATTGTTCTCGTCCGGACTGTACGAATATAGTCCGCGAAATTGGCAACCGCTATCGCGGAATAATATTAAAAAATGCTTAATTTCCGGCGATTTATTAATCCGCTCCACTACTCGATTTTTAGCCTCCCGATTAACCGCCCCTGGGAAGACGCAATATTCGACCGCGTTTAGAATAATGCCGCGATTCGATTTGACCGCCGGTTGTTTGTACAATCTTAATCCGCTATATTCGCTACCGCCGCTTTCGCTGGCCGCGTCGTCGATACGTTTTCTATTATTATTATAATTATTGTTTATATTAGCTATGGCCATAGATCCGGGACAAGACGACGGTGTGCCGAAGCTATCATTATTAAGGTCGTTACGATTTGGAGATAGAACTCCTTGAGAAGGTGTATCTCTGCCTAAGCCGGAGTCCGGATCTAATTGTTGCGGCGAAGAAGACTCACGATCGCCGTTAGAACCGGTTAGATTTGTCAAAGAATTCGATTTAACATTGTTATTATTATTATTATTACTAGTACCACTGACGACGGTTCTAGCGAAATAATCTCTAGTTTCGACGTAAGAATTCTGACGACTAGCGCCGTAAATTGATTTAGACGGCGAACTAACGCAACTATCGTCCACTACGTCCGAGCATATAGACGACGCCGACGTTCTGGCCGTCTCGGCCAGTAGACAATCTTGCGAACCACCTCGATAATAATTACGACGACAAGACAAACTAGAGGACGAACCTTTTTGACCGGCGTACGTAGGCGTTAGAGAACCGTCTTCGGACATATTATCCGGCGGAGTATTTAAATTGCTTCTACTACTGCCGCTGACGTGAATCGTTTTCGGTCTAGGTTTGGCGAAATAACGACCGGTTCCGCTGCTAGGTTTTCGACGTAACGGAGCTCCAGCGACGTAACCGCCTGGCGGAGGTCTGCCGTTATTGTTACGCGGCGACGTAGACGAAGATATAGCGGCTTTCAAATTACTCGAGTCGATTCCATCGCGCTCGGCGTCTTCGATGGCTTTTTTCAATCGATACCGCGTTAATATGACGTTTCGACGTTTTTTATCTTCTTCTTTCTTCTTAGCTTTAGCTCGTTCTCTTTCCTTTTCTTTTTCCATTCTTTCGCGTGCTTCGATTTCTTTTCTAACTTTCATTTCTTCTTGCTGTTGTCTTCTCTGCAACGATAGCATCAATATACGTTCTTTCTTTCGTTCCATTTCGTCGCTATCCGCATCTACGGGGCCTTTTCTACCGACATCTCCGGCATCGATCACCAAACCGATTCCGGCGGTGCTTCTCTTGAAGAAACTGCTACCATTTCGCGCGAATTGATCCTCGATTCTGCTATTATTATTATTATTACTACTGCTACCGCCGACATTGCTATCGGAATTAAACAAATTTTTTAATCTACGAACGGTCTCTACTTGCGGCGATTTATTCAAACCGTTATCGTCGTCGGTACTTTTATCGGTACAAATGTAAAATCCCTTTTCTACCACGTCGACCGCCGGTTTCTGTATACCGCTACCGATCGGATAATAATATCGTTGTTGCGGCGAACTGAATAATTTCTGTCGCGACGATTCCTCTTCTTCGATTCGTAATTTACGAGAAACGGCCAACGATAAACGACCGACATCCGGCTCGTCCGACGGTAGATTGAAATTATTCGGTTGTTGATGACAGCTCGTCGCAGTTGACGATTTGATTTGCTGATTCTGATGACGATAAACCTGTTGTTCGTCGAAGGCCGGTTGAAAATTCTGAGCGAAACCATCTGTCGTACCGACAGCTCGATGTATCATAGTTCGTTGCTGTTGATGCGATATTTCGTTAAGCGAATCGCGATTGACGCTGTAAAAATCGCGTTCGATCCAACTATTATTCTTCCGAACTAAATCGACGTCTTTCGATATCGCTTGAATGAACGCCGCTTTTCCGAGTTTTTCGCGTTGACGATTTAACTTCTCCTCTTGACGTCGTTTTTCGTGTTCGATTTGTCTGCGTTTCTCTTCCAATTTCAAATGTATATTCGCCATCTCCGACGAACCGCCGAATTCTAGCGGCGACGACGATGTAACTTTTTTCATAGCCGTCAATACTCCTCCGGCGCGTTCTAAAATACGATGATCGTTTTCCGTCTGTTTTCGATGTTGTTGTTGCTGTTGCCACGTAGTCGTATAATTCGTATTATTATTATTATTATTATTGCTATTATTATTATTCGTCTGTTGATGATGAACGTAACCGCCGGCTAACGACTTGACGACGGTTGTTCCGGAAGGATAGTCCTTCCTCGCGGACGAAGTTGACGTTACAGCTGATACTACGCCGGATCCGTCTTGTAAACAGCTATTTACCGAAGAACTATTCCACGTATTTTGAAATATAGGACGCATCGAAAAGCCGACGTTATCAGTTAAACCGATAGAAATATAACCGAGGATATCGTATAGTACGAGGAAAAGTAATTTCGACCGACAAACGTACAGAGATAAATCGCGGTTTAGTCGATATAATCGATGATAATAATCGCGAAACGAAAATTCGGAGCTAAAAGTAAAAGTCATCTATCCGCGACTTGATCGTTTCATCGGTCCGAGACGAACTGCATCGTCGTCAACCTTAAAATAGAAAGGAATATTATTATTTATTTATTTACTCGAAATATTAACCGACGAAAAAAATTAAAAAATTAAAAAATAATTATACATTTCGTGTACCATATAGCGGACGACATCGTCATTGAAAAGATTTCGAATAAATAAACCTTTTCAATCACGATGTCCATTATATGGTACACGAAATATTGCATATCTTCCGGCTAACGTAAAATTTTAAAAATATTTATATAAACACGCTGAAAATTACGATTAGTAAAAACGCAATAAATAAAAAGAATAAAAGTACTCGATTGGAACAAACACATAAACACGTTACCGAATGACATAATAGAAGTACAACAGAATATTAAATCACGAATAGAACAAGTCGAATACGCATTTAGTATATATATAAAAAAAAAAAATTGAAAAACAGATACGTTTGGAATGTGCTTAAATAAAGTGAATTCAAACGGAATAACAAAAACGTTCTGGAAAGAAATGAAGACAAACATAGAAATCCTAAAAGGAATACACGAAAAAAAATAGGTTTAATAAATCATATAGAAACGCAGAATTCAAAACTGTTTTATATGGAAAATTCTGTGCCAGCTATTGACTGAGCTTCCATGGAGGCGTCCTTGTTTCCGCACATTTCCGCTCGCCTCTTTCTCTAAAACGAGTAAAAGTTTTTCTGAATTTCTCATAACCAAATCCTGGTGTCGGGTGTGAAAGTCTAATCAACAAAACCATCTCCTTTCAATCAAACCTAATCCACTATCTCAGCTGTCATTTCCTTTCAGAACAAGAAAAAAAAATGTTACCAGATATCCCACTCAAAACTTACCCATTCCCTATCTTTTTCAAGGAACAGACACTCCACTTTGTCCCTTTTGCAAGTGTCATAACTGCTTATACCACACATACTAACATCATGCTCTCACAACATTTAGAATCCAGCACAACCTTTTACCTCAACTGTTATCTGAATCTGCCGACCACATTCATAATGTTTTCCTGTTCCTGGATTCATTTAACCTTTTAAATCAGATCTAGGGCTACAAGGTAAATGGGTGCCTATTGCCCGCTAGTGCAGCCGGCGCCCGTATTATCAAATAATAATAATAAACTGTTAACCTTTCAGTAGTAATACGTGAAATTTTAACAGAAAATTATAAATCTTGTACTGGTTGTTTATTATATAAAGCTGCCTTTTTTAGATAACTATAGATGTTTTTCAATGTTTTTACATAAATATAATTATAATTGAGACATCTCACGGTCAACCAAGAAATATGCAATTTTGTGAGTATTAAAATGTGAGACATACCATATGGTGGACATAGAGACTGAAAGGGTTAAGGATTTTTAAAAATATAACACAGGATAGAGTCGCAGGCAAAAGGACAAAAGGAAGACCAATAACATCTATAATGAACATATAAGTAAATATCAAGAATCAGACACTGTCTACCAACAAAACGCAATAGTTGCAACGACAAGACAATACCTTTAGTGTGATAATAGTAATATTAAAAATTATCTAGATATATCCAAAAAGCCGTATTGTATAATAAATACTCTATATAAAATTTGTAATTTTATTTCAAAAATTAATAATGTGGATGTGACTGAAAATATTAAAATCATTGCATTCGAATACACACACACACACACACACACACACACACATATATATATATATATATATATATATATATATATATATATATATATATATATATATATATTATATATATAAATTTAGATAAATATATGGAATAGTAGTTTATGAGGTTATCTACGAATCTATACTCAGAATCTCATACTCGGCAGTATATTTTCCGGTTTTGTGGGGAAAACTATCGCGCGATATCGTCTATGTATTTGAGTGAACATCGTAGTAAGAATAGCGAGACTTCAATTTGGAAACGATAAACCAAATCGAAGCACACGATGAAATTTGACGATAAAGTGATGGAAAAACGGATCAGTTAAATTAATTCGAACCATATACCACTATATACACAGGCGGTGGCGAAACAACAAAACTGTGTGTCAAATTAACAAAAATAATAAAACTATATGGCAAAGTAACAAAAAGGTTATAAAATAACAAAACTGTAACAAAATAACGAAACTGAGACAAATAATACAGGTGCGTGGTAAAATACCAGAACTATAAAAGATATAACAAAACTGTAGCTGTGGCTGTGGCAAAGTAGCAAAACTGTAACAAAATAATAAAAGTGCGTGGCAAGGTGACAGTAACAAAATAAGAAAACTGTAACAAACAATAAAACTGTGGCAATGTAACAAAACGGCGACGAAATAATAAAACTACGGTGGAGTACCAAAGAGACGCACGGTAAAATCACATGTACTGCAAATATCAAAACTAACACTTTGCTGCTCAGCAGGAGAGTAGGCGTGTACAGTTTGAAGCCGTTCGGGATAATCGAAGAAATTAAATGTTATTCTGAACGAAACATGTAGAATAATTGCAGACTGCTTAGTCTTACGAATACTTAATATTAGACGCAATGTAGCAGCAATAAAAGAACAAATAACGAATAATAAACGGCACCCACTACATAACGCTACAGGAATCGATAACGGAAGATTAAAATCGAGACGTAGAATACTTTTAGGAACAGTCGAACAGATGGAAAATTCAGAAAAGTCTGAAAGACTAAAAACTTGAAGAATTCAAAACGCCAGTAAGAAACAATTTAAATTTTACTTTAACTGAATAAAAAATTAAGTGGTGTATAACCCACATTCTATTTGACTCCTTTGATGCGGATAAATTATATTCCGGTACAGATAGGAAAACTTTAAAATTATTAGTATATTGTCCGGATACGACGTAATGAAGTAACAAAACTGTTTCAAAATAATAAAATTTTCGCAAAGTAAAAAGGGTTAATGTTTTAAATCTCAACGAGCATAAAATCTTCATATCTTATCGTACGCTGATGACTTCGTCATATACTGTGATCACCACTGCCATGCTGAGGATGTCAGTTTACTGAACAATTTTTTAGATTGTTTTTCTATGGCTCTAGCTGATTTGGGACTTTCTCTCGCGCTTAATAAATGCTCCTCTATAGTTTTTGCTTATAAACAACCAAGCCCCGCTATTACAGGATTATCTCACGCTAGCCATACTATTCCTTTCTGTACTTCGCATCGGTATTTAGGTATAATTTTGGATAGAACGCTTAACTGGAATTTACATATACAATATACTTACGCAAAAGCTTTTAAACGCATAGGTCTTATTAAGTCGCTTAGTCATACTATTTGGGGAGGAGATCCATTAACGTTAATTTTACTTTATAAATCCTTTATTCGTTCGGTGTTTGAGTATGGTAGTTTCTTTTATGGTAATGCTTCGTCAAATTCTTTGGATCCTCTAAATAAATTGCAAAATTCTTGCCTCCGTTACTGTTTGGGAGCATTTCTCACTACGCCAATTGCTGCTTTAGAGGTGGAATCTAATACCCCTCCTCTTCACATCCGCAGAAACCTCTTAGCAGACCAGTTTGTTGTAAAAAGTTTCACAACTACATATCAGTCAGCATATTTTCTCACTACGCCAATTGCTGCTTTAGAGGTGGAATCTAATACCCCTCCTCTTCACATCCGCAGAAACCTCTTAGCAGACCAGTTTGTTGTAAAAAGTTTCACAACTACATATCAGTCAGCATATAATAACTTCTTATTTATTTATAACAAATGGAGGTTCTCACCATATAAACTTCCTATTCTCTGTAAATCTTCTAAACGATTCTCCAATTATCGCAACTTAATTATTCCTTTGTCACCCTCTCCTTATTTTTCCGATCCATTCTCTATTAATAATATAAAATTAGAAATAAATTTAGAAACCTTTCATAGGTCTAAATATCCTCCCATTGGTTTTAATACTTCTATTTTTAATAATTTACTGGCAAATCACTGGACGGGCTTCCTTCCGATTTATACAGATGGTTCCAAGGCTAATAATAAAGTTGGTGCAGCATTCGTAATTCCTTCTTTAAACGTTATTAAGAAATTCGTTTTATTACGTTTTTCTTCGATTTTTACAGCTGAGGCTATGGCAATATACCAAGCGTTAAGATACGTTTATCAGCAACGTCCAGCTTCATCAGTTCTTATTCTTACCGATTCGAAAACCTGTTTAACCGCTCTAAAATCTCTCTCATTTAATCCCCGTGCATCGCCTTATTTATATAAAATCCGAATTTTGGTTTCCTCGCTGTTAGAATCTGGTATTTCTGTTAGGTTCTCCTGGATTCCTGGACATTCCGGTATATTTGGCAATACTGTTGCTGATGCGGAAGCCAAGTCCGCTTCGAATAGCGGTGTGCTTATTCCTTATACACCTTTAACGGATCTTTTGTGTCTCATTAAGTTTGCTCATAAAGAATATTGCAGTAGTATTTGGTCCAATCCTTATCTAGCTCCATATTACAGATCGATTCAACCTCTAATACCCATAAAATCATCGTTTACTGATATAAAAGTACCAAATAACATACTTCGATGTTTCATTACTACTTTATGTAGATTACGATTTGGAAAAAATCGTCTTCCATCGTCCCTATACCAATATAATATAAATTCTCCTTTTTGCCCTCATCCTTCCGATGACAACAAAATAGCAGATGCGGATCATGTATTTTTTGAATGTTCTTACTACACAACAATCTTTATTATATAATCAAATTATATCTCTCAAAGTACCATTGCCAATAAATATGTCTTACTTACTTACTATTAATCGCATTCATGTATATTTAGCTATTTATAATTATATTGCATCAACTAACATTAATGTTTAACATATCCATTTTAATAATTTTATACCAATCTGGGTGAAAAATCCTGTGCCCATTAAAAAAAAAAAAAAAAAATCGTCGACAAAAAATTAGTACTACAAATCAAGTATTTTTATAGCGATTACAATTTTACTTCATTTTTAACAAGGACCTGGAAAAAACACCTGAAACTTTTTAAAAGTTCAATATCTGATATCTATAAAGACTGCGAAAGAAATTAGATGATTGACTTGTCATTCGTTGAATTTTGAATGGAAATAAGTTTAAAAACTAAAGGGAAAGAGAAAGATTAGCCTAAATGGACTTTTTTTTTCATTGATCATATCATGAATAACAAAGCAAAAAAACACATTAAATTAATTAATCAGCAATGTATAACATGTCAATTGGGAACACTGGCTGAGATGCGTCGCAAGATATAGCAGAGAAAATAAATAAATATAATTCTATACTAACGTACCTCGTATCATTTTGTGCAATTTTTTTTGAAATTTTTATATACAAAAAATATTTCTATCATCATTATTATTAACCTTACGGTGCATGTGAATTTTTTAGTTTTTTAGGAAAAATTACGTGAATTAAATACCGTCCTACAATAATTGAAAACTAAAATTATGCAATCATATAAATCTAATAGGGTGTCCCCAAAAAATTACGCAATTGCATATATGCAACATGTTCATTAAATAGCACACAAAACATTTAAAAAATGGTGACTTTAACTGCATATATATGAATGCATGTACATATATATATATATATATATATATATATATATATATATATATATATATATATATATATATGTATGTATATATATTAAATTTGATACTGTGGTAACATAGACAGTGTTGAAAGCGCTTGAAGAAAATAGCACAGATGATGAATACATCAACATAATAAAAAATATTTACAATTCACCAATGATACAAGTACAGCTGGTGGAAAAAACAAGCAAAATACCGTTAAAGAGAGGCGTCAGACAAGGAGACACAATATCTCCGAAGTTATTTATAGCAGCCTTAGAACGTATGTTCAAAAACTTGTCTTGGGAGTCTAAAGGTATGAATACTGATGGGAAGAAAATCAGTCACTTGCGTTTTGCTGACGATATTGTGTTGATTAGGAATAATGTTGATACCTTACAGCAGATGATAACTCACCAAATAATGATGTCATTTTTCCCTTACGTATTCTTCTTGGGAAAATTTCTAAGAACGTTACTTTTAGCTACATCAATAAATACTGTATAGGTTTTATTTTGTGTTTTCCTTATTATGGATTACAGCGTAGGTATTTACGAAAAATAATTCCGATTTTAATTTCTTCTCCCGTTTATATTAACGTACAGCTTTTTTTTTTAGGTGATCGTAATTATAATATCATCATCGCAATCGTTCACTCGAATTCGAACACCGTGACCTAATATTGAACTGTCATTTTAGTATGCATCGATGGGACCTTCATTAACATAACATTAAACCCGTTCTAAGTTCAAGTCGATCGATATATCGTTTTGGATGTTCTCTGATTAATCAGTTATTCTAAATTATGGCAGAGACCAATACTAAAAATGATATAATCCATCCGTATCCCAGTTGACTTCCCCCTCATAATCCTCGCTTAGAACGCCTCTTAATCTTCCTCTTTCGCTTCACCTCCTCTTTAAAGATTAGCATGTTTCATTGTCGATTCTAATTACCTTCCTTCACCGGTCCGGTCTCAATTCCTTAGTCACTTCTTCCTTTCCTTCCGTACCTCTATAGCCTTAGCTAATGTACACGGGACGTTAATTTTGATTTAATGAACTAATTTTAAAATACGTTGATGGTGATGGGGCCTTCATTAACATCTCGAACGATAGACCCGTTCTAAGTTTAAGTCGGTCGACATATCGTTTTGGACGATCTTCTTTTCTTCTCCTTCCGTGTATCTTTTTCTGAGTAATCAGTTATTCTAAATTATACCAGACCGATACTAAAAATGATATAATCCATCCATATCCCAGTTGACTTCCCCCCTCATAATCCTCGCTTAGAACGCCTCTTAATCTTCCTCTTTCGCTTCACCTCCTCTTTAAAGATTAGCATGTTTCATTGTCGATTCTAATTACCTTCCTTCACCGGTCCGGTCTCAATTCCTTAGTCACTTCTTCCTTTCCTTCCGTACCTCTATAGCCTTAGCTAATGTACTTCTTTCTTCTTCTGGTACAACCCGATTCGGGTAATTGTTTAACCATCAGCATGCATCGAATGGACAATCTGTTGTAGCCGGTTCTTATTTCTTGCTATTTTGACCAATTCTTCTGTTTCATTTATTCCGGTCCATTTTTTTACGTTATCTAACCACGATATACATTTTCTTCCCGGTTTCCTTTTTCCTTCAATTATACCCATTGCTATCGTTTGCAGTAGCTTGTACTTTTCTCCTCTCATAAAATGACCAAAAAAACGTATCTTTCGTTTTTTTTCACTTCTGCCATTAATATTCTGTCGGTTCCCATTCATTTTATAACCTCCTCATTTCTGACCTTTTTAGTCCAAGGTATTTTCCACATTCTTCTGTAGCGCCACATTTCAAATGATGATATCCGCTTCTTCATATTTTCTCTTATAGTCCAGGTTTCGCTTCCATATAAGAGCACTGACCATACGTAGCATTTCAGTAACTTATTTTTGACCTGCAAGTTTTAGGGTACGTTAATTTTGATTTAATGAACTAATTTTAAAATACGTTGATGGTGATGGGCCTTTAACATCTCGAACATTAAACCCTTTCTGAGTTTAAGTCGGTCGACATATCGTTTTGGACGTCATCCTTTTCTTCTCATTTCATGTACCTTTCTCTGAATAATCAATTATTCTAAATTATACCAGATACTAAAAATGATATAATCCATCCATATCCTAGTTGACTTCCCTTCATACTCCTTGATTAGAAGCCTCTTAATCTTCCTCCTTCGCTTCACCTCCTCTTTAAAGATTAGCATGTTTCATTGTCGATTCTAATTACCTTCCTCCACCGGTCCGGTCTCTATTTCTAAATCTCATCCTCTTTTCCTACCCGTGTCTCTATAGTCTTAGCTGATGTACACGGTACGCTAATTTAATTTAATTAATTAAGAAATTCATCGATGGTGATGGGCCCTTAACATCTCGAACATTAAACCCTTTCTGAGTTTAAGTCGGTCGATATATGGTTTTGGGCGTCATCCTTCTTATTTCATGTACCTTTCTCTGAATAATCTGTTATTCTAAATTATACCGCACCGGTGCTAAAAATTAAAAGAAAATAAATCGAAAACCCGTTAGAATTACTTACTCGAAAACATATAAAATCTCAGTTTAATAACCGATCGTTAATTTTCAAAACGAAATTAATTCAATTTAAAATATTGCGTATAAAAAAAACTTTTCATCAATTAAAACGCGAGCACAGTCGTCCACCTAGTAAATGAAATTCGCGTTTATTCAAGCGAAAATCGACAGTTTTTGTTTTAACAATTTAATCTCGTTCGCGCTAACGGCAAAATGAGAAACAATTGGGGCCAATGTGTCGAGCAACAATACAAATCTTCAACGTGATTAACGAAAAAATAAATGGGGATGCATTCATTCGTATTTGAAATGGTTTTTATCTTAAATATCGACCGTATAGTAAATATATAAATATCCCATGGATAAACAATTCGACAATTTATACGTTTTACAAAACATCGGCTTGTATATTAAAAACAATTCCAACGTTGTTTTAATCAAAAATCCCTACTAATATAGTCGTAAAGAAAAAATCTCGATAATACGTTGATATATCGGAGAGTAGTGATTTTACGAGTTATAAATAAATCAAATAAAAACGCAGTTTAATCGCTATAAAAATTAACGGATAATATAAAAATTTTACACGTAAAATGTAAATTTAACAAAATTATTTACAAATTATAAAGCATCAAAATAGTACTAATTTATTAAATAATACGATCAATTTTGAGGAAGAATTAATAATTTTAAAATCAGTTTTATAAATAAAGGTTACACGTAAAAATAAATCTAAAAGTAAATTACCTCTGAAACAAAATCATAACACAGTTTAATCATTAAAAGCTTTGCAATAAAAAACTTAGTAGTGATTAAACTCCCCCTTTAGGGTACTTTGTACCTTCAGGGAACCGGAGCTCTAACCGGTACGGTACGCGTCCACAGGTGGCGGATGCCTACAGATATGTAGGTTAGCTGTGAATAAGATATTAGTCAAATAAGCAGTCGCGGACCAAGAGCGGCTACTGGTGGAAAGGCTCAAGCAGACGATTCCAATATTAGCAGGGTAAGAGACACGAGGATGCAAATGGTCAGCAGGAACTGGCTATAACAGTTTGCATAAATCTTATGACTGTCTCTCTCTCTCTCGGCGGATTAAGGTAGCCGTAAAAAACCTTACAACACTGTTATCTCCTCAGTAACAAACTGCTGCCTTGCGGTTCGGGTCTTTACCCAAAGGCTAAGGGAGTAAACCCTGACAGAAAATCATGCGGAAGGCAAACCACCGCATTACTTTTTCCAAAAAGCATGACTAGTAGAAGTATCGAGAAAAATATTACTGGTTCAGGTGGGCTCATATACGCCAGGCCCGGCAGGAGGATTGAGCGGCATCCTCAGGTCGTCAACATGCAAAGTTCCGGAGTTACAGAGTTGAAAGGCACGCCATCCATACCGAAAATAAAGCTGTCAAGGACGTTAAAAATCGGAACGTTGAATGTTAATAGCATGTTCGCACATAACATCATATCAGAAATGAAACGAACTGAAATTGAAATCATAGGTATAAGTGAAACAAGATGGCCTGGAAATGGTACCTGTCAAATAGACGGAATGACGATGCACTATGCAGGAAATAACTCAAAGGAACACAGAAATAGAGTTGGAATAATGGTGAATGCAAACATCGAGAGAAGTATACTAGGATATGTACTACACAGTGACCGAATGATTTTACTGAAATTGAAACGGAATCCATTCGACATTAACATCATACAATATATGCATCAACAAAAGATAAACCACAAGCGGAAATAGAGAATTTTTATAAAAACCACGAAGATATCGTTAAGCCAATAAAGCCGCATGAAGTTACAATTATAATGGGCGACTTTAACGCTAAGATTGAAACAGAGAAGACAGATGTTATCGTCGGTAATTTTGGATTGGGAAAAATAAATGAATTTCGACAGATTGGTGCAGTTTTGTCAAGAACATAATCTTATGGTGACAAATACATAAGCACCTCAGGATAAACCTGATAATGTAGTTAGAAAATATTCTGCTAAACAAACGATATATAGAAACGGATGCATATACACAAGAACATTACCAGGAGCGAATGTACAGAGCGATCACGTTTTGCTGGCGACTAAAATACGAGTCAAGCTAAAAATTTTAAGTACTCCGAATCCAACAAAGCTGAACAGGACGCTATTACAAGAACCACAGATAAAATATAAGATCGCAAGGGACCTTAATGAAAATATTAAATACGTTAAAGAGGAAGAAAGAAAATAAGTAAAAAATGTACAGGATATGAATAAAGAAAACATGGGAAAAACTTAAACCGATATTCACAGCAGTAGCGAGCAAACATTTAAAAGCAGTTAACAAGATTAGGAGGAAAAGATGGATGAAGGATGAAATATTAGATTTAATGGAAGAAAGGAGAGAAGCTAAAATTCAAATCAAAAAGAATATCAACGCCTAAAAACCCTAATAAGGAAAAAATGTAGAGAATCCAAAGAACAATAGCTGAAAGACAAATGCGACGAAATTGAAAAGCTGCAGCATAAATTTGATAACTTTGTGCATAAAAAAAAAATTAAAGAAGTAGGAGGAATATACAAAAATATTAATAGACACGCGCTAACAAAAAAGGCGAAATGGTAGTAGAAGAGGAAGATGTTAAAAAAGAATGGACAAACTATATAAAAAAACTCTTCAAAAACAAAAAGAGACATATTATAAATTTTGGAAATGATGCAAGTCCGACATTAATTAACATCAGAAGTAGTACAAGCTATAAAATTGGTGCATTGTAGGAAAGCGTCAGGACCCGAAAGTATATGTGTGGAAATTATAAAATTGATTGAAGAAGAAAATATAGACATAATAGTCAGATTATTTAATATCATTTATGAAAGAAGAGAAATACCGTCGGAGTGGTTGCAGTCCACCCTTGTTCCTAAATGCCAGAATTACAGACTAATTAGTCTAATCACATACTAAAAATATTCATAAAGATTATACATAACCGAATAAGTAATAAGTGCGAAGAATCAATGCCGAACACACAGTTTGTATTCCGGAAAGAAATGGAAACGAGAGAAGCTTTAGCATCATAACTTTGATACAAAGATCATTGGAGCAAGCGATGTAATAGTATGTTTCCTAGACTTACAAAAAGCATCTGATACAGTAAAGCGTGATAAATTAATAAAATGTCTACAAAAAAACTGGAATAGACCAACAAGACATAAATCATAATCAAACAAATATATTGGAAACAGACGGCGAAGGTGTAAAACAAGGATACGGTATGTCACCATTACTGTTTAATTTATACGCAGAAAACTACATCGGGAAAATATTACAAGAATCCAAGGAGAGCGTCGAAGTAAATGGAAAAGTAGTAAATAATATCCGATATGCAGACGATGTGGCGATAGTAGCAAACACGGCGCAAGATATACAAATATTATTGAATAAAATTGTATCCGCAATGAAAACTTCAGGACTACGTATAAATGCACAGAAAACGAAAGCGATGATATTCAGCAATACCAAGAAGACGTGTCCAATACTGATAGTGGACAGGGAACCAATAGAAGTTGCCAAATCGTTTAAATATCTCCGTTGCTGGTTGAATGATGAAATTAACCCCCATAAAGAAATCAGAATAAGAATCGAACAGGCAAGATCAGTATTTATCCAAATGAGTAGTCTGTTCAGTAATAAACGTTTAAGTCTGAAATTAAGATACATATATTCGGTTTTATTATACGGAGCGGAAGCGTGGACGTTAAAAAGCACGACGATGAAAAATCTAGAAGCATTCGAAATGTGGGTTTTCAGGAGAATGCTGAAGATATCATGGGCTGACCGTACATCGAATAGAAAAGTTGTGGAAAGAATAGGACAAAATAAAGAGCTATTAACAATTATCAAGAAAAAGAAATTAGCGTATTTGGGCCACATTATGCGGCACGATAGGTATCAGTTGATACAGTTAAGAAGGATGTAGACGAAAAGAACGCAGAAGAATGTCGTGGATGAAAAATTTGGAAAATTGGACGGGATGCTCAACCAACGAACTAATACATTCGGCCAGAAACAGGACCAGTTTCTCACTCGTTCTAACCAACCTTCATTAACGGAGATAGAAGAAGTGATTAAACTGTGTTATCATTTAGTTCGGTTTATAATTTATAAAATCACTACTCTCAAATATATCAACCTTTAAATTACCTCCGGCTAGTTAAATATCATATATATTAATTGCCAATGTAATTACATAAATTAGTTAAAATTAATAAACGTTTATTTTCTTGAAAAATCACAACGCTTATAAAAACATTTTTCAGCGATTAAACTATGTCTTTATTTGGTTTTATTTAAAATCAAAAAAATCCGTTAGAAAGCTTAAATCGCACATGTTATCGATAATATATTTATACGTCCGATTCATTTCCTCTTCTTTTTCCCATCTGTGTCATACCCTTCAAGATCGTAGGCGATCACAATTGCAATTATATCCACCTTTCTCTTGCACACTGCATGAACTGCGGACACTGAGTTGGTCCATTCCTTCATATTCTTGATCCTTCGGCGCCCTCTCAATTTTCTCTTAGTCTATAACTTGTAAAATCTCGTGTCGCTGTCTTCTAACGGCGTGTCCGAAATATTTTGTTTTCTTCTCTATTATCCGTCGACTTCACCACTTCTAAGACTGTTTCATCTGCGACATCTCGAGTATTCTTCTATACAGCCACACTTCTGTTACCTTCATATCGTTCAACTTATTTCTATACCGTGCACTAATGTAGGGTAGTTGTAGCGCTGAACCATTCGTTATGTTTAAATTTAAGCATTAGTAGATTCTTCGTATTCTTAAATACGGTTTGAGGACATCTGTTTTTTAACTTCGGTCTAATCTCAGCCGAGATATTTTTAAATTTATCTACCCTATTCGCCATTTCATAATAGTAATTGAAGCCTGATCAATTTTTACCGTTCGTTAACTATCATCCATTTTGTCTTTTTCATATTAATACGCACGATTTCTCGACTGACTTCAGTTTATTAAGGAGCCGGTGCAGATCATCCACTAAAATAACAGCATCATCTATATATCGAATATAATCGATTATTCTTCCGTTAATTTTAATTCTATATCTCGCATTGGAAATCGCAATTCCGAATACTTTTTCCGTATACAATGTTTTACAAGTCGCTGTACGTCAAACATTATATTATTCATACGAGTAGAGCTTCTTTATTCTAGTAGAGGTTCTTTACCTGTTTTTGTCGATTTCCGTTGTCTCGAGGACCGCTATCAATTTTTCCTGTCAAAGCCTTTATCGTAGTCGATGAAACAGATAAAAGTTATCACAACGCAGAAAACGGCTATGATCGATATTTTTAATGCGATCGTACATAAATAATATTTAAATATGCCGGTTTAGGATGTGTAAATAATTATATATATGTGTGTTTATGTATATATATATATATATATATATATATATATATATATATATATATATATATATATACATACATAAACAAACGAAACTCGACATGTTCTGTAATTCATCACCCCTCCAAAAAAAAAAAAAAAAACAATGGTGTATTGACATGGAATGAAGCTACTGTATCTACTGGTCTACTGCGTACGCTACATCAATTGTGAGAAGAACATCTGGGACGTTCCCTTAACTGATGCGTCATACCTAGGGTACACAAATAATTTTCAACAGTCACCATTCGTCATTCTATCGTCAATTTTGTATGCGGTATTCTTCCACCAAGTTTATTTATAGTGCATTCCGTTTGACAATTTTGTTTTCCGTATTATTTTCCACTGTTTTTCATTTTTTATTTTTAGTGAGTTTTTGTTTAGTAATGGCTATGAAAAGACCCTCAAAGTACAAAACTACAGCAATGAAATATGAAATTTTACGTCTTAGAAAAGGAGAAAGTACCAGCAAACTTGTCGAAATCTATAAAATTCCAATAACTTCAATTAGAAACATAAAGAAAAATGGTGATAAGATCGAAGATTTGATGGCGAAAATGAATTTTTAGGATGGTGATGCCAGTAAACAGATTAGACTCACTCCACCGATAAACTCGCAATTAGATGACACAATGTATCTCGGTCGTGCAACAACGAATTACCTCTGAGTGGGCCAATTTTAATTCAAAAGGCTCTGGAAATGAACACAAAACTTAATAGAAATCCTGAATTTAAGGCCAGTGTAAAATGGGTAGGAAAATCTAAGCAAAGACACGGGATCCGACAACTTTCAATAGAAGGGTAAGTCAAATAGTACATCTTATTTATTGTGTGTATGCTTGAAAATTACGTAACTGTCGAAAAGCTTTACAATAAAAAAAACGTTTATAGCGATTAAACTGTTATGATTTTGTTTCAGAGGTAATTTACTTTTAGATTTATTTTTACGTGTAACCTTTATTTATAAAACCGATTTTAAAATTATTAATTCTTCCTCAAAATTGATCGTATTATTTAATAAATTAGTACTATTTTTATGTTTTATAATTTGTAAATAATTTTGTTAAATTTATATTTTACATGTAAAATTTTTATATTATCCGTTAATTTTTATAGCGATTAAACTGCGTTTTTGATTCCGGAAATTGTCGCTGAAGAAGAAAAAGATATCAGTCCGTTATTTCGGCCATGCCCCTAACGCAATATAGTATACGTATATATATATATATATATACGTATATATATATATATATATATATATATATATATATATATATAACCTCTCCGAAATTCATATCCCAGCCACTACTTACTTCACCAAAGGAGGTGCTTAAATACACTCAATCTTTCAAAAACAAGCATTCAGTTGGAGATGATAACATTCCGTCGATTATCCTAAAAAAATTACCGTTCAAAGCTATTGTTCAATTCACTAACATTATCAATAGTATGTTTAAACTAGAATACTTTCCCTCTAACTGGAAAGTAACAAAAATTATTACTCTTCCTAAACCTGGGAAAGATTGTTCATCACAGGATAATATTCGGCCTATAAGCTTGTTGAGTAATGTAAGTAAGATTACCGAAAAAATTATACTGAAAAGATTACGTGTTTTCTCAGATGAAAACAATTTATTACCAAAAGTACAGTTTGGTTTTCGGCCAGGTCATTCCACAGCTCATCAAATTGCCAGAAAAGCAGAGCATATTACTGACAACTTTAATTGTAATAAACACACGGGGATGGTCTATTTGACGTGGCCAAAGCATTTGATACAACTTAGCACAATGGCATTGTATATAAAATGATTGAATGTAAATTTCCAAAATATCTTATTATGCTCGTTCTAAGCTATTTAAGTAATAGATCATTCTATGTGTTAGTAAACGATATATTATCCTCCCGAACGTATGCCTGTCCAGCGTGGAGCCCTATTAGCAATTCTAGTTATAAGCGGCTTCAGTTGATTCAGAACAGGTGCGTTAGATGTATACTCAACGCTCCAATATATAGTAATATAGTGAAAATGCATGAGAAATTGGAACTAGCTATGTTAAAAGATCATGTGTTAAAAGTGTCTACCAACTTTTTTAAACAGTGTGTTACACATGATAATGATTTGATAACGGTGATTGGAAATTATGATTCCAAGCAGTTAAGAATAAAATATACTAAATATAAGCATCGCAGGCTGAAACATAATTTGGTTTAGCCTGTTAAATATTAATAATTGTTAATATTTGTTTTAATAGTATTAAGTATTTTGGTTTATTATCATTATCATTTTATTTATCGCTAATTTCAACGGTATTGTTTTGCATATTTTCGCAGGTTTTTTAGCATTAATTTTTCCTGCATTTAGTATATACTTAAGTTGAATCTTCATTCGTTAAAAATTCATGTTTCTTCTTTTACGTTTATTGTTGCTGTGGTAAGTTTTTACTTGTAACGGTACACAGTTTAAAAATTTCTGTTTGTTTTAATTTGTAATTTGTGTGAAATATACGTTTTCTTCTTTCTTCTTTATATATATATATACATATATATATATATATATATATATATATATATATATATATATATATATATATTTATACCCTGGAGGTACTTTGTACCTTCAGGGGGAACCGGAGCTCTAACCGATACGGTACGCGTCCACAGGTGGCGGATAGTGGAACGGCATACAGATATGTAGGTTAGCTGTGAATAAGACATTAGTCAAGTCGGCGGACCAAGAGCGGCGACTAGTGGAAAGCCTCAAGCAGGCGATTCCAGTATTAGCAGGGTAAGAGACACGAGGATGCAAATGGTCAGCTTGAGGAACTGGCCATAACAGTTTGCATAAATCTTATGTCTCTCCCTCGGCGGGTTAACGTCGCCGTAAAAACCTTACAACACTGTTATCTCCTCAGTAACAGACCGCTGCCTTGCTTTTTTAGTCTTTCCTAAAGGCTAAGAGAGTAAACCTAACAGAAAATCATGTGGCAGGCAAGGGAAACCACCATATTATTTTTCCCCAGTAACCAAATCAATTATCTAATGACAGTATACTAAAAGACGAATTTGATACAGCAGTACAGATGCTAAGAAATAATAAAGCGCCTGGTGCTTATAACAGCTATTTAGCAAACGCGTCAGCCTTTTGTTTTTCACTTCTAGCCCACTATTCATCATTCTGTTTCAAGGGTAAGTTTTATTCAACTGGTCTGTTCATGGTTCTGCCGCTTTCCAAAGGTTGTAATCAGATTTTACGGTTGGTGTATTCATATTTTGAAAATTATTCATTTTTAATTTCTTGTAATGCACGTTTAACTCGTCCGGTTAGTATATCTAATTTACGTTTATTTTCCGGTATTCTGCTCCTTCGCCATATGGTGACTGCATTCTGCAATTGTTCAGTAAATTGTCTCACTGCCTGCTCAATTTGTACCGATGTTTTTAATTTGATTGATAAATCTGTTTCCTGCTGTAAAACATGTTTATACCATTCCCGGTCAGTTTTCCTGTTATGAAGCATTTTTGTTTTTACTTTGTATGTTACTTCAGTACTTACAGTAGCTATTATTGTTGAGTGATCAGAAAAAATCCGATCATAACTTGATTGTACTGTTGTGCATTTCAAATGTATACCTTTGATCAAAAACAGGTCTAATAGATCAGGAATTCGATTGATATCAAGCGGTCAATATGTCGGTTCACCGGTTGAGAGAAATCTACATTTTTGTTCATTGACAACTTTATAGAGATTCGTGCCTCTTGGTATTAGTTAGCCGTGAACCATAATGGACATGCTTTACATTAAAGTCTCCGCCAACTAGAAACTTAGGTCCGAGTTTTAATAGAAGATTGTTGAATTTGTCGTCCTTATAATCGACATTTCTGGAAGGTAAAATCAGTCCATAATTAGGAGAGGCTTTTATATTGCGGCAATTCAGCTTTCAAAAATATAATTCCTCGAACATAATATCCGATACCTTGAATACATTCAACAGACACGGGAAGTACTCTCAAACAAAATAAACGTAGACACAAGGCAAGACGATATTCAGCTATATACTCAATCGCATTAATAACCTTCGTGAAATGTTAATCAAATAGAAATTCGATGATCGTGAACGTGTCAATTATACATATATACATATATATATATATATATATATATATATATATATATATATATATATTGTATTATCGACTCTACCGCAAAATCGTGCTCTTCACTGGTGTAAATCAAAACACATCATTCGGCCCAATTGTGAAGACACTATTCAATCGTGAATTACACATACCACCAGTGCAAATTGAACTCGAAGGAAAACCTCGTTTAACTCGTAGAAAATGGGACATTTTTTGCTCATTTCTTTATAAATATTCTCGTTCGAATAAAATTATTTTTCTTACTACGTGTACCATTCGTAACACTGGTTAATCATAATTTAATTTCAAAATACAATAAAATACCTTTAAAAGCAAATCGTAATTTCTTTAAAATACGTTCAAAAAATTGAAAACAATTAATAGTTTCAAATTTCTATACCTGTTATTAAAATACAGTCGATAAATACGCCACTCACAGACTGCGAATGCTGCGAAACACTCCTGAAATATATCTATATTATATATATATATATATATATATATATATATATATATATATAATATATTCACACACACGTACAACGAGGTAGCAGTATATGTTGTTTAAAAAAATAAAATAAAACACAGAAATTAAAACCGGCACGCTAACTGAAAAAGTAGAAAACATTTTATTTGAAATTAATGAAAATGATTACATTCACACACAGTTTAACAGGTAATAAAAACACCGAAACAAATTACAGTAGTAGTAATGGTGGTAGTAATGTTGTAGTAATAGTTATTATTTAAAGTATAACGGATTAAACAACGATTAATGACGAATTAAACACAAATAAATTATACGTTACGAAATTCGTTAAATATAAATAAAATAGAATAAATAATTGAAATTAAATAAAACGGAATTTGAAATTTTTCGGAATGAATATGTTCACGTAGCTGATTTCTCATTATTTATAAATCCTATAGCGGAATATTTAAAATTTTGGTTCGGTCGGCACTAACAATGGTACTGGTATAAAGGAAAAACATGGCAGTTTAAAGTAACTTTAAGCTTGAACTAAGTTCATATATATATATATATATATATATATATATATATATATATATATATATATATATATATATATATATATATATATATATATATATATATTTACACGTGTATAATTATCACAGATATAATATCTTCCTAGTTCCTAGACGGATAAATTTTAAAAAAACAAACAAAAAACAAATCGGAACAAAATTAAGAATTCGCCGTTCAGATTATTACAAATAAATATAAATAAATGATTTAAAAAAC
The DNA here is from genome assembly GCA_032883995.1 of Coronaproctus castanopsis. NCBI lineage: Eukaryota > Metazoa > Arthropoda > Insecta > Hemiptera > Monophlebidae > Coronaproctus > Coronaproctus castanopsis. The sequence goes on from CM065052.1 coordinate 58,883,308, forward strand.
AACGCAAGGTGTAATGCGCGAACGAGAAGTAAGTAAACAAAATGTGTGTATCGTTGCGTGTACGTGTATACAGAAGACGAAAATTTGTTAATAATCGATAGATTAATTAATATTAATTAATTATTACAACCGTTAATTGTGTATTAATAATAAATTATATAATAATTTTGAAATGAAAATAACGACAAAAAAAATGGTTAAATATAAATATAATATAATACGATAAAGTCTATTAAACGAATGAATGCTAATTATCCGTATTATTACATTTTTTTTATACATACATATATATATATATATATATATATATATATATATATATATATATATATATATGGATTCGATTTAAATAACGATGGTCATATCTCGTTTACTGGGCAAATTTACTCTTTTGCCTTGCCACAAGCTGTTATGAATCGTAAACGCGTCTATAGTTACCGTCAGATGTTTCGTATGAACTTGTGAGAAACATTTACCGCCCGAATTATATTTAAAAAATTTATCGAACATACGATCGGTCACCTGTCTCGGTCCGGTACCGTATAATTTGTAAACTTCGTCCGTATCCGGATAGAAAGCGTACAACGCTCTAAATTGACAACCGGCATCGCGGAACAGTATTAAAAAATGTTTAGCGTCCGCCCGGTTGATTTCCTCTAATACGCGTTTTTTACCTTCGCGATTGACTACTCCCGGAAAAACGCAATATTCGACCGCGTTTAAAAGGATACCGCGATTCGATTTAACGGCCGGCTGCTTATACAAACGAGGACCGCTATATTCACTACCGCCGCTTTCGCTGGCCGCGTCGTCGAAACGTTTTCTAATCGGCAACGAACCGGGACCGGAACCGATTATCGTTTGATGATGATGATGATTATTAGGCGATAACGCTCTACTACGAGGCGGCGTAGCTCTACCTAAACCGCTATCGGTATCGACGCCTTGACGATGATGATGATACATTAAACTATCTTGATCCGCGCCGCATAAATTCATCAACGAACTAGATTTTCGCGGATTATTCGAATAGGAACCGAAACGCGGTCTACCGATATGAGAACCGGTTCGATCTAACGATACGTCTCGGCTGGAAACGTTAGTACGATACGATCCGCGTCTATCGATCGAACGGCAAGGAGACGGATAATTATTGGCGTTACTATTACTACCGTCGTCGGAAAATATCGAAGACGAAGACGTTCTAGAAGTATCGGCTAGTAAACAATCTTGAGAACCGCGATAATAATCGCGTCTCATCGTATTACCGTAATAAACCGGTGACGATAGCAAATTCGTCGACGAAGAACCTTTCCTCGTACGAGAAGAACAAGATAATAAAGACGACGGAGCGACATCTAACGGCGTCTGAGCGTTACTACTGCTAGTACTACTACTATTATTATTATTAACGCGTTTAGCTGTTGTACCGACGTGAATCGTCTTCGGACGCGGACGAACCGGTTGCTGTCGATTTCGTAATCTAGGCCTTCCGACGACGTTGCTATTATTATTACTATTACTATTATTATTATTATTATTAAGAACTTTAAGGGCGTTCAGTAGATCTCGATCGACGACTTTACCTTCGTGTTCAGCTTGTTCGATAGCTTTTTTCAATCGATGTTTCTCCAATATAGCGTTTCGTCTAGCTCTGTCCTCTTCCTTTTTGCGAGCTTTCGCTTCTTCCTTTTCTTTCTCCTTTTCGCGTCTTTTTTGCGCTTCGATTTCTTTTCTAGCTTTCATTTCCTCTTGTTGCTGTCGACGTTGTAACGACAGCATCAGTATACGTTCTTTTTTCTTGTCCATTTCATCGGCCGGTATTTCCGGATTTACAAACGGATTAGAGTCGATAATTAAATTCGTTTTATTACTACTAGACGATCTAACGATTTCAGAACGGGGCGAAGCTAATTGCGACGTAGATACTAATGAATCCGATTTAGAACTGTTACTGGTCGAACTTAAAGAATCATTTCGATTAACGACGCCGCTTTTAGTATTATTATTATTAGTAGTAGTAGTATTATTAGTATCTACGACGTTTAGATGATCTTTTTTGAAATTTTTCTTCACTCGTAATGGCGGCTTCGGTCTTTTCGGTTGACTATCGCCGTCGTCGAAAGAAATATAAAAACCTTTTTCCGGCGCGGACGGAGATGACGCATTGTTCTTGCTCGGCTGTTTCTCGCGCGTAAACGAATTATGCGAAATAGTCGTATGACAGGGTCGAGTTGGAGACGGTATTCTGTAAGTTCGACTACCGGAAGTTATTTGTAATCGACCTAAACTTTCGGTCAATTCTTTTTGTTCCGTCTGATCACCGATAAACGACATACTTTGAGGAGCCATCATATCGTCGTTTTCTAAAACCGGACTATCCGGAATCGACGTTCGACTAGCTGAAGGAGGACTAGCGGACGTTCTACCGCTCGATATTGGACCACCGGATATCCACGTTGTTCTACCGTTCGTCGTTGGGCTAGGATTTGTTCTACTACTGCTACTACTACTACTACTACTACTACTACTAACAACACTACCGCTAGGAACGGGACTGGGAATCGAAGTTCGGCTAGAGGATTTTCTTAACGTAGGCGATGAAGACATTCTATAGGATGATGCGACCGAAGAAGAAGAAGATACCGGTGGTACAATATTATAATATCCGGCTCCGTTAACAACCGGTGATGGCTGGTGATAATGATGATGATGAACGTCGTTGACGGTATTGGCAACGGCATAATTTGTTTGTAAATCGTTCAAAGAAAACGGTTGACACGTTTTCCACTGATGACGATTACTACTACGTTGTTGCGGCGACGAATATTGTTCGTCTTGATCGTTGACGTCATTATTCAGACGAAATGGGCTATCGTTGCCCGATCTTCGACCGTTACAATCGGCCGTCGCGAAGATTTCTTGTATAAGCCATTGTTTTTCGATCAATTCGGCATCTTTCGAAGCAGCCTGAATAAAAGCCGCTTTACCTAATTTCTGTCTTTGTCTGGTTAAATTCGCTTCTAGACGAATTTTCTCGTTCTCGATTCGTCTACGTTTCTCTTCTAATTGCAAACGAATCGTCAACATTTCCGGATTCATCGCCGAACCGTAGTCGTCATCGATATCCGTCGTTCGATCGTTATTATAATCGTACACTCTTACTTGTCTTCGTTGATGCTGTTGTTGCTGTTGTTTTTGCCACGTTGTCGTATTCGGTGTAAACGACGGTGGCAAATTATTAATAGTCGTCGGTGAAAAATTATTATTATTATTATTATTATTATTAATCGTAACGTTCGGATTTTTAACGACGTTATTAAAATCCTGTTTAGTGGTGGACATTTGAACCGTTTGATGATTATCCCGTTGTAAGCAATCGTTAATCGAAGAACTATCCCAAGTGTCCTGATACGAATTATGTACAGGAATAGCAGCTTGCATATAAAAACTTTCGATTTTTGTTGCATTATTATGAATATCATTATTATTACCAGCGTCGTTTTCGTTATTACCATTCGTATTAACGTTGATGTTATTAAAATTATTATTATTATTATTCTGATTAGTAACCAAAACTGCGGGCTCTTTATCTGGGTTACGACCTAACAAGTGAAAATTATCCTGAGACCCGCCAAAATTTTCTAACGTTAACTGAGAATCGTCTAATATAGAATTTCTTCTCGATCGACGACCCGGTATACTGTACGTTTTTCTACTATCTTCCCAATTGGAAGGTTTTCCAGCGGCGATAGTTGTCACCTTATTAACTCCATTATTATTATTATTAATATTATTATTATTACTAACGGTTGAGGCGTTATTTTCATCTGATCTAGTATTAACGGAACTTATCGTGGGTATACATCGCACTTTATGAACCACGAAATTATTATTGTCCATTTTCTCGTTGCCAGAATAACGAAATTATCAAATAAAATCGTCTAATTTAGTTTTAATATATATATATATATATGTTACATTAAAACAATCTTGTAGTACAGTTTTTCTCAGCGCGTATCTGGAACAAATGAATTTATTTTTAAATAACAACTAAAGTTTATTTTTAATCGATTAATGAATTTAAAATAACGTTATAACTAGCGCGCAGTGCTACAGTTAGACTAACAAAGATCTGGAAGGGTACAGCGCTGACATTGAATACAAAATTGAATTTGCTAAATTGCATAGTCTTTCCAATAGCTACTTATGCGTGTGAAACATGGTCTCTTACTGCTGAGTCTGGCAACAGAGAGACTTTTAAGAATACCGTGGATGGACCGAAAGACTAATATGTTTTCCAGAAGTTGAAAATACATAGACGTTTGTCAAGCAGAATAAGGAAAAGATTCCTTGGTTTCTTTGGACATATTACGAGAGACGTGAATTCTCTACAACGTCTAATAATCACTGGAAAAGTGAATGGACGAAGAAAAAAAGGAAGACCATGAACGCGCTCGGCTGATCAGTTAAAATTGTTAATTGGTTTAAACATGTACGAAGCGCTGCTGGTTGCTTACAATAGATCAACATGGAGATCAATAACATATGCGGCCGTTTCTTAACATCACTACGCCTACTAGAGGGATAAATGAAGAAGAAGTTCTGAAACAAATGAATTTATTTTTAAACAACTCTACACTATCGTACAGATAAAGTTTATTTTTATCGGTTCATGAATTTAAAATAACGTTATAACGGCGTATCAATTTTTAACATATTAGAACGAATTATTAATTGTGAAAATTCTACGTTCAAATATTATTGGCGAATAATAATGATGATGATAATATTAAAATGAAAAAAAAAACAGGGTATAATTTGATGATGCCAATAAAATTTTAGAAAAAAAGCGCGCCATAAAATTACAAGCAACAACGGGGTATTTGCTAATCAACAAGCTAAAAATTAAATGTCGAGAATGTTTCGTAAAGAACACTGATTTATGATTCAACGGATAAATTAACCGAAAATTATATAATCTAAATAAATTTTTATATAAAACTGTCTGCCTACAACTATTTCAATCGTATTTATCGAAAATTCTGAAGAAATATTTAATTTCGCTTCTACGCTAACGTTATTTTTTTATTGACGCTAATTTTTGATCAAAAATCTCTATTCGGCCTGTTCAGATCAACCGTTATAATGTTACTTTTAAACTAATATTTATTTATTAGACGCACAAATATAAACTGAGTATAAAAAAAAAAAAAAGGAGTAATAAATATAAAAATATGTACGTTGGTGATGATCGAGGAATTCTCCGAATTTTATTATGTATATTTTTTAAATTTTAATTCAAATTGCGAAAATCGCGTTTATTTTTAAAAATGATTTTTAATAAAATCCTATTTAAAAAATTAATAAATAAATATATCCGATATGACTCGTAATTTGTTCCTGCGTCTAATTTTGAATGCATACGGTAAGAGAAAAACGTTAAGTGATTACTACGAATAAATTTTACAAGTATCGAATTCCAGTGCTAATTTTAATTTTTAAATCGTCTTAATAATACATACCAGTAAACATGGTCAGGTTAACGATAAATACGTGCATCGATGATAACAATTTGTATAGGTGCGTGCGTTAATAAGTGTCATTAATAACCATAAACCGTAACGTGTTAATTATGTATAAATTGGAACTAAGTGTTTTTAACCGATGTTAACGGCGAACAATACAACTGATATAAAAATGCGTTCCATTTAAATATTTTTTTAAATAATAATACGATAAGTATTAATTTTAATCATTCCGGTTGGTTAAACATTTTAAAATAAATTCAAAAATACGATTTTGTTAAAACAAAAAATATATCGTCCGTGTCAAAATAAAATGAAAAAGCAATAGACACATACGATAAAAAAAAAAAAAAAAAACACGGACATTACGAAATTTTAATAGAATATACGTCCCTGTTTAATATATGTATATAATTTTCCATTAAATTAGTTTCGACGAAAAAAATTATTATAGGAATTACATAAAAAAAAGGCACTTAATAGACTATACAAAAAATATCATACAAGAATTTATTAACAGGAATAACAAGACAAACAAAATTGTACTCTTAGTTGATTTTAACACCAGAACAGTTCTTTAGAAAAACCTAAAAAAAAAAAATTAAAACACAACAAAACCAAAAAACCTACTTATTTGTAGAATTCTTAACAGTAATAATTTAACGGTTAAAACCAAACACGATGTTAAAATATTTGAAAACAAAAATTGAACAAGCGTAATAGATTTAATTATCGGAAACAAAGAAATAGATCACTGTATAAGTAATTTGAAAATAACTAACAGTACTATTAAAACTATTCAGGTTAGAATCATACATATAAAAAACAACTAATAACAAAGTAATTATTGCTGTAATACGTTACCGAAAATTTGTAGACGAAATAAGAAAATGGGACCCAGATAATAATATCAAATTAATTCATGAAACACCCAACTTGGACACGATAAATGGCGAGGTAAATAAAATATTACAACAAATTAATCCCATCAGAAGAAAAAGCAAAATAAATACCGAAGAATTCAAGAATGGCGTAATTTGTTGGGACAGCAAATTTGAAATTTACAAATAGATCAACACACGTAACTAGAAAGGAATACGTAATAACCGCATAACAACCATTATAAATTGAATCAAAATTTTCCTACAAAAAAGAAACAGATTATTTCACGGTTGATATGTGAATCGTGCATAAAAATCTAAAACTGGAATAAAATTATTTAATTCTTAAACTGAATAAAAAGTAGCCGAACTGTTTATATAACAAATTTCCAGGATACTTTTTCAATTTTTTTAATATAATAACAACAAATGAGTTAAAATAGAAAAACCTTAAAAACGAAGTCAACACATGTACAGGAAAAAATAACATAAAGCAATTTTTTTCTTTCTATTATATTACTAACTTGTATTATCTAACAACAGCTTTCTAGTTTTTCGCATGCGGGAAGTTATTATTGGTTTTCAAAAATCGGCTGGCTTCGACCTATTCAGTTTCCTTGTTGCTAGAACACATTCAAGTACAGAAATCACTTCATGTTAGTGAACTGAAAGGTATGATGCATAATTCACATTAAATTTGATAATCGTCACCCGAATCGTATCTAATTCTGGAATCTTTATAGTACAATAATTGAGCAGCATAAGTAAAAACTAATTTTCTTAACGCAGATTCGTGCAAAAGCATCGTGCTTCTGACTTATATACTATAAGAACCAGTACATCTTTCGAGCTCGTTTATTTTTCTTTCCTATATTGGTTCTCCAGGTTAGTATTTTGTTTAAATGGACCCCCACATACTTAACTGCGTCTTTTTAAGTATTTGCTCTCCTGCCCTCGACAAATTCTGTGACTGTTTTCGTTTGGATGTAAAATAAGGTCGACTTCTTAAGATTTATTTCCATGCGCCACGTTATAAATTTTATTCGTGTTTTTTTTTTTTTTTTTAATTCGATTAAACGTAAACGGTATTTAGGTCAATCAAAAAACACGTCAGAATCCAAAAAATAAATCAGAGTAACGAACGTTTTTTTTTTTATTTATTTCGCGCTAGTCATTTATAGAATTATTTTCAAAGTGCCGAATAAATACGTCCGTTTAAGTAAACGTGCGAAGTGAATTGATAGTTATTACGTAATGACAGACGGATTAATTAATTTTAATTAACTTCGAATCGTTTAATTAACTGCACATAACTTAATATTACCATAATCAACTGCATCATTAAAACACGTACTCTACACCTTTAAATTCGTGAATACAATCGATCTTGTTACGCAATAGTTTGCATCATTATAAATTGACGGAATTTTACTAATTACTAATAATATAAACAAGATATCGAAACTATAAAAGAATTTTTAAGAAATATAAATCAAAAAACAACAACGAAAATAAACAGAATTGGGCAGTAAACATTAATAATAACCAAGTTAAGTGAAATACTTAGTTCCAAGTATTATGCATTTAAAACCCGTTACATGTGTTCCGTAAATATATAACATATATGTACAACAATATTTACACCATAATCTTAGTAAAAAAAAGTAAGCATAATACATTTACGAAAATAAAATGATAATTATCAAACATCACTGGCATCATCATACACGAAATTATATTTCGCAATCTATTAAAAGTGAATTATATATATTAAAAATGAATTTTTCATTATTTCATTCACTCGTATATATATATATATATATATATATATATATATATATATATATATATATATATATATATATATATATAAATGATGGGCATAACCGACTAATTATTTAGTCAGATTTACTTTAATTCTTTATTAGTACAAATGTAAACACGGAATGGCAAATGAAAATATCCTTAAATAATAAGTTATATAACGAATAACAGATATAAAATAAATTAAATGAATTTAAAATAAAGTTAAAAAATATATTTCGGTTGATGAGAAACTAATATATATATTCTAAAATTCGATGAACTTCATTAAGTAAATCACGTAATCATACATATTTTAAAACTCCATCAATAAATTGGATATATTTTAATAGAATATGAATATGTGTAATCGATGTTTTACAAAATGAATAATTTATTCCAGTAAAAAATATAACTAAGAATCATCGTATTCAAAATCCGACTAATTTTCAATCGGTTCTAGTGAAACCTACTAATCTCGATATTTTTTTGCTTTCCATATCCTTAAATTACTTAAATCACATTAGAATTACTTACTGTTAAACTCTTATTATTAAATCCGAAGTAAACTATGATAAACACAGTAGAAAAAAAACACTCAGTAAAATATTTTGGTCGAAATATGATTACTTCATTTCAATCGAACAAAAATAACCGAATAAAAGAACCTGCTGACAGATATTAGTCAAAATGTAATTAAATTCAATCGAATCTACAGCATCCGATTTAAAAGTAAGCGATATTTTCTTCTAAAGCACATCACACACTTCTTAGTGTATGAAGTACAAATTAAATAAAATAATAAATTTACTTATACGGACAAAATAACATCTTTACAGGATTTATTAATATATATAAACGTCGTATGTAAAGAAAAAAGAATATTTAATCAATTACATAAATTAATAAACAAATGTACGAGTGATTCGGTTATTTTGGTAAAACCGAATTATTCGGTTATTTAAAAAAATGGATTAGTCGTTAGTCATAAGTCGGTTATGCCCATCACTAATATATTATATATATATATATACTTAATGTTAGTAAGGCAATACTAATTACAAATCAATAGTAAACGAATAAAGAGTAATAATAGTGTCTTATAAGTAATAAACAATTCCTTTCGCCGTTACAAAAAAAAAAAACACATTATATCTTAAATAAAAATAAATCACATACTCGTCCAATGACCGAATAAATATACATATAATAACAATCCGATATTACATGATTACCACAGTGATAAAATTAATTATTCATAATAACGCTCATCAAAATCACCCGTAATCCGCGAAAATAGTTAAACTAATAAAATCGGATACTGCAAATGTGAAGATAATCAAAAATTAAATTAGTTTTTTCGTTAAATTTAACTTTCACCATATTGTGATCAAATTTTTACCACCACCTTGTTAAACCGACCGTTAGTTATTATTTCGTGATTTTGAAAAATAAACCCATCACTTCGGTATTCTGACCATGTCCACATTTTTAAGACACGTAAAAATGAAAAATAAATCAATTATTAGAAAAGATAAACCGCCCAAAACACGTAAATATGTATAAAATTTTAACTACAGAATTAACATTTATGTTTAATGCGTTCATGCAGTCTATACGACCGACATTATACAAAAGTTGCTCCAATTTAAAAAAAAAAAAAAAGCTATTTTATAACAAAAAACGGGAAATTTTTTGGGATGGAAATAACTGAAACTGGTTTATATTTGTCAATGTAGAAGTATAACCATAAATAAACTAAAATCTAATTGAAAGCATCGATATAATTATTATTTCGATTTATTAAATATATAAAGATAAACATTTGATTATTACTTAAATATGTGTTAAACCAAATTGTGTGGGTTAAATTACAGTGGCACATAATAGGACATCACAGACAGGTTTATTTATATATATATATATATATATATATATATATATATATATATATATATATATATATATATATATATAGGATATCTTTTAACGAACTAATGAATGTATATTAATGAAAATCACGATGACAGATACTAAATTTTCTTCAAGGTTTACTACCAACTATAATGCAAAGGCAGAAAACAGTAAATCTAAATGAGTTTAAGGATGTAAAAAAATAATACACGGATATAAAAATGTAGTAAAATTTTCTTAGGTAACTTGTATATTGAAAAAAATACATGATTTCATTAAAAAATAACTTAGTTCAAATATACTTACTTCACAACGGTAAACGAATCAAAACAAAATTTGATACTCGAATGATCGTTCAAATATATTGATATAGTTTCCGGTGTTTCTTGTAATTCAACATTTTGAAAATTCAGTTATATCTGAAATAATGAATTAAATCAGGTTGCATTAAAATATCTTAAAAGCTATGTATAGAACTAACAATCTATTATTCATTTAAATTATATACTAAATAGTATAGACTCAGAATTAATAATCACGATTCAGATTTATTCTACATTTATCTAATCTTAATATAATTTGTATTATTTAATTAAATATATTTTCGTAACAATTCTATATTACAAATTAAAACATTATTTTATTAAATTTCGCCTAATTATTAATATTGTACATTATATTAAACAATTTTCAATACTGTCATCACAAAAATAGCTACAGAACTAAAAAGTATTAATTGACACACTAATTAAAACAAACCGTATTATTGTACACAGAAAATATACAATTTATGTACACGTAAGTAAATGTGTACAATTACCATATTATTAACTTCGCTTAATTTCAACTTTGAATATAAAAAATGTATCATAAATACAAAATATTCAATAAACATTATGTTGGTATACTACTGTTTTAATCTATATAAGAAACCAGTTTGAAATTTCTTTAGTATATCCTTGAGACATTACGCCTACCACCTTGCCAATTTAGGAAAACACATATTAGATAAGAATACATAGAATTCATAATCATAACGATTACTTCGTCCTACACTCAATTAATACACATAAAATATTCAGATATAAACAAAAAACCTTACCATGAAAATGTACAAAAAAAGTACATTGAAGTTTACCTTTTAATTTACGAAATAAACATAAAGGCATAATCAAACAATGCTCATATATTGTACAAAATGACATAATTGCATCTTTGTTTCGATTTTCTGTTTTATAATAAACAGGATATTTCATGCAATTAATGAAATATAACTAGCTGGTAACAAAAAAAAATTACTCATAACCAATACCACCAACATCGAGCACTTTACAATACAATAATTTTTCGTCTGCTAAACGTCTGAAGCAATTACAACAGTGTAGTCAAACGATCAGACAATAAGGTCTCATCGAGTCACCAGAGTATACAAACAAATTTTATATAACCAGAAATATGGAGAAATAATTATTTTAATATTCCCAAAATACTTTTTTTTTAAATTAAGGTAAAAATTGTTATATACAATTACATTAATATTACCGAAAACGCTTGATATTTCATAAAATTAGAAAAATAACTGGTATAGATTAAACTCATCTGCACACAATTATGTACATTGTAAACAATATATTTAAAAAATTTATAATTACTGAAAAATTATTAAACATCTTTAAATTGTGTCTTATTGATGGATTTCTTTAATATTTTAAGTAAATACAAAACAGTTATTATCTAATCAATTATAATATTAGACGGTGAGCCTAAGCAACATATAGGTAAATTTTACATATTTTTTTCAGTTCATTATTGCTCAGGTAACTGAGTTATTATGCAAATAACATTATTTTTTTGTAAATGAACATTTATGGATTAATACTAGTTACTTTTTTCTGGATTTTCCATTTAATATATATATATATTATAGGGTGAGTGTAGGTATAATCATATGTTGCTGTTATGATATTTTGCTATGAGTTGTGCTGGAGCATGAAGATCTTATGTAACTAGTATACTATGTATAAATATTAAATAACAAAAAAAAGGTATTCGAGGACGTAAGGATCATGCAAATTTGTGTGCATCCGACTTTGACACATACATTTCTCTATGCGTTTGTGATAAGCAGTGATGTAATCAAGGGGGATTTAGGAATCAACCGAAAATTTTAAAAATTATCATTTATTTTGATAAGAAAATATACACTGGTTGTTAAACGCAGTTTTGCATTTGTTAAACCTATTTTTTGTTTTATTTTCATTTATTTTATTTATATTTCGTTGTTTTTGAAGTCAACAAATTACAATTTCATTTTAAATGTCAAGACTAGTATGTGTAGTATTTTTCGCACATTTTTCACGAATGCTACGTAGTTTGTTTTAATGCTTAATCCAAATCGTAAAATAGCAGTGAAATTTCCTTCAATTTTTCCGAAATCACCAAGAACTAAAGAACCCAATCTTTCCTTATGTCTCCTTAAAGGCCAATTCACACATTTCCGTCACCGATCCGTTCCGGTCCGACAAATCGAATCAACATCAGTGAAATAAAATATTATTTGGAGTAATTTAGTTAGAATGTTCGCACTGTTCCGGTTTAACAATCCGGTTTACCGTCAGTGTTAGTTCAGTACATCTTCCGTTAAAATTCAATATCGTTGCTTCCGATATTTTTATGTTTACCGGATCAGTGTTTTTGTTTGTAGTTGAGAATGGATACAGAAAAATTAATAGAACTTGTTTGAAAAAATTAAATTTCGTATAATTTGTCCCATTAAAAGTATATGGACGTTTGTTTAAAACGAAGTATTTGGTTTAATGCAAGGAATTGAAATGTTTCTGATATATTTTGACTGCACCGCGGCTTTACTTTAACATTTGTATTATTTGTGTGAATATTTTATATTAACATATGACATTTTAATTTTTAACTAGAAATTCTAGAATATGTACATTCAGGTTTCTGTCAACAGATACTTCCGTATTTACGGATATGTATGAACAGGTGATACTTAATATCACGGACACCAATGAAACTGAACTGAACCGGAACGGATCGGAACCGGAAATGTGTGAATGGACCTTAATTGTATTATTTGCCTACCGGAACACAACACACTTTATTACGAGAAAAATTAATTTTCGATTTTTTCCTATTTAATAGCGCATTGGCTGTATCTCCTAGAACTACTACTAAAACTGTTTTATTTTCTTTGATCAGAGTTAAATTTTCAAAATCTGCAACGCAGTTTTTATGATATATATTATTTTCATAATTTTACAAATTTCAATGGCATCTTTCCAATTTTGAAATTCTTTAATGCATCAAATACATAATTTGTGATCGTCTACATGTAAAATAAAAATGATTTATTTAAAGACTAAACAAAATACCGGCCCTATTAACGTTTTCATTCCATTTTTAGATACAGTTATAGCACAGGTAGAAGAAAAATTCATCAACCAAAAAATATTTTTTAAATGTTTCACATCTTGATATTTTTCATTGGAATAGGAAGAAACGACTGCCCTGGGAGAATTGACAGAAATGTATAAGAATGACTTTATGGCGAACACTACTAATCAAAATATATGCATCTGCAAAGTAAAAAATAATAAAAGTAACAGAATTAATAGAACGATGTAATGCTGATTTGTATTCAAATGTATATAAAATTCCAACCATCCTTCAAAATCCTATTTATATTGATAGCTTCATACGATATCTTAACTATACCATACTAAGTGCAGCTGAAAAATCCATACCTTTAATTACAGGAAACGATGTAAAACCTTCGATAAATATTCAAACCTATATAGAAAACCCGTCGTAATTAAAATAGTTTATGTAAATAACGGTAAATGTAAAAGATGTTCAAGATTACCTGGAGTAAAATGATTATTAAAATATTTCTATTAATTTCAGTCACTTAGCATGCGAAATAAGTAAGGTTCAAAACTTTTCGCACGATGAAAATAATGCTGTTATAAAGTTCTGAATGTCAGTAATTGTTAAATTAAGGTGAATAGTAAAAGTGCTTATAAAAAACGTAAAATACCAGCTATATAATTTACGATTAGTTAATGGCGAAGCTTAAGGAAATATATTTTCAGACAAGTTGAAGAAAATGTATAATGGCAAATAGTTGCGCTTTATTTAACTGTTATCATCCATGCCACTGGCTTAGGCGGCCGTACACGGTACGATAAAACGAGATGAGGAGAAATCTAGTTTTCCAGTAATTTTCAAAATATTTAAATAAGTAATGATATATATAAATTTAGATAAAAATAAATGTTTTTATATGTGGTCCTATGCTTCCCCAACATGGAAAATAATAATTGGAATAGTTTTCTGTTTGAAAATATTTATAGAATTACGCGTTACACATGGTTTAAAATTTGCCTAAATTAACTCCCTTAAAGTTGGTTTCTTTAATAAAATAACTACAACAATTTCGCCACTAGGACAAGATATACGATGATTATACATTTTAGAAGATAAAATTGAATGCAATCTGAGAAATTAAAGATAAGGAAGTGTTGTTTTCAAGCGAAAAAAATATATGTTTCATGGTATTAAAACACGAATAAAAAATCATATTAAATAATCGTATTCTTCCATTTTAATTATATATATTTTTTTATTTTATTTACGATCGATTCCTAATTAAGCATTTTGTCACACTATTTTGTGAGTAAAATAAAGATATTTCTTAATTCGTGATTCAATACACGAATTGAAAGAATAATATTCAAATATGTGTACTATTACTATTACTTGCTTTTACAAAATTCATCTTGACGTAAACTTAAATTAGACTCCATACATCATTCATATTACTTCTAGTAAATTATAATTTTAGATGTTTAGAAATTTTACTTGGATTTAGTTTATAACAATTTTAAAATATGTAACTTTTCTAACCTTAAAATGCGTATCATTTTCAAGATTAACACAAATATGAACACACTATAAAATCGAACATTTATTTAACGTCGAATTTTTTGTTCGTTGATAAACGCTAAAACCACAAAAAAATGGTTTATCATATATTTATTAATTTGAATAAACTAATTCATTTGAAAGCAAAAAATGTTATCTTCAGAATATTATAAAAGTATAACTAATTGAATAATTTTAAAAGTGTAGAATGTAGTGATTTTTAAAAATAAACCATAAGAAAGAGTTAAAATAATTAAGCACTTTTTATAAAAAGTCACAAAACTTTTCGGATATTAAACCATTATCGAGTGAACATAAAGTATAAAAAATACAAAAACAATTATATACAATGTATAATAAAGTGTAAAAATACTAA
Source organism: Coronaproctus castanopsis (assembly GCA_032883995.1). NCBI lineage: Eukaryota > Metazoa > Arthropoda > Insecta > Hemiptera > Monophlebidae > Coronaproctus > Coronaproctus castanopsis. The sequence continues at coordinate 58,898,754 of CM065052.1, forward strand.
TTTAAATATACAATTAACAAAAATTAGCAAAATAAAAGATAGTCTTGTACAATAAGCTGATAGTGAATAATGAATATGGTAAAATAAATAACACAATCTATAATCAGCAATATAAAATTTATACATAAATACAACACAAAAGCACAGAAAATAAAAATAAATAAGAACTTCTCAGATAATTTGATAAATATTTTTTTTTATTTTTTAAAATTGTAAACCAAAATTAGTATTTTTAAATTTTACATCGTATATATTAATATTTTTATATTGTATATTCTATATTCACACGATAATTGCTTAATAGCCAAGATGGTTTGTGATTTTTTACAAAAAGTGTTTAGTGGTTTTAACTCCTTTCTTGTTGTTTATGAAACGAATTATACTTTATTTATACTGATTTATATATGCAAGATATATGAACGCATTTAATGTAAGCTGTAAAACAATTATGGTTGTAATTTTTTGTTCGAGGACTCCATCATCACATCCATTTCTATAGACATACGTTTAGCAACTTTATGGAAATCATATTTTGTTTTTAACTAATTTAGCGGAATCAATTAATTGATTCCAAATATTCCTTTGATTCGATTTTCGGTGTCAATGTTAAAAAAATGCCTCCTCGAACAAAATGAATAAATGAAATAATATTTATTTACAGTTATTAGTATAAATTCAGATAGCTTGAGGCAATTGCAACGGATGAAAAATAAAATCCGTAACACTTGAACTGTTTATAATTAGAACTAATTGAATTTATCCTATGCAATATTATAAACATTGTCGGAATAAATTAAAATTATAAACTCGCGGATTAAAACGCTATATATGCACGGACGATAAATACATGAAAAATAAAACATCGATTTACTAATTCAACGTTTTAGACATAAATGAACTATAAGGTACATTAATAAATCAATTTTAAAGGTCGCTAGTGCAAAAAAACAACATATTTTCAAAAAGTGTTTAAGTATATGAAGTAAATAGTTGTATTTTTTACATATACGCCTTAGAGTCATACTTATAGTTGTAATCTTCGATACTTCCTACTCCAAATCAGATGTTTCGCAGAGTGATAGAATTTTGGAGTACGATTTTTTTACAGTATTTTTTGAATATGTTAGTGCTGAAATGATTTTGATTACTTCTGTAATGTAAGCGAGGAAGTCTGACGGGTTCATCTTATTCTGTACAGATAGATTTGAATTATGATTATGGAGCAGGATGTCTGTTGAAATTTTTTGTAAATGACGTTATTTTCATTAGCAGAAAAATTTAAACTTCTATCGGTTAACGTACCAAAATATTTAATTCGATCACTCAATTGTATTATGTTACAACCATTAATGATTACACGCTTATCGATAATGGATCCACCCGTCTTTAGTTTTTATATCATTTGTCGTGATTTTTCCTGTACAAAATAGTGATAAAGGGCTGTATGTTTCACATTTATCCGCGTGAACAAAAACATGTGTGTTAACAAGAAACAAATTTTAAAATCATTTAGAATGACAATTGATAAGTAGTTTTCGTAATAAATAATACCAAATTTCATAAGACAATATTTACAGAAATTCGAAATCCGTGATGTAAATCACTCGGTAGTCTGCTTTGTGTATATATTTAAATTATTAAAGTTTGACACTATTAGGAATTAGTATCATTACTACATTATAAAATTTACTAAACGACTACTCGTAAGTGTAAATATTCGATTACTTGATAAATACTTCAAATAATGAAGTCAAGCGTCATATATTCAAAGAAATATTATAGTGAACGTCTCATGCGCTTCAGCATATCTACACTTTCAGTTTCGCAGCTAGTTAATCGGTAATTTTTAAAATATATACGCGTTTCGTGCACAATTCAATTTGAACAATTACACGAAGCGTTTGAAATATTTTGGTACCGACTAATGTATGAATGTATTTTCCGTGTATCCACATCGTATGGGCAATAATAAATTCTACGCCAGCCATTTTGATGCATTGAAGAATAATTAGCGTAATAAATTAAATTAAAAATCCTTTCGTAATTGCTGATTCGATTATTTGAACAATAATTTGACTATCGCTTAAAAATTATTAGCGATCGAGTCACATTAATTACAAAGTTTTCTCCTCTTAACCCTACAGTGCATGAATTTTTTATTTATTAGAAAAAATTACTTTAAATTAAATATTGTCCCATAATAATTTAAATACATAAGGTGTTCGAAAAACTATGCTATTACATATATGCAACATTATTCATTAAATAGTTCACAAATATTAAAAAAATAGTTAAACACAGGATTGCGTTTAATAAAAATTTTCTTGCAAATTTAGTTCTACACAACACTAAAATCCATAAAGTTGCATATTAGCAACATTTTCAAAGCTTATGTAACATGCCATAGAATTACGTTGTTTATTAGTAACATTATGCACTGTAGGGTTCAGGAACACATAGAAAAAATACTAAATACAAATTATTAATTATCGAACTGAACAAGAACTATCGTGTAAATGATTATAATGGATGCGATCTGAAACAGATATAAATTAGATGTGTAATTATTTTGGATGAGTGAAGTATTCAAGGGTGAATAAACTAATTAATTATGAATCGACATACCCGCTTTAAAGCATCATGTTTGCATGAAAACCACTTGTAAATAAGTATATAAAAAACACACACACACACACATATATATATATATATATATATATATATATATATATATATATATATATAATATTTTGGTGATACGCATTTGCTCGCTAATTGAGCAAAGTAAATGGAAAGTATTTTTAGAAAATGTGTCACAATTTTTGTTACGTCCTGAACAAATGGAAAGGATGAAGAATTTTAAGAAGAGTTATACTATTTCCAGTGAACAGGAAAATAATATGAAAGATCTAGAAATATAAATTTAATTTAGATAAGATGCCTTAAAATAGACATTTTTCTAAATGTGATGGAATTATAAGTAAATGGTGAAAAAGACGTTAAAGCGATAACAGCTTAAAATGCTCAGGATAAAAGATGTGGGAAGTTAATAGAGATTTAAGCTTTCAAAATTTTTGCATCGTCATGAAAAATGAATATGTTTCGCTTAATAAAATGTGCCTTATAATTAATATGCAGAAAGTAGTGTTTTGACTGCAGGTCAAATATTAATTATAACTCTTAATACCTGTTTCTAGACGATCACTATTTATTAGTCCGCTGACCATGCATAAATGTTGAAATCTATATCTCTATGTATTTTTAACCACAACTTTTTAAGCTGATATTACTTTAACATTTTTCTTCCTCGTTTACTTCTCTCACAATGTTTTTCACTACATTCAGAAAAAGTCTATTTTCACACTTTTCATAGAATCATTTCCCTGGCCTCCATTTCCAATTTTGAGCTCAAAAGTTGTGTGTCATGTGTGGTTGGCTTGTGTCGTTGTTAGTTTCATTTTTGCTATCCTCATACCGATGTATTTTAAAAAAAAACAATTGACTGTGGAAATGCTAGCCTCATTCTGAATGTTGATTTGAAAATGATTTGCGCCGTTAGTATTTCGTTCGTAGTTTGTGTCATTATTACATTCATTTGCTCCAATTTAATTCTAAAAATATTAAAAGTTAAAGTTTAACACTCAGCCTCATATTTTGAATTTTAATTTTAAAAATTGTGTGTCGTTGGTGCTAGTTTGTGCTGTTGTTAATTTCGTTTGTGTTATTTCGATTTCTGAGATATTTATAAAACAAATTTGTGAAAAAGTAAAAACCCTCCTATTTGCAGCTTACACTTTAAAAGTTTGCTATGGTTTCATTAATTTGCATTGTTTTTAATTTTATATCATTAGTATCTTCAGATTTATAGGAAATGAATTGTGTTAGTATTTAAACATTGACATTCAATTTTTTGTGTCATTTACACTCCATATCAATTTTTACTATTTTCAGTTATGCTACCTCTGTTTATATTCCTAAGATATTTATAAGGTGTGTTTATTCTATCTAACTCTGGGAACTTTAACCTTACATTTTTTTTTAGGTTTCTGTTGGTTAAAATAAATGCTAAAACTAATGAAATGAAGATACACAATGGTATAAATTAATTTATGCATACTGATTTGGTAACCTTGAAACCAGATTTGGTATCCTTGAAACCAGATTTCGTGGGTACATGGGTCAATTTTTTTGTTTAACACGCATTGCATCTTTGGATGTTGTTAAAACAAAATACATCAAAGCACGAAGTCGAAAATGTGTAAAATATGTATGGTCCAAATTATGTAAATATGAAAAGCAGATAAGAGTAGAATTATTTAGATTTTTCTAACATAGGAGTATTAATTAGATTACAAATGAAATTTCTAAAAAAAAAAAAAACGTACCTCGGGGTGCAAGGAAAAAGTGAAACTTAAAAACGTTTTTCCATAAAGACATTTAAGTGAAACTTCTATTGGCTTGTTGTATATGGGAAATACGAGCGAGCGAGCCAAAGGCCTTATATGCATAGCCACACAGGTAGGCCAATTCTCACAGTGTAGTCGGACTCCTCTACTCTTTCCCGAATTCTGTACTCATATATCAGTTTACATACATACATACACACCCTTTGGGTGTTTTATGGGTTAACTTTCCATATGCAACGCGGCAATAGAAGTTTCACTACAAAAAATCGTCCATTATTTTTATTATTAATAACACGGATATTAGCGGAAGTTAACAGTCAATTTTTTATTGTGATTTTTCTGTTTATCCTAAGAAGTGTAATTAGCAAACAGCTTCGAAGATAACTTTGTTTTTTTTTTATCCCCATTAATTTTCACTTAGCGATACTGGTAAGTATATTATTTCAATTAATTAATTAATTGTTTATTTATTCATTAATAATAGACTAAACAGTTACTGATATTACAAGAGCCGCAACGAATTAAAAAATTTTATTTAAAATCTATTGGTCTTCTTATTCAGTGTAGAGATTATAAAGAAATAAAAAAAAAATGTTAGAATATATTTTTATAATCGGCTACTCAAAAACCGCAATTCATTGGGCGAATCTACAATCTGTGAAGTTGTAAAAATGGGCTTTTGAGTAAAATTGCTCATCATGATTTTCCCTTTAAAACGAAGTTTGAGCAATGTAAACAGAATGGATGCAGATTATTCAGCGGAAATGGTTGAAATATTTGATCATATTCAATAAATTTACAATAAATGCAAATTGGTTAATGATATATGAAACCGCGGTAATGCTTATTTTAATCCAATAATTGCAACAACAAAAAAACACTAGAATTTTGCCGTTTATTACAGCATGGTCGGCAGCTCCCATTTTTAAGTTCAGTAATAAAGCTGAAACATCAGCACGTTCAGAAATTTTGTTTAGGTGTCAACACAAACAATTGCCTGTAAGCCCAGATGATTATTTAATTACACATACTGAAATTGTCATGGGATTCCTTAATATTATTTCAGCAAAACTAATACAAATAATAATTATAATAAAGATAATGATACTCAGAATAACCATAATAATAATAATAAATGTTTTAATATTCTTCCGAATATGCTGAAAAAGATACGAGATCAGAAAATCAGAAATACGAAATTAACAGATAAGGAAAATGAAATTATTTAGAAGCTTATCCTACTATGTTACATAATAATGAAAATAAGAATATAGTAATTAGTATTTTAAAAAATGGTAACTTTTGTCAGTTACAAAGTATTGATGTTAACGGAGAAAATTATTGTTTTCTAAATACAGGCGCATTTGACTCCAACGTGCATATATTATTTGTAGCATAATAGCAACGAATATATTCAATTCATCGACGAATATACATAATAGTTCACATTTTTCGAGCTGATTGAAAATGGAATACGGGACGAATAATCATTCAAACATATAGAAAAGGGTAAATATGTTGAAAAGTTTCTTTTCGGACAACCATTTAATACCAATTTAATTTATATTGCAGTTGAACGGCTGATCACATTTTTCTGAAATTGTTTAATCTATTTACATTATCTAAATATGAACGTAAATGCAAAATTTGCAATAAAAAATTTGCTAATTCACGCTGTGCTCTTATTGCGAACCTTGTACTCGAGTCAATTATCAATAATCGGGTTAACTGCAAACAATGTGGTACAATAATAGAAAATACCGGCAATATAATACAATATTTTGATTGAAGTTACTTTCTCCGGAGACAGTTACTCAGTACATAGATACAAATTAAACCATATACCGGTATAGATATTACTAAAGAACAAACTTTATCATTCACGGGGAATTATTAATTTCAATCGTATTTTTAAAAATAAAGTAATAAACTTCCAGATAGAAATATTTTATGTATCATTTACGTTACATATATTTTTCCATTTCTGAAATAGTTTTGAATCCACACGTTCATTAAGATGTAAATATTTAAATAAATTACGTTTTAAAAAGAAACATCGCTGGTTTCAATTTGTTTACATTATTTTCTGTGACTTCTCACAAATAACTCATCAAATCGTAATCATTACATAAAGTGAATACGATCTTAATTTGTTATTATAATGTTTAAATGATTTCAAAACCGTTTATTATTTCTAGTACAGTACCGGTTCTTCGTTCACGTATGCAGTATATACAGTTAGCGAGATATACATGATAATATATTTACTGTTATGTTTATTACCAAGTCTAACATCTAGAGGTCAACCACTAACGGTGTGAAGAATGATGGAAAGATTTTAAAAAGATTACTTAGAAACATATTTTTGAAAATAAAAAACATCAGGCGCATTTAAAAACTATGTAAAAGTGAAAATACATAATCAGTAATGGCCTATAAACGACGCTAATATTTTTATTTTAAAATTTGAGACGGACGCTTCGAACATGCGTCTTCTAACATTCTTTTTAAAATATACCGAGAATGAAAATAAACGGATAAAAATGTCATAAATTAGTACAAATATTACTAAACTTTTAAGTGAAAACTAACAAATTGGTTTTACGAATATCTCAGATATGGAAATAGCCGCAAGCCTAGCTCTAAAATACGAATAGAGCATAATCGACACAAAAAAATTCAATGTCGATATTTAAAAATGGACCTATTTAACGCAGTTTAGTTTATGTACATCTAAAGACAAACGCTAATGATGTAAAATAAAAAACAACGTAAATCTATAAAACCAAAACAAACATTTAGGGTATAAGTTGCAGGTGGGAGAATCTTTTTTCTCATGTTTTTCAAATATCTCGGGAACCGAAATGTCACAAACGAAACTAATAACAGCACAAACGACAAACAAATTTTTAAATCAAAATTCAAAATGGGGCTAAAGGTCTAAATTTGACCAGTAATATTTTGAAAACGCGCAAACGAAATACTAACGCCACAAACCATTTTCAAATCAAAATTGTAAATGCATTTCTTTAGCCCCAAACTTGATTCTCAAACAGCTGGATAACGGGGATGGCACAAACGGGACCTCACTTCTCATTTCAATTGAATTATTATTTTTAGATTTTTCTCATTTCTTTTCTGTCCACTGAAAGGAGTCTTTACTATCATCTATTACTTTTAATTAGAAAACGTGTTTATTTTCTAGGCGCAGGTTTTTATTTGCTTTTTTCCTGCAGCATTTAACGTTTTGTTTTGCTTTATTATTTATATTCTTACTATGTTATTGGGGTAAGGTGTTCCCGGTACACAATGTTTGTAACCCATGTTATATTTTCTTTTATATTTATTACTTATGCAAATATACTTTGTTGTTGTTGTTGAAAGGAGTTTAACTATTGGCAAAAAGTGTTCATTCTTTGTGTGCTTTTTACTGGTTTTTCTGACATCTTATATTTCTTAAATTTACCGCGAAAATAATCCGAATTATAAATTATTTTTGTCGCATCTAAACAAACTAATATTTAAGAAAACTTTTCTCTTTATAATAATTAAGCCTGTCAAAATCGATCATTTTTTGTAGTTTCTATAAATGGCGCAACTGAAAATATCAATCGTAGATAAATATTTTGTTTTCTCGTGGATGAAAAATTCGGGTAAAAAAAGATTGTGTTCTATTTATTAAACTACAATTAATCCGCGTTGTTTAAATTTGTTTTTGTTCCTTTTCGAACGGTATAAAAATAAAGAACATCTAAAAGTTTTTCAATATTCGCGCAGTTCCTACAGATTCCTACGGAATATCATCGAGTAATGTAATTTTTAAAATTTAAGTGCCGAAATAACGATATTATATCGCGTTATATTATTACAATAAATTGGCATTCTCAATATATTTCTTTAATCGTTCCTTTCATGAAGTGAAACTCCTTTGGCCCGTTGTATATGAGTTGTTAACTCATAAAACGTGCGAGGGAGTCAGCGAGCCCATTCATAATGCGCACGTACACATAGACAGCTAGTCCGGCTCCTCCGCTCTACTGTATCCATTTACCTGTATATACAGTTTACACACATACGTACAAACACGTACAGAAATTATTGACAGACATGCGTAAGTGCGTGTGTACATGGGCATATATCTATGAAGCCTCCTCTCTCTCTCCCTCTCTCATATATATATATATATATATATATATATATATATATATATATATATATATATAAATAAAACAAAATAAAAACAAAATCACCATAACAATTTTTATTAAAGCAAAGCTTTACGGCAATTACGTCATTATCGAGCATATACAATAAATATTACATATAAATATAAATTAACTGTTATATTTATATAACAACAACTTACATATTTAATATACATTTAATTAGCCACATGTAATTTGCTTTAAAAATTTGATAATATCTAAAAATTATAATATATATAAAAAATAAATATTACATAATATGACAACAACTTACATATTTGACATACATTTAAGTAGCCACATGTAATTTACCATAAGAATTTGAAAACAATATCTAAAAAATATAATATGTTTAAAAACAATGGATAAGATATGTAGATAATATATTAATTATTTGGAATAACAAGTTAAAAAGCCGCGAATTAAATAAATTTGTGATAGAATTAAACAATTTTAATAAAAACATTTAATTTACGGTAGAAGTAGGTAATAAAAATATAAATTTCTTACATTTCAATATAAACATAAACTATAATGTACTAGATATTGATATACACAGAAAACAAACGCTAACAGATATAATAATAAACGACTCTTTTCATGCGAAATCACATAAACTAGCTAGCTTAAAAAATTACTATAATGAAGCCAAATTATTTTAAGTTACAACAAAAACAAATTTAATCAAGAAAATAATATTATTGAGTAAATAGTCATAGCAAATAAATATAATCCGAATATAGTAGAGATCAATTATGGAACAAACCGAAAAATAATAATCCTCAACGAAATAAAAAAAGAACAAGATATATAGGAAAATACACTTACAAATTCATAGAACTATTTAAAAAGTACAATATTACGATAGCAATAAATATAAATAAAACATTATTTAAATCGATTTACAACAATAAATTAGAAAAGAATGAGATATTACAGTATACAGAATAAACTGCACAAAATGTAATAAATTCTTTTATAGGTGAAACCGGGCGACAAATAAATAATTAAGAGAACACTTTTCTTTATATAAAAATGAAAATGACAATAAGTCACTTTTCGGCAAACACTTTAGAAAAGAAAAATATAACATAGACAAAATAACAAATAATATAAAAATTTCGCACAAAGAATATAAATTTAAAAAAAAAGAAAATTATCAGAAAAGTTACAAATTATAAAACATAGAAGTAATAATAATTTATTAAATAATATGATCAATTTTGATGAAGAATTCATTTTAAAATCAGTTTTATAAGTAAATGTTATTGTGAAAATAAATTTTTATAGTAAATTATTTCTGGCTCGTTAAATGTATATCAAATGTTATATATTAAAGTCAATTTATATGTAATGTTTATTGTATACGCTTGATAATGACGTAATTGTCGAAAAGGTTTGCGTTAATAAATTTTTTATAGTGATTAAATTTGTTTTTATTTTGTTTTATTCATTCATAAAAGCACTACTCTCGGGTAGATCAACATTATATATATATATATATATATATATATATATATATATATATATATATATATATATATATATATATAATGTTGATGTATTGGAAAGAAAATTATAATATCGTTTTACGATACTTACCTGAACATAGAGTTCGCGATTAATCGTTACAAATCCTCCAATGCTACATTTCGGCGGGTATATTCTTAGCGAGTATACGAACATATTCTGTATAATACAAATAATAAGATTTACAATTGTTACGAACGTTTTGTTATAAAAATATTTTTATTAATTAAATAACTTAACAAGACAATTATCATGTAAATATGGACTAACGTCGCGCATATGCATTTTTTTGGGGGGTGATATAATAATGTAGCTGTTATTTCGGATGTGGAACTCTGTTATTAAGAAAGCATATCTAGCAGGAGTATTTTACGTTTAATCAATTGAAGTTAATTATGTTGATATAATAGTATTGGGTGATGTGGAGCTTCAGCGAGAATACGATAGGATGAGTTGCTTAGAATTTTATTTATTTATTTATTTTTATAAGTTTAATTAAAAAAATCATCGCGTTGTAATATTTGTAATTCTGACAAATAGTTATTTTAATTATAAAAAATATAAACATTCGAACACCGAGTTTTGTCTCAATAATTTTATTTAAAAAAATTTAAATACCTGTTTTACATACATACTTTACAGATATGTCCGTGATATCGAAAAGTAATCAAATATTTTTAATGTTTTATTTCATCATTATTATTATTATTATTATCTCATTTAGTATCAGTATATATATATATATATATATCATTGAGGGCCAATCTGCGGCTCGCAGACACATGGGACTCTTTGAAGGATTATTTGTGGCTATCGTCAAGTGTACCCAAGTTCCCTTTTAATTTTTGTGCTATTATGTTTTAAAAAATTATTATCGTTCTGTATGTGTTTCAAAATGTCTTCTAAATTACTGACAAAAGTTGTAACAAATTTCACTTCCGTCCAAGTTAAGAATGGTATGACTCATTGCGGTGGTGGTGTTTCCGGTGTTAACATGGGAAAAGTGGAGTTTGAAGCACGTTGTTTTTTTTTTAAATCATAAAACAAATCAAGGATAGTTTACTATACTAGATAATGGCGGAATCTTTTTGTTAACATGGGAAAAGTGGAGTTTGAAGCACGTTGTTTTTTTTTTAAAAATCATAAAACAAATCAAGGATAGTTTACTTACTAGATAATGGCGGAATCTTTTTGCGAAAATTTTTTCTCTATTTATTATTGATTAAGGAAGATAGGGCTGTGTTACGCTTCGTTATGAACGATTGGTAGCTGTGAATCAACTTTGACTAGTTTTGTACCGGTTTCAATTTTGGAAACAATGTTTTATGTGTTTGTGTATAAGTATAGATCTTTACATATATACAACTATCATGTTCCCTACATATGGAAATCTCGGCCGGCTATAGAATGGATTGTTTCCTGTTGGTGTATCGTAAATAGATATAATGCTTGCGTACTACCCATGAACTAAGGAGGCCGGCCAGTCCAATAATTCAGTAATAGGCAAGCGGTTCTTTTTTATGTAGTGTTATTATTGTTTTTTGCATTTATTAATTGTTCTTTCAATTTGGGAATCGTGCTTTCTTTTTTCAATATTCAGGGTATTGTATATATCCGTTGCCCACCTTTTTAAAAAAAAATATATATATATACATACTGTAACAAAAAGTTGAATTTCATATCAAATTATGAGTGTAACTGTGTAAGAGAGGATATTTTGAAACGATTTTGAAAGATGTCTACTACAGAGTTTACAAGAAAAATTTACATTTTATGATTCAATCATAGATTTATTTTTAGAAAAAAATTGTTGAATTGAACTACAATACAAATAAATGCAAAAATGTATTTTGTTATTACTATTTTAAATTATTCCACAGATAATTTTTGTATATAATTTATTTAATTTAATCGACATATAATATTGACAGGACCAGGGCGTTTTACCCCATTATAATATGGGAATACGAATGTAAATTATTTGTTTTCGGTTTAATAGAATTTTTGCGTTAATTTTGTAAATGTGAGTGTATAAGAAAAAGGTTTTCCGGAAATGAATTTTAATGAGCCACGCTTCGCCACTGATTTTTAAAAAATGTGAAAGATATCTTTCTAATAAATATAATTTCTGTAAAAAAAAAATGTTTTAATACCTTTCTTTTGCATACTTTTTAAATACACATTTAATTGCGCTTGTGAAAAATTTCGAATAATGGTTCGGACTGTCAAGGAGCTTGGCCACCCCTCGATATATATATGGTAAAACCACATTAACGGATCTTTTTACCGGTATGACCATCATTCGTACTTAAATTAGTACTACAATATTGTCTTTGCTGACGGGGGTTTAATCGTATCCGGTCCCACAAGAAAAGAAACTACTGCCCGTGCGCCCGCGTCTACCTTTTCGTTGCTAGGTACCCCAATATATTTAGGTACCCATAAGTAAGTCACCATGTAGTTGTTCTTTATGTTATTAACCATGATATGTTGTATCTAACAGACTAAGCGATCTTTAAGTTGTGGGCTGGATATGGAATAAAGAGAAGCAATTGAATTTGAAACAAGGGAGTGGAATGTAAGAATGACTGCATAAATGGTAATTGAGGATACCTAGATATATAAATGATATGGCTTACTTGGTGTGTGTTTATAGTCTTCTCTGGGCCATCCTATATATTTTATTTAATTAGTTTGATACATTGTAATAAACTTATTACATTCTCAAACATTCAAAACTATTGCTTATTTGACTCTTTTAGTTCAGATAAGTGTTTGCGAATGGGTCTCAGGTATAATACGAGCTGCATCTTGGACCCACAAAGATATAATCTATATTCACCACTGGTTTGTCTGGTTGTGTGCTGAAAGTGAATGTAGTTTGCCGATTTCTGAACCCATCATCTAACATAAAACATTGAGTTTGAACAAACAGTTAGCTCAAGGAGACACGAGACAGCTAGCCAGGGTGGTTGGACAGATGAAAGAAACGGCATGAGTGTGTCAACTTACAATCGCTGAAGAAAGCTTGTCAAGTAATGTCGAAGCGATAGAAAAAAAGACTTTACTGTAGATCAAGTTAACACTGTCGATGAATCCGGTTTATTTTTGGATGTTGCCGAGTCAAACGCTGGCCTCATAATTAGGTGACTCAGCGAAAAGGTATGAAAAAGGGAAATGCCGTCTTATCATAACGGCTTGCAGTAATATGTCAGGAAAGTATAGATTTCCTCTCCTTATAATTGGAAAGTCTAAAAACTCCCATGCATTGAATGACGTATGAGGCCATATCTTGTTGTTTACTCCTCGCAAAATACCGTTTAGATAATTAGTGACATCTTCAATAAGAATTTTGTGCTGACAGGAAAAATATTTGAAGAAATGTAACCTTCCAAATAAAGCTTTTTTAATTATCTATGCAGCTTCGTATCCGTCTATCAATGAATTAGTCAAAGATACGTTTCAGTGATTTTGTACCGCCTAATGTAATTTCCTTTCAACCGATAAACCAAGGAGTTAAAAAAAAAATTACAAAAGGCTAATGTTTAGTCAAGTGATAGAGAGGACGGGGGGAAACATAGTGTGATGGAAATGCTAAAATCTTCTAACATAAAGTCTATTATTTATTTAATTGCGGAAGCTTGGGACAGGAACAGAAACTGATTAAATCAACAAAAAAGTGACCTCGTGCTTGTGACCTTAACTGAAAACAATATTGAAAAAAAAAAAAAACGTGGAAGAAGATTTTCTGGAAATTTTAAAAAATGAGGATGGCATAATTTTGATGAAGATGACATTGAAAACTGGGCCGAAATTGACAATGACGAAAGTCATAAATCGATCGCAGATGATGAAATTATTGCATCATGCGTCGTCACGAAAAATGAAAATTAACATATGTACGGTATTAATGAATTAGCTATGGTTATAACCTACGCCAAAGCAGTAGTAAACATAAATAAATCAATGGTTTATTTCGCGAGTCGAACTGAAATTCCGTCAAACGAACTTATAAACATTGCTCTTAAAACTGAAGCGGCAAAAGCAAACTGCCTTTTTTTTATATTGGTTTCTAGTTTGTACCTATATTGTGTAGATTTTGTCGAAAATGTGTCGATAATAATTTATAAACTGCTTTAAAAATACTTTTTGAATTTAACAAATTTCATCATATTTATAATCTTTTTAAAGCGCTAATATTTGAAAATAGATTAAAATTAATTAGATATTAAGAAATATTTACGGTAATTATTATAAAAATAGTTTTATATATATATATATATATATATTTTACTCCGTGAAACATCCCACATGCGTACTACAGTAATAGAGTACGGAAACCGCATATTAGAAAATAGTGTGGTTAGCACACCCAGTTATTAATTTTAAGTTTTATTAATCTTCTAATAGTTTTACCGCCGAATGATTTACACCGGTACTTGTATTTGTACCTTTGAAAGTACATTACACATATATATTAATAATAATTTGTAGAAAATATACTTTCTTATAGTCAATACCACAATTATAGATAAATTACCGTGATAATTGTTTCATCTTCAGGCAACTGTTCGCTTATTCGCATTATGATTTCCAACATATCGTCGGTCGCCTGAAATATGCATACATACATACATACATATATTTTAAAAATCAAAATATTTTTAATTTATGTTATTAATTTTGCAAAGTATAAATTTAGTATAACTGCATTCGCATAATAAATGTATAACAAAATAAAAGAAAACTAAATTTTTAAGGGAATGTATTTGAAAAGTACACCTTTAAATGATATCGTAAATAACTGCTGCAGTATTCCACATTGTTAGGAATGTTCCAGAAGACCAGATGCCATTTAATAACTGAAAAAGAGTGTCGAAAGTTTTCCTGTCAATATATTTTAAAATGTTAATATAAAAATGATCAGGGCCAGTTGCAATTTGTTTTGTAATATGAAAGCAGAATACAGTTCTCTGAAGGCAATATTTTGATTATATGGTTCGTTATTTATTGTACAGAGAGATTGTTGACTAGCAGAAAGGTTTTCAGGAGAGTTTTCATTTGCTGAAGCACCCAGGTGTTGAGCGAAGCTATTTGCCATGCCTTTAATATTTGTGCATAGAGTGCTGTTTAAATAGATTGCCGAGGGAATATGAAATGATTTAGAACGTTTTAATGAGTGTATTTTATTCCAGAATACTGCGGGTGGAGTTTTAGAAGTTATTTTTGATGTAAAATCTCACCACGATTGCTTTTTAACTTCTCTCAATATATATCTAGTTTTATGTTTCTTGCATAAAATGTTATTGCTTGGATTACTTTTCAGCAATTTTAGGGATTTTCTTCTGTTCCATATGGCTGTTAAGCACTCCTTCGTCAACAATGGTACTGCATTAGCTCGAACATGTCTTGAGCTCGATGGGGTGCAGGTTTGAGTAAGTTGAACTAGGTTGGAAGTAAACAATTCGATACTTGAAGTAACAGGTATGTTATCATCACAAAGTGTTGAATATTTTTTACAATCGGTTTTATTATAATTCAATGAGTTTTTTTTTGACTGAGAATATTGGTTCCCTGAGTGATGCCAAGAATAACCATAGGAATATGATCACTTCCTGCTAAGTTTGAGTGATAGAATTCGTGAAGTTTGTTTACAAGTTGAGCTGATATAATTACTAAATCAATTGTAGACCATGATTTGTATGAAAAGTTGAAGTGTGTGGGATCCATATTATGTATTATAAGTTTGTGTTTATGAATTAATTGTTCTATAATCTTCCTTTTTTAATTGTTAATATTATCACCCCATAGTGTATTGTGGGAATTGAAGTCACCAACTAAGATCAGTGGCGAGGGTAAGTCTTGGATCATGCATTGTAACTGATCTATTGAAATTAATTCATTATGAAATATATATATATAGAGCCAAGTGTTTTTGTATGTTTGGCCAAAATTCGAATCGCTATAATTTGCCAATTAGAAGAGAGTTTTATTTGGTAATATGTTGTAGAGGATTTGATAACGATTAATACACTCCATGAGCATGATTATTATTGTCTGGAGTACATGAGTAGGAAAGTGAACTTTTTGGTTTTCTTTTAAGTGAGTTTCCTGATGACATAGGATGGTTGGATTGTAAATTGAGATCAGACAGCTTAGATCTTCATAATGAGCATACAGCCCATTGCAATTCAGTGTAATAATAGATATGCCGTTGATCATTTGGAAAGAGCAATATTTTGTTTTTTTAGTTTACGGTTTCAGCTTGTTCAGAATGTTAGTAAATTTGATGTTGGTGCTGTGATTCTATATCAGTGCATAATTGTCTTCTAACAATTATATTTAACCACTCATGTTATCTGTGAAGCCTTTTGCGATGGGCACTGTGTCAGATTTATTGCACATGTCAATAAAAGGATAAACATTGTTTAATTAAGGAATCAGATAATCCTTACCGTGAGTTGTGAAGTTAGACTGCACTGGCTGGAAGATTTCTTTCAATGGCAGTTTCTCTTTTTATCCTTTTTTTGAACATTTTTCTGAATCTGATGGGGAGCTTGCATCAGATTCTATCAGGCATTTTCTTTTGAGATGCTATTGGTAGCTTCTATGTCCTCTGTATTATACAAGGTACACCCTCGATTGTTTCTTGTATTTGGGTGAGTGATTATTTAAGATTTGTAAGTTATTACAAACCGTAACGAGGGAGCGACAATATGGTGTCAGAGTGTGATATTTTACAACCATCGTTATCTTTCAAAACAAATGTCTGCATAGGACCAATGATTAAGTCTAATGGGCTGTTAATGACATTATTATTTGCGTTAGAATTAGATAGAGCGACAATGGTGGGAATTTCTGGCCTATCACATCGTTTAACTAAATATTCTACTTTGTTTATTTATTTTTTTATATATATGTGCATTTTTTGACACACAGTTTAAAAGTTATTACCTACCCCTATCATCTAATGATACCATACGGCAATATGACATACATTACTAAGTTATATAGTAGCAGAAAAACGTGGAGATCCTGAGAACGATTTAATGGAACAATCGAGAACGGATTATATTAATTGATTGAAATTAAGGATGAAATAAAGGGAAAGTTTTTCAGAGCCCGAAATGGGTGACAATTAAAACGTGTATAATTTCCATCGGCAATATTTTAATTATCAGCCGAATAGGATTTTCTATAAAAGTAATTACAACCCACTAACATCTAATGACACCATACGACAGTGTGGCATGCATTAGGAAATTATACAGCAATCGTGGAAACGAATTAATGGAACAATTGAGAAAGGAGGATATCGGCTGCTGATTGAAATAAAGAATGAAAGAAGAGGAAGTTGTTCAAACTACAAAGTAGGTGACAATTTAAACGTGTCCGTAATTTTCATAGGCAATAGTTTATCAGCGTCGAATTTTCCCTGATGCAGTAAATTGTTATCTTCGGTCATTCGTTTTAATCCTTTCAATCACAATGTCCACTATGCCATACGTGAAATTTTAGTTTCAACAAAATTTTTTATTTTTCACCATTCATCATTAAGTGTCGTTTCTATAAGGCGACTACTTACCTATACATATTTTTGTTGTACAAGTAACATACAAGACAATATGGATAGATACACACACTCACTCGAGAGAACTGATTGTAATCGCTTGGTTGTCAGGACACAGCAGCCCCATGTGTTTTTGTGTTGTACTATATTATTACTAGCGCCCACATGGTGTTGTGCGTGGTGATTTGCCATTGCCTTCCAAGCGACAATAATATTAAGGTTACTTATATTTTTATTCAAGTGAAACTTCTATCGGCGCGTTGTATATGGGGAGTTAACCCATAAAATAGCGACCCAGCCAAAGGCTTTTTGTGTTTTTGTATTCTTTCTCTTGCGCATGCGCACACGACTATTCGTTATTTCATTGAAATCTTCGCTACACAAAGGATGTATGTGCGACATTGATTTTAGAACGAAAACATTTGAGTCATCGTCATGTAAAGTTAAGCATAGCGAACAGTGTGTTCCTTTTCTTTGTAAAATTTGTAAAAAATCGCCAGTTTATTAAATAAGTATCTTTTCGGGAAAACGTTTTTAAGTTTCACTTCTTCCTGCATCCTGGAGTGCAGATTTTTTTTCTATGACAATTTTTTCATCGCCGATCGTATTCAAACTCAGTACCTTCTGTAAAGAAGTCTGTGCTCTAGCCACTAGGCTATACCGGACGACTATTTCCGGTTGACGCGAAATGTCTTAATGTTAAAAGTATTTATATAAATACGTCTCGAAAATTACCTATTAAGAAGTGTTATTGTATAACAGTCATCATTGTCGCATTTATTAATTGTCAAACGTCGTTTATTTTTACGTACAAAATGAGCTAGCATTCAAGGCACTATCGTAGATGCGCATGCATATGATGTTATACAGAGTTGGGTGCCACTGCCTTCTCCGTGATAAGTAAGAATTAAATAAGGACGAAAACTTTCTATGTCACGTGTTGGTTTCGAACCTCATCGAGTTGACAGTCGAGCACTCTAGCAACTAAGCCACCGTGACGTTTGTATAACAATAAACACCTGTATAAAATTTATAATTTTTTTGTCAACATTTTATAATGTAGGACGTAGGAAGGCTTAATACCAAATGATAAACGCGCATATAAATATCTAATAAAAACGCACTAACGTGACAC
The DNA here is from genome assembly GCA_032883995.1 of Coronaproctus castanopsis. Classification (NCBI taxonomy): domain Eukaryota; kingdom Metazoa; phylum Arthropoda; class Insecta; order Hemiptera; family Monophlebidae; genus Coronaproctus; species Coronaproctus castanopsis. The sequence goes on from CM065052.1 coordinate 58,917,600, forward strand.
GTTATCCGGTATCCGTTGTTACACGACCGATATATCTGTAGGAACGCGATTACCGGCGACGTTATTATTAGGAATATAGCGACGTGTCGACCGGTTTCGTATAGACGTGCGACCGTACGATTGGCGTCGTAAACGATTAAGACGGTCGATAGGCAACTTTCGAGTAATTGAATACCGAATATGAACGGATGACTGATAGCCGTATTGCGAATTAAACCACTTAATTCTATCCACAGTAAACGATATTCTTCGGCTAATGTCGAGTCCACGATAGTTTTTAACGATAAATTCTGCAGTGAAATAATCAAATTCCGTTTAAAATAAATTCCATCTAAAGTTATATCGTCGCAAACAGCGAAGGTAAAATAAAATATTTATTATAAATTTTAAATTATTTTTTTCTTTTATACGTTTATTTCGCAACTAAATGTTACAAAAACAAAATGTAGGGTAATTGGAAAGACAAACAGGAAGTCACCTACAGGGGACCACTTGTGACTTAGATAAAGAAGTGGAGAAAATTAAATCGGTTGCAATAATCAACGGGACACGCAAAGTGAGATAAATTTGAAAAGCAAGAAACCTATTCTTAAAACTAGAACAAATATATTTTTGAATACAAGTTTACAGACTACTTTCACTACATTTAAAACAGGAGGTGATTATAATTCAAAACACACACGCTGGGGTTCAAGACTAATTATACCCAAAGGTCGAGCTCTATTAAAATCGATACAAAAAATTTGTGCAGATCTTGTTCATCAAGGAAACCAACATACTGATCAACCGATCACAAAAATACTCCACATTTACTTAACTTCTTTGTTGTGAAAGGAATATCCTTCAGCTATATAGAAGGGTTCACGGATCTGTCATCAGATTATGCACTCAGTATTAATGACACTGAGCTCATCTATTATAATGAAGCAGGCAAAGTTAACCCTTAAAAATGAATACACCGACTGGTTAAATTGCCACAAACACAGATTCCGCCTATTCGGAAGGCAAATGGCACCAGGGAAGGTAATGAAGTAGATAAAGCGGAAGCGTTCACCGATCATCTTCAACGGTTTTTTTAGCCAATCGATATTATATCGGATGTCATTTAAAAAAATAAACGAAAATATTAAGCGTTTTTCCATTGTGGAAGTAGCTAATGAAACTGACAAAAATCTCAGCATGAAAACGGATTACACCTCTAATAATTACGGAACTATCAAGAAATGCGATTATTCTTCTTACTCTCTTACTTACATATTGAATGCCATATCACGCATGGAGGTGGTCCTAGGCAATGGAAAAAAGCACAGGTAATAATGCTACTGAAAGCCAGGTAAACCGCTAATTTTATCTTCATCGTATCTACCTATATCTCTGCTTCCCACAATGTCCAAATTATTCGGAAAACTTGTATTAAACCCACTTAAACCCATCGAAACAAAACATCTAATTTCAGACCATCAATTTGGTTTTCATAACAAGCGTAGTACGACTAATCAAGTGTATCAGGTTTCAAATGAGATACACAATACGCTCGAGGAAAAGAAATAGTGCTGCTGAGTATTCCTGGACGTAGCCCAAGAGTTTGATAAAGTTTGGCATGCCGGTTCGTTCATTAAATTACGTGAACAGGTTTCATATCAGCGGTATTAGATTCTGAAATCATACCTGCTTAACCGGCAGTTCAGAATTACATATGAAGAAACGACATCTGACTGGAAAAATATATTGGCATGAATACCACAAGGTAGTGTCTTAGGGCCTGCTCTTTATCTCCTTTACACAGCCGATATCCCAACAAATAATCGTACAGTTATCTCTATATTTGCTAATGACAGCAATTCCAACTACATATAACATTCAACAGCGTGCTACTAAAATAGCTAACAATAAGCGAATTAAATTTTGGGCTGAAACGTCGGAAAATTAAAGTTAACAGCGAAAAATCAGTATAAACTTCACCTTGCGGAAAACATAAAATATTCCAATGACGTTACATCAGCAGATAATCTCACAAAAAGAGTCAGTCAAGTACATAGGGATGCGCATCTATTCGGTCTAAATTGGAAATACCATGTCCGGCAGAAATGTTTAGAAATAAAAGCAAACATTAGAAGTATTTATCGGCTAATAGGAATGAACTCAACGCTATCTATTGAAAATAAACGACTTTTGTATATAGCCATTGTTAAACCTATTATGGTATACAATTGTGGGTTTGTATTCCTAACATAGATCCCATACAAAGCTGCCAAAACGTTGCACTTCGTACGATCATCCGTGCATATCAAATTGAACACAATAATGACATACACTAAGACTTTCCAATGGTCATCGATGAAATTACCAGGTTTGATTGGTAAAGCACACCAATGCTGAAGTCATACAGCTCCTGGACAACTGAAGATTTAAGACGACATGAAAACCATATGATTTAGTGAAGTAATGAATTAAGTCAGGGTCACTTTATCGGAAATGTAACTCTTCACACGTACTTTCAATTTCATCATCGTTATTGTTTAAAACTACGAAGTCATCACAATAATCTTAATGAAATGTGCATCTTGTGTTTAAATACTCTTCTTTCTTCATCTGATTACGCGTTTTAGATCTATAGCTTTTGGATATTTCTTTTACGACCTTAAGAGAGCTAT